>JAFIRS010001485.1:0-350225 GCA_018342105.1 Gonioctena quinquepunctata | reverse complement strand
CATGACTGCACAGAATATGTATGCCTACACCACAACATTAGTCAAGGTCAAACAAACATCGAGATCAAATCTTGAGGTTGCCGAAACAATCCCAACATCAAAACTTAATGTTATGAATCTCAAGGTCATATTCAAGGTCAAGTCGAATCTCAAAGTCGACCAAACCCAATATCAAAACTCAATGACAAATCTCAAAGTCAAATCTCAAGGTCAAACACACACACACTGCACACCTGCAACTATTCAAGGTCACACGTGACGTCATAGTGGTGGGGGGAGACCCAGAACCGGCTTAAATCTCCTACTCGAGTGAGTAATAAGGTTTATTTCATCGATCCGGCATGGAAAGAAGGAGGAGATATTTGCATTAGGCTTTTTGGATAATTTGATGATGAATACTGCGAGACTGTTCAAGAAAATAAAGTGATTGCATTTATTCGCACCTTGACAATATGAAATCTGACACAAAACAGATATAATGCCTGCAGCTTAATACAGTTAACGAGTATTTTGAAATGTAAAATACAAAAAAATATTTGTTAGTTGATCCTCACGAAATCGTGATATTTTTCTCTATACGGAACGGTCGACAAAGGGAAAATTAGTATAGTGCTTCATTCGAGCTCTTATCGTATTAAACCTATATACGACAGAATAAAAATAAAATTTTTCATAAAAAATGTCCCAAACATACCGCGTATACCGCACGTGATATTGTAAATGGTTGGATTATCTAAATTCGTGAAATGAGCTATGCTTCCAAAAATTCCATTGTCGTATTTGTCATTCAATTCTTTTTACAAGATTTTATGTAGTTTCACCTGCCCCGGTCTCTGTCTGTCTGTTATCAAATCTTGCAAGTTAAATTTGACCCACTTCGTGCCCGATTTACTTGAAATTTGGCAGGTGGTCATAGTTCCCGTGCCAATGCATTATGGAGTTTTTGTTGAAAAAAAACAAAATGGTGGCTACAAAATGGCCGATGCGATAGAAAATTGGTATGTGGGGGTTATCAGGGTCGTATGAATTTTTATTCAAAATTCACAAATTCAAGATGGCGGACGAGTATTGTAGTTATGGTCTGATTCAATTTAAAATTGTACTGTGGGGATTTTCTTGTTGGAAGATTATGTATTTTCTGTCAAAATTCATAAAATCAAAATGGCGGTTTCAAGATGGCGGACGATTCCTGTGATTATGGTCCGATTCTATTCAAAATTGGTATGTGGAGATTTTAGGGATGGGAGATTATGGATTTTTGGTCAAAATTCATGATGGCGGACGAGTTTTGTATTTATGGTTCGATTCTATTCAAAATTGGTATGTTGGGTTTTCGGGGTTGAAGATCATGATTTTTTGTCAAAATTCATGAAACCAGAATGGCGGCTCCAAGATGGCGGACGATCTCTGTGATTATGGTCCGATTCTATTCAAAATTGGTATGTGGAGATTCTCGGGTCGAAGGTTATGAATTTATTGTTAAAATTCATAACTTCGAAATGACGGCTCTAAGTTTTGTGATGATGGACGATAATGGAATGTCGGGATTTTTGGGGTCGGAGATTATGAATTTAGTCGAAGATCATTGATTTTTTTGTCAGAATTCAAAAATTGAAGATCGCAGCTCCAGGATGGCGTATGAATAATATTTCTATAGTCTCCCCATCGGAGAACTAGATAGATTAAATAAGATCAGATTAGATTTTTCATTGGTCAAACTATTACACCTTAGTACTACGACAAGTCATTAATATAGTTACATACAATATAATTTGAAATATTATAGTGATAGTGGGACAATGAATGATTAGTATAAAAGGTTACGATACGAGCACAAAATAAATAAATACATAAGTAGAACAGTAAATGATTAATATAAATTACATACGATACGATCACGAAATAAATAGATATATAAATATACAATCAAAAATATAGAGATAGAATACATTGACAATAATCATGAATCATTCGGTAAAGCTGAAGTCAGACGTATCATAGTAAGCATTCTCTAAAAGGTTTTCTCTCAATTTCCTTATGAAATTAGTGAGGGTTTCATTTCTCATTAATTGAGGAAGTGAGTTGTAAAGTGATATGTATGAGTTATATCTTCTTGTCATTTCTAGTCTTTGGTTTGATGCTCTAATATTTTATTTGTTCCTAGTATTATAGGAATGGTTGTTTCCATTTGTAGAATACATTTGTAAGTTTTTTCGAATGTGTATTGAATTGCAGTATATGGTAGAGTTGATATATTGAATTACACAAACCAATGCTCACAGCTTTCCATTCGAACTGTTGCAGCTAAGGCTCTGATTTCTCTGTTTTGAATTGTAAATATTCTCGGGATATGAATAGATGTGCCCAAATTCATCAATCCATGAGTTGAAGACCATGAAACATTGCATGATAAGCGGCATGTGCAGCTTCATTGCCAACTTTATTTTTTATCTTTCTGATTGCATAGACCTTGCTTGATATATTTCTTGCTAGTTTATCAATATGAAGTTTCCAAGTTAACTTTGAGCCAATAGTAATGCCAAGCCACTTAACATTGTGTGAGGGATTATGTGACAATGAGAACATGACTGATTGGGTCTTGCTTCTACTCACACTTAGGCTATTCGCATTGAAACAGTCCGTAGCTTCCTGAATAACCCGCTTTTCTAATTCATAAGATTCAACGTTGTCATTGAATTTGGTGAGTCATTGATATAAATCAAGAAAAGTAGTGGACCAAGGAAACTACCTTGTGGAACACCAATCAAAATCGTTTGCATGCTACTGAGTTCTTCATCGTATAATACGTATTGCTTTCTGTCGTTCAGATATGATATGAGTAAATTATGTGCCACACCTACAAAGCCATAGTATCTTAGTTTTTCCAATAAAATATCCGTAGAAACACAGTCGAAGGCGTTGCTCAGATCCAAGAATATGCCATGTGTTGATTCTTTGTTTTCGAATCCATCAGTTATGTAATTGACTAATTCGAGCACTGCTTTCGGAGTGTTTCTCCCTTTCCTGAATCCAAACTGTCTGTCTGTCAAGATGTTTGTGTGCTCTAAATAATTAATTATTATTATTGCTATAATTTTTTCTACAATTTTTGATAGTTCAGGAAAAAGGCATCATAATGACAATGCATTAACAAAAATGCATAGATTAAGGCGTACTTACTAAAAAGCACAAAATAGAATAATTCAAAAAAAAACTTTTTAAAGACAAGCTTTTATTCAAAAGCACTAAAAAGTTAAAAATAATTGTTTTGGAGGTGCGACGTAGGTTATTCCGTGAGTTATAGATTCAAAGATTGTCGCTTTTGTATTCGAACTGAACACTTTGCGTGACAAATAGATCCCACTATTTGGTCAACATTATGCTCTAGTAGCTAGATATTTTCTGAATGAAACCTTTCCCAATCGCTGGTTTGGACGATGCTATAACATTCAATGGCCTGCTAGGTCCTCAGATTTAAATCCTATGGATTATTCATCTGATGTTACTCGAAAAAAGAAGTATACATAAACCGGCCTACCAATTTGAAAGACCTCAGAGAGGGAAATCGAACTGAAATTCAACTAATTTCCAATTGTCGATGTTATCAAAAGTAACCCAAGAATTCATCAGATATTGTCAACTAACCCAAGAAGCTCAATTCGGGCATTTTTTATGAATATGTTGTTTGCTTTTTTTCATAGGTACTGACCACTTTTTGACCGACGAAACCAAAAAGGATGAGGCTCTCTATTCGACGAGTATTTTTTTTTTCATGTATGACCACGCATAACTTTTCACACAAGAGTCCGATTCCGATTATTCTTTTATCATTGGATAGGGTGTACTTCGAAATTGGTCCCATTTGAATTTGGGTAGCAAAATGGAGAATTTTGATCGTTCACCCTCTGAATTTTGGTCCGTTAACCGATTCTATCAGGCATAACTTGGATAGAAAAATAGGGGATGATTGTAAACATTGGCACACATATGTAGTTGACATTGACAGATCCTCCTACATCCGTCACAATAATTACATTCTATGAAAGGATGGAATTATATACAAAGTGATTGAATCAACTAACCAGAACTTTCAAAAATAATTTATATTATATAACATTAAATAGTTAAAGTAGATAATCATATTATTCAACAATTGATAGTTGAGGTGAGCTATCACTTCAAGTATTTTGAAAGTTATTGGAAATTAAGTAGGTAGTAATAAGTAGAACCACAAGAAATTGAAAAATAAAAACAACAAACAAAAGATTAAACCCACCAAAAAATCAACTGAAAAGCAAAAAATAAATTAAACCTCAGTCTTAATGATAATTGAGCTCCTAAACTAATGTGAGTAACTAATTTTGAGTCGGCGCCAAACAAACTAGCAATTGAATTAGGTAAAGCGTAAAATGATGGCAGGGATATGCATAGCGGCATTTTGATTATTTCTTCAAAGTAATATAATGATCTTCGATCATTGTTTGTTTGGCGCCGAATCAAAATTGGTTCCTCACATTAGTTTGGGAGCTCAATTATCATTAAGACTAAGAAGGTTTATTTTATTTTTTGCTTTCCAGTTGATTTTTTCGTCGGTTTAATTTTTTTAT
Organism: Gonioctena quinquepunctata; assembly: GCA_018342105.1. NCBI lineage: Eukaryota > Metazoa > Arthropoda > Insecta > Coleoptera > Chrysomelidae > Gonioctena > Gonioctena quinquepunctata. The sequence goes on along the minus strand of JAFIRS010001485.1, from coordinate 345,618 downwards.
ATTTTCGTTGCAAAATAAATAATGAAATCAATGTTAAGAAATATGACCAACTGTTTTTTTTACACTCAGTATACTGTAACTCATAGTATAACATATGACGTATGTGATATGATTGACCCCAGAAAAGTGTGAGCTTTCGATTTTTGATATGAAAATTAAGCATTTCAATTAAAAAAAAACGATGAATCCATATCTTGTAAGGTAGTGGAAGTAAAAATATAGAAAAAGTAGAAAACTTAAATTGAAAGTCGACCTGTCCGAGCTTCACCCCCGAAAATAATCAACTCGTGCGATAATGGAGCGTTTCCACACTTTATGAACGCACTGTATAAATTTCAAATTCACAGAACAAAATTTATTTTTACTCATATACTACATACCTTCCGATTCATCTGTCAGGTACTTGAGCTCACCGAAATCACCCGTCAATTTTTTTCTGCTTCACAATGAATAAACCAGATTGTACTAAAATTTCAGGCTTACAGCGGCAAGTTTTTCTCTATTTTATTCACACTTTAAACAATATGCCAGTTCGTGGTAACCGTAGCTATGACTCATCACTAAAAGAATTTCTAGCCTTACAGAAAGACTGTTACCGAGGGCGTTCACGAGCTCTTGGACTAAAAAAACTCAGACCTTCATCCATGGATTCGAATATTTCGAAAAGTAATTTCTTTACCATAAATCAAGACTTGCATAATGCCCAAGTAGAATTCTTTCGTAGTTTCTAAAAAAATATTCGACACTTATTCTTTCGAAAAACCATGGATATCCTTCCTATACCAACTATTAAGTGGAACTGTAATCCCCGACTAGAAACAACCATGTTTATCAATCTGAAATATCTAAATCCTCTGGTCGAAAGAAATCATGTTATACTTCACGTCAAACGTTCGATCAGAAAAAAAATTCAGAGGTAACAAAAAAAAATTTTAAACCCTGAACTTTTCAATCAAAAGGTGGTGAAGGATTCAAATCTCCCTAAATGCTTCCTAATATTTTCATGTAATCCTAATAAATTAAAAAAATAAGAAATATAACCAGCACACAAGAAAAACGATAGTACCAAAGGTCATCATATGAAAAATTTGTCTGGAGGTCACTAGGACCCCTTCCTACACATTCAAAGTTCAACCATATATCACTGGTGCCAGCGTCGCATTAATTTCAAGTTTCACTTTTGCGGGTGCATTGTCACCTAAAGAAATGGCAACAATGCTGCCGCGAGAATATTTTCAATGCAGGGCACATCATTAGGAACGTTCCACCAAAAATAGAGGGCTTATGATAATCGCAGTTGAATACGGATGGAGTTATTTTCGTATAAATATATGCCACAACGACATTTTTTTTATTTTTAAATATCACCGAATCAGATTAGGACCTAGATAAAATTAACATGGTGATCTGATAATATTTCTGGGTTCTGGAAACCATGATATACAGCATGCCTTGTTGTTGTGACGTCCCCAATAGGTAGTATTTCTATTGGAATTTACCTAAAGGACCAAGATACAGAATTTCATGATTTCTTAATAGTTTTTGATGCAAGTCGTACGACTGACATCAGTTTGTTTGCTGAAAGCAGATATTTCAGCACAAAAACTGTTAGCAGAAATATTATAATACACCTCAACTCTCGCCGTTTTTAGCATAATTCGAATCCCAGATCATTTTTCTCATTTGAAACACAGAGACGTTGAAGAGTTTAACATGAAATCTGATACACTCAGATTCATATCGTTGCCATTTTATAACCCGCCCGCTGGATAACGCAAGTGACAACAAAATATCAACTGGACACTAGCGCCAGTCATGTATGGTCGAACAAAAAACTTCCTCTGTAGGGATAGGGGGAACGAAGGGTTTTATAGTAATAGACTAATAAATTACCATTCATATCACCCAAACAATATTAAAATTGATGTTATTACCAATATGAAAACGAGAGTAGAAAAATTAACCCATCCCTCTTTGAGAAAAGAGTGTTTGAATGAACTGAAAATCATACTTCTCGAAAATTCATACCCAAATTCTTTGGTCAATAAAAGTATTTTCAGTACTTTTTCATATAACATTCCCCCAATTCTGAATTCATCTGATTACAATTACATAAATAGAATAACTTATTAAAGTTCACCACATATTCAACATCTCCAAAATTTATTGAAGTCAACAATAACAAAACTATAAAAATAGCAAAAACAAATATAAAAACAATTGCCACTATCCATACCAAATTGAAAACACCAATTCCGAAGGAATCCCAATCAAATATTAGTTATAAAATACCATGTATTGATTGTGATAAAGTTTACATTGGTCAAACAGATCAATTATTCAAAGATAGAATCACAGGCCACAAAAGTGTTTGTAGGAGGTTTATAAGATCTTGTGCACTATCCATTGATTCTATCGCCGAGGATCATCGTATCGATTACAATAATTCCGATATTTTGGATTTTGAAAATGTCTTATCTAAAAGACTTTTTCTAGAAATGGTACATATCAACAAAAATAAAAATAACATCATTAATAAACGAACAGATACTGATGATCTGAGCTCTATTTACACTTATATTTTTCACAAACAAAATGAACTGCATTCAAATAATAATCTTCTTTAAAAACAAAATCCATCTGTACATATATTTTGACATTTTGTAAAAAGTCAATTTACACTGTCTAACAACATTTCCTTCATTGAAGAAACTCCTAATGCCACTCTTTGGCATTAGAATATTATTGTGATATTAATCACACATATTGTTGATAAAGATAAAAACATTATCGAAAGCTCGACTGAAAAAACGAAGAATATTCATTGAATCTTACATACCTGACCGCTTCCCAAATGAAAATAATTTCCCTATATATATATATATATATATATATATATATATATATATATATATATATATATATATATATATTTATATATATATATATTTTTTTAAAATATATATATATATATATATAGATTCAAGAACCCACTATACCCAATATATATAATAATTCATATTTCTAGTTGACAATTTTTATTCTTCATAATCCGTAGTATTGCTCAATATTGAATTCCTTCAAATATAATTTTTAAAATTTCCTTAATATATCTTATGACACGGAGAACTTTGGACATAGCTTAGTGTTCAATCCCCGGACAATTGAAATCCCCTTTCTAGATCATCCGTATGATGTAAGTCACTTTGTATGTGTTTCAACTTGGCGCCACATACATTATTTCCCGTGGTGAAGGATCAACAATGAGTCATTATCCTAGCTAGTGAACTGTGAGATAATATTATTAATGTAATTTGAACCTCAGTGCATGGCCATTAATTCCCCCAGTTATTTATATGGCCATTATTCTAATTAGTATTCATGTGCTTTATCGTCTCCCTTTTGGCTATCCTGCTGGCTATAAGCACAAGTACGCCTGATGTCTTTCCTAGATAACAGCAATTTTGAACATGTTACATCACATCGTTGTTCGTTGTAAGCATCAATGGGAACTTGGGCAAACTTTGTTATATTGGTGCTTTGGATAGTTATCCTAACTTGCACATCTTGAAAGCTGTTGATTGGATTGCTGGCCCTCAATTATCTTTTTTTCGATATACACACATGCTCCTTATACAGGGTTTTTTATCCTGATAATTAGATTACATGATTATTCCAAACACAAATCGAAATAATCAAAGTAATTGAAAAAATTGTATAATAAAAAGATGAATTTAACTGTTCTTGAAAATACATTTTCCCAAACAAATGTGAAGAGCCTGAGGCTCATGCAAGTGTGAAAACATAATGATAACAAATTATGGGAGTTACGTTTGAGGTAATGAAAAAATATGGAAAAGGAAATATGAACAAACCAGGTTGAATAATAACAAACACTGACAAGTCAAGTGAAATAAAATTTATATCGAGTCATCTGAAATACAAAATCTGAATAAAAACTTTCTAACAAAAAATTAAACCGACGAAAAAATCAACTGAAAAACAAAATATAAAATAAACCTTTTTAGTCTAAAATATAATTGAGCTCCTAAACTAATGTAAGTAACTGATTTTGAGTCGGCGCCAAACAAACAATCATCGAAGATCGTTATCTATGAAAAAAGTCATCAAAACGCAGCCGTGCATCTCGCTGCCATCATTTTACGCTTCAACTAATTCAATTGCTAGTTCGTTTGGCGCCGACTCAAAATCAGTTACTGACATTAGTTTAGGAGCTCAATTATCATTTAGACTTAGAAGGTTTATTTAATTTTTTGCTTTTCAGTTGATTTTTTCGTCGGTTTATTTTTTTGTTAAAAAGTTTTTTCTCTACTTTTCAGTTCCGTATTTTGTCGGTTTAATTTTTTGTTGAAAATTTTTATTTTTCAATTTTTTGTGGCTAAAATCTATCAATTACTACCTACTTGTTTTTTGATTACTTCCAAAATACTTACTTACCCACCTTACTCCAACTATTACCAGTTAAATAATATGATTATCTACTTTTACTATTTGTTGTAATATAAATTATTTTCGTTGTTCTGGTTAGTTTATTTCATTACTTCGTATATCATTCCATCCTCTCATAAAATATACTGATTTTGACAGAACAAGAATAATGTCAGTAGCGATCTGTCATTGTCAACTACGTATGTGTGTGCCAATGTTCACTAGTGAAAAATCAATTATCCCCTATTTTTTTACCCGTAAGGGTGGCTAATTCCTTTCTGAATCCAAATATAAGGTATACCCTATCTATTAAAAAAAGAATCCAAATCGAAGAACCCAGTACAAAGTTATGCCTGACAGAATCGGTTAACGGACCAGAATTCAGAGGGTGAGTGATCAATATCCTTCATTTCGCTACCCTTAGGGGTGGATTTCATCTTTTAAATTCAAATGGAACCAAATTCGAAGTACACCCTATCCACTGAAAAAAGAAATATCGGAATCGGACGCCTCAGTAAAAAGTTATGCATGATCATACATGAAAAATTATGATGGAAAAACATAAAATATACGGGTCGAATAGAGAACCTCCTCCTTTTTGGTTTCGTCGGTTAAAAATAAACTTGAATGAATATAATCATTCAAGATAACAATGAAAAAACTCACCATCAAATATAGATGTAACAAATTTTTTTAAAGTAGTGGCGGGTTCTGATATGTTTTAAAAAATATGCGTAAATTTTTGCAGGCTTTGTAATTTCTGAGGTAAGTTGTCTCAATTCTTATAGCACTGGAAATCAACTGAAAAATCGCATGCAGTAAATGTTATGAAAGGCCGGTTTTCTGACGAAAATGAGCACCTTCATCATTGAAGTTATTCATACATTATAACCTCTTCAAGATTCAATCAAATACGGGGTTAGTTCATACTTAGTCGGTTTTTGGTTATCTTCAAAGAAGCCTCGGTGCGTGGCATTTCCCAAGTTAGTACGTGTTTCCCATGATTTTGTGCCAGTCTATGAATTATTGTTGATAAAATGGATACAAAAAAATTTAAATTTGTAAAAAGATTAACTCAAAATCAGCCAATGACATGCGAGTAAAGTTTTTACTGTATCTTCAACACATTCAAATATCATATCTTGCAATAGTCTATTGCCATAATATAAGTAATTTTTATGAGTATTCAACTCACCAAAGAGGTCTTCGTTTCTCCACTATTATTATATCTTTTTACAATGAAAGACATCGCAGCAGTGGACAATACCGACATATTGTTGCTTCGGAGTGAGTAAATTACGTTGCCTCGTTGTCTGCCTCACTACAGAGTCAAATCTGCTGCGAGGCAACTCACACAGCGGCAGCCTCGCAAATGCACAAATTATTTTTTCTAATTTTGACATTTACAGTGACACTTTTCAAAACTTGTTGACGTTATGTCTTACTTTCCATCACCAGTTGAGAAAAGTAAAATTTTTCGTAACTGGCAATGAAATGTAAATTTCAACATTAAAAAAATGCAGGAATAACATTTGTTATAATTTCAAGGCTAAACTATTTTAAGTAAATTTCATTCGAATTCAATACATAATATGTATGGTGGAAATTAATTATAAATATTATTAACATAATGAACAATTGGTGATATTGACCCCAGGATGAGGACACGCTTTGAACGCACTAAAAAATAAAAAAGTTAGAATATTCAACGACTACGTTTAAAAGCATGGGGTGCTTTGTGGAGATTAATTGAAATAGTCCATGATCCCAGAGCCGGCAAACCTACGTCATTTTAGCAAAGCTGAAATATTGAGTATGAGTAGTGTGATATGTAGTCAAGAACGTATAAATTCTTGCTAGCTTGAAAACGAGGCCATTCTACAGGTAGCAGGTACAAAAGTATATACAAAACTTTATCACTCACCTTGAAGTACGGTAATGCGTTTGATAATTAATATGTTACAGTTAGCCGAGCGATCTGAGGCGCGAGATCCAAGCCCGGGAACTCAATAGTTGAGCGAGGGTTCGGATTCCCACGCCTGACGATTTTTTTAATTTCTCCCATCGAAATTGAGAAATAATTTTGATTTTTCTATTTAAGTATTGATCCCAGAACAAATCATTTCTCAATTTCGGAGTGAGAAATAAAAAAAACTCGTCAGGCGTGGGGATTTAAACCCTCGCTAACTTCTGAGATCCAGAGCTCAGATTGCGCGCCTTAGAACGCTCGGTTAACTGGACGATATTAATTGTCAAACGCATTACCATACTTCACGCAAGTAAGAAAGTTTTTCATGTACTTTTGTATCAGCTACCTGTAAAAGGGTCCCGCTTTCAAGCTAGCAAGTATGCATTCGTTCTCAACTAGTATATCAAACTATTCATACTTAAAATTTCATCTTTGCTAAAATGACGTAGGTTTTCCGGCTCATCTTACTCCAAAAGTATTATGTTTTCCAAAGATACGTAACCAATAAGCACCCCATGCCTTTTGTCATGGTCGTTGAATATGGAAATTATTTTTAACTTTTTAGTGCGCTAAAAGCGTGTTTTTCAGTTTTTTTAAAAAATTTTTTTTATATTTTCAAAATGAATTAAAAAGAATTACATTATATCCAGAATAAGGAGAAATATTGAGTGAAACACGTTGTGAAACACTATTTTCTCGCTCTCCCGCAGAAATCTACTCATTACGAAAAACAGTGCTTTTCCCAACTGGTTGCACGAATAACTGTTAATACTTTATAACATTGAATTTAACCTGTCTGCGACACTTTCAGCTGCTTATTTGCTCAACTGATATCAAAATTAGGTTCGTTCATTTGATTAGGAGTACACCAAGAACAATATCGTCACAAAATCCTTTCTCAACCCCCGACGCAAACAGAGAGGTGTTACAATTTTCGGGTGTGTATCTGTATGTATGTGGCATTGTAGCTCCCAAACGGTTGAACCGATTTTGATTTAGTTTTTTTTGTTTGAAAGTTGACTTCACCAATATTGTTCTCAGCTTCAAGAAAATCTGTCGAGCCGTTTGAAGATCATCAGCTCTTTTGTATTTGATGAAGGGATGTGAGCAACTTCCACAGGTCTGATCGATTCAAAATTTGGTATCCTGTTACATCAATGATATTGCAAAAACATAGTAATCTTGACCTGATGCTGCAGCATCACCTGGAATCTGCAGGTTACCTAACTCCTACACAACTTACAGCATAGGTATCATGTTTGGGCTCTTTGGAATGGTCTCGTTGAATAGGTTCTAGATAAATGGTGATCATGGTCTGTTGATGGAGCAGGAAAAAAAACGAGTATGAATTGGTGAGGGATTCTAAGCTACTTTCACGCGTTCAATCGATATGAAATGCTGGTGAATTAGTGTATGCATGTGTAAAGTGAATGAAAGAATAAATATGTGAATGGGATGGAGTGAATGAATAAACACGATTTGATGTGGTTTGGTGCTGAATATAATAATGCACGGTCGGGTATGGTACGGACTTTTTATGTGAGAGGTGATACAATGGGATTGAGTGAATGAATGATAACGATTTGGTATGAAACAGTGGGATGTTGAAAACAGTATGGTATGGATGGTGATAGTAGTACGGTACAGACAATAAAAACAAAACGATGGTATGCTAGTGTTTAATGTATTTCAATTACTAAAAGTAGCTTCAAGTGAGGATTGCAGAGTATTCTTAATGTAAAAATATTTCTGATTAGTAACTAACGACAGTATTCAAATACTGCTTATCAGTCTTTGCAATTCTGCTAGAGCCGATCTGTCATGAACTAATGAGTTATAACGCTAGGTACGTTATTACAGCAATCGTGAACTAAATCTACGAAATAATTATCTTGGCATGAGTAAATTAATATTAATTGAACTTAACCTAGGAAGAGTACCAGAAAAAAATATTTATCAATAATTAACTAAATAGATTAAGGCGTAATAATCTTTTGTTTGCATATTGCGGAATGAACGTTAATTAATTAGAAACGAATAATGCATTTGAATTATTCAAATATACTTTATCAATACCATATTTAAATTTATTTCTAATAAATATAGATCTCACTATATATTTATCAAGTGTAAATAAAACATTACTTATAAGGAATAATGCATGTTCATTAATATTGTATATTTTATCAGTTACTTTTATTATCAAGTTGTTTTTTTAATAAAAATAAACGTTTGTGAATTACAATCTTCTTAATGAGTGAAGAATATTTATTAAACTCATATATTTTATCAACCATAAAAAATATTTTATATAGTAATAATATACTTTGATATATTAAAAAAAACTAGCCTTTTTGTTATCCAAAAAAATCAAAGACTCGCCTGAAATCGAAAATGAAATCAATATGGACGGAATTGGAATCAATTTACCGTTTAAAAATTCACCTTTACGTGTAATCATTGATTACAAAAAATTGTTTTTTATTAAAAACTCTTCCAGCTCCAGAGTGTGGTCCTACTCCATCTCGGCAAGACGAAAGTCTTGATGAACTGTGTCACACATGACCCGAGTGCACCAATGCGGCTCCTATTTTCACAGACTGATTCTCGAAAACGATGTCACTTGAAATGGGTTGAAACCCAATTGCAACCACCATTTGATCCATAACGAATATAGAACTCTTTTCAACTCGACAATAAATCACATGTGAACACTACGATGAGAGGCAAATTATGTATTCGCAGTGCACGTGTCAGTAGGTTAAATGCGGTTCGCAGTACACCCGTCTCAATCTGCACTTTATTCATTACTAGTAGTCTAGTTAACAAGTGCTTTTTGGACCAACTTTTTTCAGCAGTCTCCAAAAATTATAATGTCATTCGATTCGGAACGACATCTAGATGAGTTTTGAAAAAAATTAAGTTCTGCTTGCAAACATTGTAAAAGTTATTAACAATTGACTAAAAAAAAGGAGGGCTTTGGTGTTTTGCAAATATCTCAAAAAATAATGGAGATTTCCCGGAATTGTAGGATTATTATTTATAATTTTCACAGAGGGATGAAAATACGGCCGAAAATGGGTACTCTGGCTTGGGCAAGCCGCGCCCACTTTGGACACTTTAACAATAAAAATTATTTAAGCATACTAAATATGGAAATAAAAAATTTAAAAAATTCAGACACTAACTGAACAGATGCATGGCAATAATCCACTTGGAAAAAAAATTTATCACAATTTTTCAGTTAATTATTCAATAGTTAATTAATAATTTTTTTCTGCTTGAACATGAACATTGCAAGTGTGATAATTGTTAAACTATAAATTTAAGATTTTTTTCCTCTCTTGGAGCAATTCGTGGGAGGCTTCAGAATAGAACCCCGTTCAAAAAATCGAAAAATTTTCATTTTTCAGTTTTTTATTAATAATTTTCGTTGTTGCAAAATTAAATACTCAAATTAATCATTGAAAAAAATGTTTTTTTTCAAATATTATATACGATCCGTTTTTATGTTATCAGAAACTGCATAGAAATTATTTTAAAAAATTGTTATGAACAAATGCGTTATTTATAAGATTATTGAAATTTTTTTAATGGAATTTCAATTTTTAATGATTTTTAAAAGAAAAATTGTTCCATAAAAAAAATTTTTTTTTTTTTTAACAATTATTTTCTAAATTTTAATTAATATTAAAAAACCATTTTTCCTTTAAAATTCATTATTTAATTTTTTTTATATAAAAAAAAATATTTCATTAATTTTTCATGGTTTATGCAATAAACAATTTGTTATAAACAAATAAATTTTTACCTTATATTTTTTTCTCTACTCTACTTTCTGTCACAAAAACAGACATGATTTTTATTTTTTATTATTTTTTTTTTAATTTTTAAATATAAGTTCACTGTAACTTCGTCATTCTTACCTGGTTTTTCATCCTTAAAATTATTATAATTTATAAACTAATCGAGATACGATGAAAATACTCAGAACTTATTTATTCTCCATTAGATAATGAACAAATATAGCCGAAAAGTTTGGTTGTTACTTATCTATTCATTAAATTTATAGCAATTGTTAATAAAAAATACTTAGGGAGAAATTTTTTTTTTGCTTTAATGCTTAAAAATCTTAGCAACTATTAAAAATATGACTACCTCATTCAAGTATCCTATAAATTATTGTTCATTACTCAACATTTCTACCTTTTACATTTCAATATCACTTAATTATACTAGGTAAATTCACGATTATCTAGATTTTTATCTTCAGGTTCTATTTCTTCAATGTTTGTAAAAGTAGACATGAGGGTCTATTATAATAAAATGAGACTTTAATGATAATGGATATGAACGTGCATGAAATATTCTGGTCATTGATGAATAACTTGAATTTATTAGAGACTCTATTGTCTCAATAATATTTTAAAGAAAAAAAATAAAGATTGTCATTCATAAACTTTTACAAACATCAAAGAAACAGAACTAGAAAATAAAAATCTAGATATTCGTGAATTTTCCTAGTATAATTAAGTGATATTAAAATGTAAAAGGTAGAAATGTTGAGTAATGAACAATAATTGATAAAATACTTGAATGAGGTAGTCATATTTTCAATAGTTGATAAGATTTTTGAGCATTAAAGCAAAAAAAAAAATTCTCCCCAAGTATTTTTCATTAACAATTGCTATAAATTTAATAAATAAATAAGTAACAACTAAAATTTTCAGCTAAATTTGTTTTTAATCTAATGGAGAACAAGTAAGTCCAAAGTATTTTCATCGTATCTCGATTAGTTTATAAATTATAATAATTTTAAGGATGAAAAACCAGGTAAGAATGACAAAGTAACAGAGACCTTATATTTAAAAATTAAAAAAATAATAATAAAAAAAAAACATGTCTGTTTTTGTAACAGAAAGTATAATAGAAAAAAAAATCAGGTAAAAATGTATTTGTTTATAACAAATTGTTTATTGCATAAACAATGAAAAATTAAATGAAGTGATTTTTTTTTTAATCAAAAGAAAAACAAATGATGATTTTCAAAGAAAAAATGGTTCCTTAATATTAATTAGAAGTTGGAGAAAATAATTGTTTTAAAAAGTTTTTAACAATAAAATTTGTTTTAGGAACAATTTGCCTTTATAAAATCATAATTTTTATTAAAGATCGAAATTCCATTGAAAAAATTCAATTATCTTATAAACAACGCATTTGTTTATAACAATTGTTTGAACAATTGAAGATGAAAAATTTTAAAAATTATTTCCATGCAGTTTCTGATAACATAAAAACGGATCGTTAATAATATATGAAAAAAAACATTTTTTCCAATGATTAATTTAAGTACTTAATTTTGCAACAACGAAAATTATTAATAAAAAAACTGAAAAATGAAAATGTTTTAATTTTTCCAACGAGGTTCCATTTTGAAGCCTTTCAAGGATTGCTCCAAGAGAGGAAAAAAATCTTAAATTTATAGTTCAACAATTATCACACTTGCAATGTTCATGTTCAAGCAGAAAAAAATTATTGATTAACTATTGAATAACTAATTGAAAAATTGTGATAAATTTTTTTTCCAAGCGGATTATTGTTCATGCATCTGTCCAGTTAGTGTCAGAATTTTTTCAATTTTTTATTTTCATATTAAGTATGCTTAAATAATTTTTATTGTTAAAGTGTCCAAAATGGGCGCGGCTTGCCCAAGCCAGAGTACCCGTTTTCGGCCGTAATTTCATCCCTCTGGGAAAATTATGAATATTGATCCTTCACTTCAAAGAAATTTTCTAGAAAATTCCCTCCTCTTTTTGAATCTTTTTTCAGATTTGAAAAATCTTCATTAGTTTTTGAGATATTTGCAAAAAACCAAAGCCACCTTTTTTTTAGTTAATTGTTAATAACTTTTACAATTTTTGCAAGCGGAATTTCATTTTTTTCAAAAATCATCTAGATGTCATTCCGAATCGAATGACACCTCGATCATAATTTTCGGAGACTGCTGAAAAAAGTTGGTTCAAAAAGCACTTGTTAACTAGACTATAGGGCAATTTCTGAAACCGGGGCTCAATTTAATTAAAAATTCATACATACCGAATCACTATGCATCTGCAGTTTTCACGTTCGTAAGAAACATATTAAAACTGTTGCACTTTAAAAGTACTATATTTATCACAGGGGTAAATACGGATAATTCGCGCCATCTAGAGACAGTCGCCCGATTCCGCAACTGTGGCGCCTCTTACAGAGGTCCATAGCGGAGATTTCATAATAATGGTTCTGGGCGATATTTTCAATGAATATTCATTATTTGAAGAAAACTGAAATACTTTCTAATTGAAAGTTTCATCAATTCATACAACAAATAACGCTAGAAATAAAATAAGTAAAAATTTATTTATATGAGTTAATCACTTCAAAACAAATGATTCTATTGGGGATAAATTTATATCGTTGATTATGAACATATCATTAACTCTTCATCAGTTAATTATATTATCGAGATTATCAATATTAAATACAATTAATTAATACCAAATTGAATTCTATTCATTTATTGTAAATAAAAAATACCAAAACGAATATTTATCATTTATAAGCCCTGTCTATTTCTCAGTGCATTGAATCGGCCAAAAAAATTGCCTACTGAACTGTCTAGAATCGTTTATTTACAAAATAACAATAGTTGATTAAATTTATGGTTGATTTTCATAGCCAACCTTGAGAAGTCAACTGTATTTCCGCCATTTTTCAACCGATTTAAAAATTGAGGGCGTACCTCACCTCGTGTATATAAAAATCAAATACAATAAATGGTCCTAATTTGAATAACTCAGTATTTCAAATAAAAATGGAGGAATAGTAACTGTAGAATGAATATACAAAGTGAGTCAGAAGTACTTTGACAAACTCTAGGAAGTGATTCCCACAATATTCCAATATGAATTGTCCGAATGAATATATTTCCGAAAACGCTTCATTTCCAAGATACAGGGTGTTGAATATTTATTTTTATTTTAGTTTTTTTTTCAATAACTTCAGAAATACTGACGATAATTAAACGAAAATTGGTATTGGGAGGTTTCTTGAGGTGTCAAATTCAAAACTGATGTTATTATTGCTCTTACTTGTAGGGGGCGCAACCTACACATGTTTATCTTTTTTGAAGATTCATAACTCATTTGAGCGTACTTCTAGCACACTTTTCAGTAGAAAAATCAATTCCTCTATCACATCTACGTAAAAAAGCTACCCCTGTTACAAGTAGCTATAAGCAACCGTTTTCTAGGGCTTGAAAATTTCAAGTCGATTATTTGATAATCGATGCGTGTTGGAATTATTACCATTATTTTGCATTTTTCACAAGATTGCTCAGGAAATGAATTTGACGTTTAAGTTGGTTGTTTTGGTTTTTGTAGGAGGCGCCACCTATTCTATTCATTTTTACTCGTTTGAAATAGTTATTTTTGTATCAGGGGTGCAAAATCTGTATTTGTTTTTTTTTGTTCGTCGGCATCGACTTCAAAGGTCATTAGGCCAATCTGTTGGTATTTTATATTCGACTGAGTGCTCCGCAATTTTCTCCTCGAGAGCGTTCAAAACAGCTTCTTTCAATTCTGGGGTTTGGACTGCTCGGGGTCTTCGAATAATATTAGCTGCCCCCTTATAGCTACCTGTTCCTGCCAAACGACGGTGGAGACTGGTGAATGTTGGAGCTGAAGGCAGTACTCGATCAGGAAATTGCTCCTGGTAAATACGTCTTGCTTCGCGCGCATTGCCATCCCCAAGGCCCTAAACGAAATACATTATGGCTAAGTGAGCATTATTGTTTGAATAATATTTTTTTTTTCGAAATTATTGTTCTAAAACTTACAGAAACATCAACAAAATAACAAAACTTTTAACTGTAACATAATATGTAATTACCAAAACTACTTACTCAAACATCAAATTCATTTCCTAAGCATCCTTGTGAAAAATGCAGAATAATGGTAATAACTTCAACATTCATCGATAATCAAATAATCGACATGAAACTTTCGAGTCCAAATATCTAGAAAACGGTTGCTTATAGCGACCTATAACAGAGGTAGCTTTTTTACGTAGATATGATAGAGAAATTGATTTTTCTACTGAAAAATGTGCTAGAAGTACGCTCAAAAAAGTTGCGAATCTTCAAAAAAGAAAAAGACATGTAGCTTGCGCCCCCTATGAGTGAGAGCAATTATAACATCAGGATCGAATTCGACACCTCAAAAAGCCTCTCAATTCCAATTTTCGTTCAATTAAGGTCAGAATTTCAAAAGGTATTCAACAAAAACTAAAATAAAAATAAAATTTTAACACCCTTATCTTGGAAACAAAGCGACATATATTTATTCGGACAATTCATATTAGAATATTGTGAGGAATCATCTCCTGAAGTTTGTCAAAGTATTTCTGATTCACCCTGTATAAGAAACTGAGATGTATTTATTCTGTAACCTTCGGAAAAATATTCTATTGGGAAAAAGGATCTGCTTTCTGAAGGTTCAATTACTTTTTCAAATTTGGCGCCGTTTTTGGGCGCAACAGGAATCTAACTCGGCGCCATCTACTGTATTCATATTTGGAACGGAGTGTAGATACATTTCGCACCAAATGGATCACGTTGAATTGAACATCCTGTGAACCTAGGTGCTGTGTATCAGTTTTTAACAAGTAATTTTCAGAAAAATAAACACATTCACAGTAGCGAATTCAAATTGTGATTTCACAGTGAAACTTGGATTTGAGAAAGTATTCCTCAAAATATCATCAATGGGAGTGAATTTTGTAGAAAGGATTTTCAATGTGTTTTTTTGTGGAATAATCCAGAGGATTAATTTTCAAACGACTTGTTACTGACAAATTGAAAATTTCCTTCAATATTTTCGAATTCAGGATACCAAAATGGAGTACCGTATCGTGGCAAATTTATTAATTTGCCTTCTTGAATAGATAAGTGATATTTCTAATTTCCAAGTTGAGATAAAACTCCAAATATGAAAAGTAATATGTGTAAATGTATTTTTTTCATCTCACGTTCGGCTGATTTAACTCAAAAATTATGTCCATTTACTGAGTTTTGAAATATCATCTAGATTGACTTTTTTTTGAAATTCCTCAAATTAAAAGTAGTTTATATAATAAATTATCAACATTTCTCATATTTTTTGCTAACAAGTAAAAAATAATCGTGAGTTATAGATTCAAGAGCTTGTCGCGCAATGTTTTCAGTTTGAATACAAAAGCGACAAGCTGTTGAATCTATAACTCACGTCGCACTTCCGGAGCAATAGTTTTTTACTTTTCAACGCACTTGAATGAAAGCTTGCATGTCTTTAAAAAGGTTTTTTTATTATTCATTTTATTTCAACTTGTCCACCATCATAGAGCTGCCATCTTGAATTCATGAATTTTCACAATAAATTCATAATCCTCGACCCTGAAAACCTATACATACCAATTTTGAATAGAATCCAACCATACTTACAGAGATCATCCGACATTTTGATTCTATGAATTCTGGCAAAAAAATCATAAACTTCGACCTGAAAACCCCACATACCAATTTTGAATAGAATCGGACCATAAAACTCGTCGGCCATCTTCGAGCCGCCATTTTGTTTTTTCTCCAAAAAAAATCCATAATGCATTGCCACGTGAACTATTAACACCCTCCAAATTTCACGTTAATCGGGCAACTAGAAGTGGGTCAAATTTGACTTGCCAAATTTGACTACAGACAGACACCGGGACAAGTGAAACTAAATGGAAGCTTGTAATGTAAAAAATAATTATTTGTTGTACTAGGCAGAAAAGTAGAAGATTTAATGCCGCGGCTTGTGTGTAGCTAGGAAACCAGCCAAGGCATTAAATTTGCTTTTCTGCCGTGAGAAACATATAATTTTTTCTACAAATTTATTCTAATTTCACGCAAAATGGCCTTTTTTATATTTATCGATTGCGTTTCATTATCATCAATATCCAAATAATTGATTTATTTTAACAAAGTTATGTTTACCGCTTTGTTGAGTTGTTTGTGTTTACTTCAATGTCATCGTTATTTTATTTCAAATTGTGAAGTACCTGTTTGAAATGGATGTAATTGATAATGAGGATGAGTTATTACCATTAACACCACCTGAAATGAATTGAATCTATTACCGGATAAGTCAAGAACTGTATATGAACACACATACAGCAGATTCATGATATATAGTGCTTCTCAAAAGTTCCCGTCCCCTCTCTTATTTTTGGAACGATTATACATATACGAGGGAAATTTCCCTACTAGTGATGATAGATGACGAAATCGTCAAAGATGACGTCACAAGGCCATTGTGACCAATAATTTGAAATGGAACCCTACGGCAAGCGACACCTCTTTCAGAAGGTATCAAAAAAACCTATTCAATGATACTAATTTTGTTTGTGTTTATGGCAGTTTTGGCAACTCGCTTTTAAAAGACGCAAAGCTGTGATGAATTAAATCAGTTAATACTAAAATCCCAAATTCAAGCTCCGCCTCTGGATAGTTGTCAAATAAGCTGACATTTCTGTTAGTCTTCCTAATTCGACGTTCTTTAATTGTCCAAGTTTTTGTACATTTAATAATTTGTGTATTGTTGATCGATCGCTTAACTGTTTTAGCAGCTTTTGGTACTTCTAATATTTTTGAACATTTTATTAATTTGTTAAAGTGTTGTGAGACGAACGTTTAAGTGCTTCAAGAAGCGAAATGGTACGTGCTTTAGGTGATAAAGTAGCAGCGATCCTAATTCTTGGTGAAACTGGACAAAATATTCATGCAGCAGAACGCATTTTTAATGAGAGGTTTCCCGATCGCCCCGTTTCGGGGACTTATTCAAGGGAGCTTTTTCGTAAGTTTGAAACAACGGGTAGTATTAATGATGCAAAACGATCTGGCAGACCACAAATTTGTGATGAGAAAAAAATTGATATACTGGCAGAAGTAATAGGTAATTCTACGTTTTCAACAACTCACGTTGCATCTACCTGTTAAGTCAGTCGAAGTGCAGTTCACAGGGTCTTGAAAAAAAACAAATTTCATCCATACAAATTAAAAATGGTTCATCAACTCTCAGACGACGACCCAGCCCGAAGACTAGAATTTTGTGAAAATATGGAAACTAAAATTAACCAACAGTCAGACTATGTCAAAACAATTTGTTTTAGTGACGAAAGTACTTTCTATCTGAATGGAAATGTAAATACACAGAATGTGAGGTATTGCAGTAACGCAAATCCTCACCTGTTTCGTGAAACACATACTCAATTTCCCCAGAAGGTGAATGTCTGGGCAGGTATCCTGGGAAACCACATCGTTGGGCCTCTTTTTTCAAATACTAATTTAACTGGTGACGTTTATCTGGAGCTGTTTCAAAACGCAATAGAACCGTTAATCCTTGAAATTTTGGAAGATAATCCAGATGAATTCGGAAATTTGGAAATAACATTCCAATAGGATGGTTCTCCTCCACACTATTACGGTGCAGTAAGACGGTATTTGGATGAGGAGTATCGTGGTAGATGGATTGGACGACGAGGTTCAACGGAATGGCAGCTGGATCACCGGACCTCACACCTTTGGATTTTTTCTGTGGGGGTACCTTGAATCGAAGGTTTACGCTTCTGAACCTAACAATATTGACGTTTTAAGACAACGTATTGTTGCAGAATGTGAGGCTGTTTCCGCAGACTCATTTGCAAAAGTACGAGAAGAATTTAAAAATAGGATATTCCACTGTCAGGAAGTAAATGGAGGTCATTTCGGGCAATTTCTTCAAGTAGATACTGATTCTTAAATCTGTAATTAATATCATACTGAATGGAATTTAAATTTTAATGTTTACTAATGAGCCATTAAAACTGCCATAAACACAAACAAAATTTGTATCATTGAATAGGTTTTTTCGATACCTTTCAAAAGAGGTGTCGCTTGCCGTAGGGTTCCATTTAAAATTATCGGTCACAATGGCCTTGTGACGTCATCTTTGACGATTTCGTCATCTATCATCACTAGTAGGGAAGTTTACAACCTTTAATATTCAGTTTCCAAATTTCACTTGTTTATGTATAATCGTTCCATAAATAAGAGGGGGGAGGGGTCTTTCGAGAAGCACTGTATAGACAGAAGTAAATGGAAATGTGTTAAATGCCAATTTTTTTTTTATTTCTCAAAAAAATGAAGCCTTACCGTTATGGTCCACCTACTTCTAATAAGTAAAAATTTCCTGTTGTAGTTTGTAGTTGTTATGTAATAAAACCAGTTTTTTTTTTTCATGGAAACTCCATTATTTTGTGTTTACCTAATGTCATTTTCACTTTTAATTACCAGTTTGATTTAAATTATTACTTGGAACGTTGCATAGCAACAAACTTTTTCTGCCCAGTCAGAAAAAGTCCAGTTTTCCTGACTAGGCTGTAAAAATACACCTTTTAAGTGTCATTAAAAAGCCGCTTTTAATATCATTTAGTAAAAAAACTTTTTTTTTCTGAGGCTGGAAAAAAATTTGACATCTCATCTCTGTTGGCAGGTAACAAAATATCACTTTTTATGAAATAACTTTAATCCCCGCGAAAAAAGTTTGTACTTTCTGCCCGGATATATACCGTATGTCCCAGCTAAAACTTGTCACCCCCCTAATCTCCAAACTCGTGAAAAAAAATGAAAATCGCTCAGACCCGTCGATTTTTATTTCAAGGGGGAACACTTTCACCAAATACATCATCATTGTGTTGTCAACCCCCTCAGCCCCAGCACCCCCTACTTCAGAATTTTCAATGGGACTACTATACTTGTGATACATCATTTTGAAGGGAATTCAATCCCAAATACATCGATGTACTGAAATTGAGGATCGATCGAGTGTTGTTGAAGTTTCAATGAAAACTATGTTTAATAAAAATATTCTTATTTTTCATCACCTAAAATGTTATCATCGTAAGAATGGTTCACTGTGGGTACGCCACTGTATTGAAAAACAATTTGCTGTCAGAAATGAAAGTTTAGGAGGTGAGACAGTCGTTTTTATGAAAAAAAAAATGTCGCCATGTGTTTTTGTATACGCATATCTTTGTTTACGCCTTGGTATATTGATGTATTCGAGTCACTTCATTCAACAATTTGAGAACTTCCGAAAATGGTTTATACTATACAAGAGAGAATACCCATTGTAGCTGCGTATTTTGAAAATGGACGATGTGCTTGAGCTACGGCTCGAATTTTCAATGAAATTCATCCAGAAAAAACACATCACATCAGTACGTGCTTCAATTGATGAATAAGTATATGGAGTCGGGATCAGTGCTGAATAAAAACATGAACGAGAGAAGCCTATGAGAAATGGAGGGATCCCTGTTGCAGTTGTAGGACATGCAGTGATGGACAACATTCATTCTTTAAGACAACTTGAGACTATTTCTGGAGTTTCGAAAAGCAGCGTACATCGAATTCTGAAAGAAGCAAAATTCCACCCTTATAGAATGCAGAATGTACAAGAATTGAATGAAGATGATCCTGACAGACGTACAGAGTTTTGTGATATCATGAGTCAATTATTGATTGGTGATAATAATAACCTCTATAATGTGTGCTTTTCTGACGAATCTTCTTTTTATTTAAATGGACATGTGAACAGGCACAACTGCAGATACTGGAGTGACGTACATCCCCATTGGTACAGGGAAACTCATTCACAAACTCCCCAGGAATTGAATGTTTGGGCTGGTATTCTGGAAGACCATATTGTAGGTCCATATTTTATTGATGGTAACCTCAACGGACAAACGTATCTTGAACTTCTTGATACAACTGTGAACCACAGAATCACTCAGTTACTTGAAGACGATGATAGGCTACTTGAAGGTCAGCTCACCTTTCAACAAGATGGAGCTTATCCACATCTTGTTGCACCTGTACGTCAATTTTTAGATGACAATTTCACAGGGAGATGGATTGGAAGGCGAGGACCACTAGAATGGCCGGCTAGATCTTCTGATTTATCACCATTAGACTTTTTTCATGGAGTCATTTGAAATCCAGAGTTTATATTACACAGCCAACTTATCTTGATGATTTACGCAGGAGAATTGTTGTGGAGTGTCGTGCAGTGACTCCAGAAATGTTGAGCAATGTGCGAAGACATTTCGAAAATCGCTTATTATTCTGTATGGAATTGAATGGTTTACATTTTGAACCTTTCTTACGATGATAACATTTTAGGTGATGAAAAATAAAAAATCTTGATAAAACTTAGTTTTCATTAAAACTTCAACAACACTTTATCGATCCGCAATTTCAGTCCACCAATGTATTTGGGATTGAATTCCCTTCAAAATGATGTATCACGAGTATAGTAGTCCCTTCGAAAATTCTGAAGTAGGGGGTGCTGGGGCTGAGGGGGTTGACAACACAATGATGATGTATTTGGTGAAAGTGTTCCTCCTTGAAATAAAAATCGACGGGTCTGAGCGATTTTTAATTTTTTTCACGAGTGCGGAGATTTGGGGGGTGACAAGTTTCAGCTGGGACACACTGTATACACATAATTAAAGGTAGATATTCCATTTAAGAATATTGTATTATACAAAAGTTACATTTCCTTTATATCGAAAGTACAATTATTGAATGTGCATTGTATGAACGACATGTTTCTTGAACTATTCGGTACAACAGTCGAATTTTCTTGTGTTGAAATTATATTTTTTTCTGTTATGGACACACTGCCGTTGATTTACCTGGCACAAATTGGGTGTTATTTCGGCACTGTCACACATTTTGAACACTTTATTAGCTATTTATGTCCTGTGTGCTACCAATTCGTCAACATACCCTTCAGCGACCCTTGATGACTTTTAACCGTTTCTTTAGTGTCATCAAGTCTCCCCCAGATTCAACTAAAAGTATAGCAGACGATCTTCGAAATAAATGACCTGTATATGAGTTAGCATTTTCGAATTGAAAAAAATTAGCTACTGTTTCAGGTACCTTATAAAACTGATTTTTTATCCACAACCTGATTGATACATTTTCGATTGCGATATGCATAAAACAGGTGGCGATCCTTTGCTGCTGCTGACCGAAGGGCTATCTACATTCGGTAAAATTCAATATATTATTCAGTAATTACAAATCTCCTGATTACATCATTATTTGTTTGCTTAAATTTCACAATTGATAACGTTCCCGAATCTTCAATATCATCCAATGTTACCTGGCTGATTTCACAAATTCGACAGGCTCTTGCAATCCTGAACACAACAACAACCTTGGCAATTAAATGAACTTCATTGGACCATTATTTAAAAAATCACTAAGTTGTGTTACCAGTAAAAATTGCAGTTTTCTTGGGCGTGTAACCTTTTACTTTTTGTTTCAGAAATGTAATTAGTACGAGATATTTTGTATTGTCTACATTTTTATTGGATTGTAACTTACTTTTAATCATTGAATGATTCGACCACACTGTTGGTGGCTTTTGTTGTTGTGCCAGTTCCGAAAATTAAGCCAATAACACCGTCTCCGAGAGTATGTCTTTTTTATCTTCCATTCCATAAATCTTGAATACGCGGTTTCGTAAATTTTCCGCGATTTAGATGGCAATAATTTTTGTAACGCAACTTTCGCTACATCTACTAACTCCGGTGGAGTCAGAGAAAACTCAGAATAAGACATTTTTTTACTTTATATCATTCAAAATAACTACTAAACAACCACTTATTTGGCAATTTCTAAATCAAATCACTGAATTAAATTGACAGATATTTGATTACTTCAAGGGTTTCCTTAGCAACGCAGGTCTAATTGTGGCTATAAGTACAACAGCCTACCAGTTTAAAAATTGAAATTTTACATTAATTTTCTGACTAATATATTGTTATATGTTTTTTAACCGACGAAACCAAAAAGGAGGAGGTTCTCTATTCGACCCGTATATTTTATGTTTTTCCATCATATTTTTTCATGTATGATCACGCATAACTTTTTACTGAGGCGTCCGATTTCGATAATTCTTTGTTCAGTGGATAGGGTGTACTTCGGTTTTGGTCCCATTAGGATTTAAAAGATGAAATCCACCTCTAAGGGTAGCGAAATGAAGGATATTGATCACTCACCCTCTGAATTCTGGTCCGTTAACCGATTCTATCAGGCATAACTTTGTACTGGGTTCTTCGATTTGGATGATTCTTCTTTTAATAGATGGGGTATACCTTATATTTGGATTTCGAAAGGGATTACCCACCCTTACCGGTAGAAAAATAGGATATAATTGATTTTTCCCTAGTGAACATTAGCACACACATACGTAGTTGACAATGACAGATCGCTACTGACATTATTCTTGTTCCGTCAAAATCAGTATATTTTATGAGAGGATGGAATTATATATAAATTAATGAAATAAACTAACCAGAACAACGAAAATAATTTATATTACAACAAATAGTAAAAGTAGATAATCATATTATTTAACTGGTAATAGTTGAAGTAAGGTGGGTAAGTAAGTATTTTGGAAGTAATCAAAAAACAAGTAGGTAGTAATTGGTAGATTTCAGCCACAAAAAATTGAAAAATAAAAACTTTTCAACAAAAAATCAAACCGACGAAATACGGAACTGAAAAGTAAAAATAAAAACTTTTTAACAAAAAATTAAACTGACGAAAAAATCAAATGAAAAGCAAAAAATTAAATAAACCTTCTTAGTCTAAATGATAATTGAGCTCCTAAACTAATGTAAGTAACTGATTTTGAGTCGGCGCCAAACAAACTAGCAATTAAATTAGGTGAAGCGTAAAATTATGGCAGCGAGATTCACGGCTGCGTTTTGATGACTTCTTTCATAGATAATGATATTCGATAATTGTTTGTTTGGCGCCGACTCAAAATCAGTTACTTACATTAGTTTAGGAGCTCAATTATCATTTAGACTAAGAAGGTTTATTTTATTCTTTGCTTTTCAGTTGATTTTTTCGTCGGTTTAATTTTTTGTTAAAAAGTTTTTATTAGTTATAATTGCACGAAAGGTTTGTATTTTATCGGGTGAATTTGGGTTGTTTAATGAGAAACTGTTGCCTAGCAATTAGACGAGAAAAACTGTCAACTATTAAAAACGCGACACCGAATGTGGAGCGTTTTTAGGTTGACAGTTTTTCGAGGCAAATTGCCAAAGGAAACAGTTTAGAATTTGAACAACACAAATTTACCCTTTATCAATACAAACATCGAGTGTAATTCGAAAGGACAATTGAATGAATAAAAATTTTTGAAACATATCAATGCAAACTTTATTATTTTGGAAACCAACACCGCGATAATGGATAAACATTTGAATAAGTGAAAATTAGTGCATTTGTCGCTGTAAAAGTTGCAGCTAATTTTTGCCGCTGTCAAACTGACAATTGCACTGTGGCATATGCGAATTTCTATACATGAGTTGAATTGTCAATATTAAATCGTCGTTTTTCCCGTCAAAGAAAAAAATTGTGTATTATACACGGGAAAAATATTAGATTTAGCTCTCGGTTTTTTGTCTCCCTCCGCTTCGCGTCGGGACAACACAACCTCGAGCGAAAATCTAATACTTTTTTCCCTTGTATAATAAATAGCTATTTTTGAAACGACAATTTTGCTGATGCTATGTTGATATACAAAGACATTGGATATCAACATAGCCTCAGTGAATTGCAAAATCGTTGGTTTTGGATGACATATGGAATGTCCTTAGTTGTTATTTACCCAAATAGTCTTTCGGTGAAGTTCAAATTCGATATTGTATAGTAATTATGAACGAAGAATGTCGAGAAGGGTGAGACAGTCTTTGTGGAGTTCAATACCGTTTATTTAGATTTCGTTTCGAAAGGACAATATTTTTTTAAAGGTCATAAAAGTAATCAAAATGCAGGTAGCCAATTTCAGGAACTCTTGATCAAACAAATTGTCAAAATACAGGTTATTTTCAATCCCTATTCAAATTATCACGGAGATATTGTGGACGGATAAATATTTACGAAAAAAAGAGGGAATTTGCTTCTTTCTGAAATGAAATGTGTCATATGTGATTATTTTCGAAAGAGACGAATTTCAAAGTCTTACTGTCGAATTCCACAAAACAATAAATTTTATCTAGCGAACATTTTAATAAATATATGATTCAACCTTTTTTTTATGATCATGAATGTTCAAGTGAATTCCAAGGGGATATGCTTGAAATTATCAAATTGCAAATTTCCAGAATTCTCCATATTTTTTCACAGTGCTGTTCACGAATCCGTTATTAACAATAAGGCAGGTAATTAAATGAATTTCCTAAAGAAAATACATTCGACCAACGATAGAATAAACATTTTCAGTTCAAGGCGGTAACTCACCTAACTTTTATTAAAAAATTTCGGGTGTTACATACGTCATAATAAACAATATTCAACAGGAATTGACAATAGTATTTTTTCGAATAAAAAAAAAAGTGGGCTCGTCCGGGATTTGAACCCGGGACCTCCCGCACCCTAAGCGGAAATCATACCCCTAGACCAACGAGCCGATGTGAAACTTTCTCTAAATACGGTTTATATAGTAAAACTGTGTTGGTGAGTTCGCATGAAATAAAAAATAAGTTTGTTTTCACAATAAAATGTAAGTTTAATGACTAATGTACACATTCAATTATATCAGTCAATGAAATAAATTATGAAATTTGGTGAAACTTTTATTTAGGTCCAGTACTTGAAACAGCTTTCGATATTTTGACAACGTTTCGACAATCAGTAAATATCATCTTCACGCTACTACAATATGAAATAATATACAATTATATATTATACAATTATTACCATTCTGTGCTGTCAATATAAAATGCTGTCAATAGACAATACCAAAAGACAAAAAATAAATATAGAGGGTGATGCCTGCGATGCATGTTTTTTGATTCGATGCAAAAAAATTGGATGCGAAATACCCGTAAACCCAATTTCAATAAATGGCGCCAAATTAACATCCCTTAAAACACAGCCCAGTAAACACATAATGTGTTTGAGACGTTTCAACGGAATCCTAAATCGAATCATTTGAAACATGCTTAGAACGCACGTTTCAGAAATATATCATTAACACCTAACATTTCACATTCACAAGGAAAGGTGTCTAAAATGTGTCCAATGTACAGATTGAAATGTTTCAAATATACAGATAAAACCTACCAACATAACCTTCAAGTTATGGATGATGAATGCAGTTTACTCATTATACGCGCATGCCCTGATGTTTTACGAGCGACCATCCATAATGATGATCACAGATCACACCACAGTGGTATTTGGTATTTGTTGTTATGCTGTGGACCATCTTCAAATATTCATTTGCCATCGTCGACGGTTATACACTTCTTCAAAGGAGAGTTAAATTTGTAATAATTAAAATTACAATGAATCGCCAATATCAGGTACGTAAAACAGTTTATCAACTCATTTTGAAGGTTAAGTTATGGCGTCTTTACTATTTTGGTAGTTTCTTTAAGAGTTTTTATCATATGTCTGGTTCAAACATAATAACTTTCGAAAACAGATCTTGTCTATCGGATCTAAACGATTTAATCCTAAATTCCTGAAATAATATCATTTACATTGGTGAATTGTTGATTTGGTGCATGCTACCTGCATGCACTTGCTAATTGTCTTCAACATTGTTTCATAGAAAATACTGAATTCAATGGAAAACAGACAAATCAGAAGAACTGCAACGCTGACATTTCAAATTATTTTTTATGTATTAATTAAAACATTGTTTTTCAGCTTTATGTATGTACTGGTTATTATTACAATAAATATGGATAGAGAAATGATTTTCAAAGCAAAGAGACATTTGAGGAAAATTATAAGACTATATTTTCTCCAATGACCTGATCAGAAGAGGCCTAATGAGAATGTTCTCCAACAAACTGTCCAGAAAGTGTCCGTGGTATGAAAAAATGACTATCCCCTTAATAATTTGATAGCTAGGTAGGTATATCAACTCTGAAAGGTGCATGGAGAATTCCAAATGACCAGATGGAAGTATTCATTTTGCCTTTTTTCGATGTCAAGAGATATAGCTTTTTGCAAAAATAATATTTAGAATAATTGATTTGAAATGGTGTTCACTTGATTTTTTTTTTCAGATGCTGCGCGAAAGCGATTTCCTTGTATGTCTGACACGGAATTGAAAAAACACACTGCTACCTGATTTCGATTGGCAACTCTAAGGTTCTGAAGGGAAACTGTGTATATATATATATATATATATATATATATATATATATATATATATATATATATATATATATATATATATATATATATATATATATATATATATATATATATATATATATTAGTGCCTAAAATGAAAATAAATTGTTCAGACCTTGTTTTATTTATTCAAAATGTCAATCAACATGATTATTACTAATGCAAAAACGGATTCTGAAAACATTGAAACCCCCAAATAGTATATTAGTTATCAGTGTGTGTCATTGTAACAAACAAACAAAAACAATATCTATTTCAGAGACCAACATTAGGATCATTCATGTAAATCCTGGCTTAACCTACCTACTTTTAATAACATATTATACAGTTATATGATATGTTCCTTATATGTTTTTTTGGAATATTGCACGTGAAATATTTGAAAATGAATTCTTGAGCAGTTATTTTATGTTTCATATGTGTTCCTTCTGAAACATTGCCAGTGAAATATATCTGAATGTATTCAAATACAGTTGTATATGTTCCAGGAACATTTTTATTGTAATGTTTCAGTGATACGTTTAATACGTAGGACATTTCTGGTGTCTGGTATGTTTCACGAATGTATCTGAGTCAAAAGAAAAAACATTTCAAATGAAAAATTAGTTGTTTCAGGAATGTTTCAGGCACATATTTTGTATTACTGGGAGGGACGTCCTAGGTATGTCCTTTTCTTGTACCGCGGTACAAGAACATGATTTGGACATTCAGGGGATATCCCGAAGGGAATGTCCAGAGAGTATTTCATCTGGTATAGGTATAGGTTGTCCCACTTATGTCCCTGGTATTTCTGATATCCATTCCCATAAAATGTTCATTTAAAATTCAAATTGGCTATTTTGTTTTGAAAATGTTTATTTTTCTTCTGGAAAATAACCATGAAGAAAATGGAAATATATCTCAGAAAGTTCTGGAAAGTTACCATTTCGCAAGCAAAAAATTATTAATGCATAATATACCCTTAATATAAATTCTCAAGGCTGATACAAATTATACACAAATCCCAAATAATTACATTTCGGTTTCTGTGATTATGTTCTGTTTGGCTCTGGTAACATTGTTTGAATTATTTGGTGATCTGTCAACAATGGTTGACGTCACTTTGCATAATGTGCAAGTTCCTAATTTTTCTTTGTTCGATGTAAAAAGATTAGCGGCATCCATGTTGTGTTTGACGATTTTTGTGAGCATTTGAAGTATTTCATCAGTTATAGTGTTGTGAATAGCATAGTCGAAAAATTTAAGTCGAGTTTAAGGTTGGTGAGACAAATATCAAAATATTGTATGTAATCTTTTGGATCGAATACTTGATTGTTCCAATAATATGGTTATTCGATTCTGAATATTATGTTTATAGTAGTATATTCATCAATCTATTATAGGTACATAATGATATAATGGATCATAGGAGGAAGGTATCCTCAAGGCTTGGGAGAAAAATACACTGAGTAAATATTATATAAAAAGACGAAAAAACTTGGGAGACAAAATGAAGACTCTTGAGAGGCTTGTAGTGGGCCTTCTACTAGTCGATTAATGGCTGTAAATGATGATATTCATATAATATTCTTTCTACGAGTTCAGATGAAATATTCCTGAAGTTGATCAATGTGAATCACATTCTGAAAATGTGTCTGATGGTTCTTCCCTTGGAGAATTGAGCCCTATATCAAGAGAAGACCTAGTTCAAAATTATCCTATTGAGAACTTCCATGAAAATATTTAAAATTCAAATGATAACATAAATTCAAAGTCAAATGAATGAGCCCTGAAATCCAACATGACACATGCAGCAATAAAAATTGGTGAGTATTTTTATATATAATTGTAAATCCCAAAAGAACTATAACATGACATCTGTATTAGTGATTTTTTCATTGTCAATTCAATTCCACCTGCAATAATATCTTTGTTGTAAGATCTTCTGGAGCCATTGGAAATAAAAAACAGATTGAGAAGGCTTTGCAGAAGTTTTTCAGGAGGACCAAGGAGAGAAGCCACAGAGAAAAAGATAATGCAATGCCTGCAATGAATGCAACACCCTAATTTGCTTGCTCGTTTCATCCAGTTCTGGCATTCTAAATACACAGTCAGCTTTGCTTGCTCTGTTTCAGATAGCGACTTCGTGTTTTTGTTGGTTTTTGTTTTTAATTTGAGTAAAGTAATTACTTTTCCATAGATAATCTGTTTTCTCTTCATTAGGTGGACACTTCAATCACTTTCCACGAACTAGTATGAATAAACTTTTTTAATTTGAATTACGGAGCGGCACGTAGCTTATAATATCCCGGTCAGAAATAAAATCAAACAAACCAATGATCATATGTTATGATTACTATGAAACCCTGAATGTTATTATTTTTCAAAGCTCACCCGCCTCATTTGGAACCATAAATAAGCTGCCTTAATTGAGATATTCACCATTAAAAAGAAAACATCCACGGAACTGAGGTTATTCCAACGGCATTCAATTCTAAGCTGGGACACGGCGAGTTTTATGTCGGAAGTTCTATAAACCACACTCTGAAATAACAGCGTATTCAGGAGAATTCCAA
Source organism: Gonioctena quinquepunctata (assembly GCA_018342105.1). Lineage (NCBI taxonomy): Eukaryota > Metazoa > Arthropoda > Insecta > Coleoptera > Chrysomelidae > Gonioctena > Gonioctena quinquepunctata. The sequence continues at coordinate 316,316 of JAFIRS010001485.1, read as the reverse complement.
TCTTTCCTTGAATAACAGGAAACAATGGGGTTTTCTATTACAATGGAAGTAGTGGATCAGCTGTATTTGTATTTCATTATGTTTTTATCCCTTACAAGATACATTTTTCATTCCAACCATACAGTTTGCGGAATGAAATATATAACCAATTGACGAGTTCATTTCGATTCTATTTTCCAGAAATTGAATATGGAACACAAAGAGGAAAAGAAGTAAATGAATAATGAATTTAAAACAGAGTATCTTTTAGATATTTTCCGCGAGCAGTATTATTCCTAAATGAATAAACATTGCGGATATCCCTGTGAATTAATTGCCTAGTACAATAATCAGGATGTTTCATTTGAGTAATGAAATGAGTATTCAGAGAGCTGCATAAAAATGGTTAGAATAGGTAAACAGAATCATCTTAAAAAAGAATACTTAATCAATTTTTTCATTCAGTTTTATCTGCATCAACCATTTAGATTATTGGTTGAAAACATTTTGAATATCTCAAAATACATTTATACATCTCCGAACAGAACATAGATTGGCTAGTACAGCTATGTTCTATGGGTTGGAAATTGTTCGTAGGACATTGCGTAGACCGATAACATCTCTTTGTCGTTGGTACGATGGACAATCCAGTATGTGTTTCATATTGAGATTTGTTTGGAAGATTTTACATCTTTTAGGCTCATCCTGCTGGAACAAGTGTCGATGTGTTAATTTCGTATGGCTAGTGTTTCTACATAGCCCTGGGACCTGGGTATTGTATATGATTTAAATTGGGGTTGATTTCCAGAAATACATTATTGTTTCTATTAATGCCATCTCTCTCGCCAGAGGTTCTGTATGGTTCAGAACTGCATGACCTTGCAATATCTGTTTGCTTTCTTATTATTCTAATTGTCCGTTTGTTTGTAATAATAATAATAATAATAATGATAGTAAGGAGCAGTCGACTTCAAGATTACTACCCCATGAGCTAAAGACTTCGAACATAGCTCAGAACTGGACGAAAAACGATCAAACAGACATATATGATTAGGTGAAAAAGAACTGAAATGAACCTGAAATTTACCACATATATCTGTCATAATCTCATCAAAATACTTTAAATCGATTGCAAAATCTCAAGATTTGAAGACAATAAATATTTAAATATATATATATATATATATATATATATACAGAGTGGCCACTTTTTTAATGGGATTGTATTGGTAACTTTTAAACCATAAGAGTTAGAAGGTCGGTCAAATGGAGAAAAAGTTGCATTCATAGAAGCATTGTCAAGCAGTTCAAACAAATCGAGATTATCAGGGCCGGTTATTGAGATATCATAAGAAAAGTAAATTCTGTCATTTTTATTTTTCTTTTTTTCCCACTTTATTTCGAATATTATCGAAAAATGTCACAGGAGTTTTTTATTCGACAGTAAATTATCCTCGATTTGACATAATCAGATTTTGTATCCAACGTTTCGTACGCTCTGGGCCACCCTCAACTTCATTTTTTTTAATACGGACCTACATATTTTATGACTTCTTTCGGAATAACTTTCAACGCTGGATTCAACGATATATCATACAATATCATTCAAAGTTGATTTTCAGGTGATTTTGACCCTTATCCAAATTTCTTTGGGTTGGATGTGTATTACATTTAGGTACCTTTAGTTTAATTAACAACATGCAATACATTTCGATAAGAAAATCAACTTACTCATCTTCAACCGAATGGAACGTGACAGAATCAAAGCAAGAAACAAGTAATCATTATTTACAAATTTCAAGAGGTGAAAAACCTAATTCATAATAATTAAACGAAACTATCATTTAATGAAAGAAAAATCAAATGATTATTCGAAAGTAAATGATGAACATTAATGAAGTAAGTGTTCGAAATGTCCACCATTTTGTAAAATGCACTTTGCGGTTCTGGAACCCATACTTCTTATACATTTGCTTATTTCGTCTCCTTGAATACCTCCCAATACATTCTCAATCTTCTCGCGAAGAATCTCTATTGTTGGGTTCGTAGTATCATAAATTCTATTTTTGAGATATCCCCACAAATAAAAATCCAGCGGATTCAAATCCGGAGATCTGGCAGTCCATGCTACTGGACCTCTTGTTCCAATCCATGAATCGGGAAAAGTTCGATTTAGATAGTCTGTGACTATTCTCGAGTTGTGTGGACCACATCCGTCTTGTTGGAACCATGGACTTTTATGCCGATACCGTATAGGAAGATCATCCAACATTTCTTCTGTAATTTCTACATATTTTGCTCCGGTTAGGTTGCCGTCAATAAAATAGGTTCCCAGTAATTTATTATTCAACGAACCGCACCATATGTTCAAAGAAGAGCAATATTGATGTCTAACTTCATGAATTAAGTGAGGATTTTCTGTGGCATACAAATGTTTGTTCCTTCGATTGAATATGCCAGAATTTGTGAATGTCGTTTCGTCTCACCAGATGATATTGTGCGCAAAATTGTTGTTATTCCGCACCTTCCGTGTGAAACCAATTACAGAATTGCAACCTTCTCTCAGGATCATTGCGATATAGTTTTTGCACGGCTTGGTATTTATAGTCATGGTATCCGTGTCTCTTGAGTATTTATTTAACAGCACTTTTTGATAAATTGCATTCACTGGCCATAGTTCTCGATCCTATTCCTGGATTCATTTGAATTTGGGCCAGAACATTGATGTCATTGATAGGCTCGTTTCGTCGTACATAAGGACCTCTAGGTTTGATGAATGAATTATGTGCAAGTAACGTTGTAGATAAACGTCGAAACATTTTAATATTTGGTGTTGTTCTTTCAGGATATAATTCACCATACCTTTGTTGTGCTTTGAACGAATTTCTAGCTAGTTTCATGTACACTTCGTACATATCTCTCTTCTCTTCATTTGTGTATCTTACCATATCGAATAAGTTAAATTGAAATTACACAGAAAAGTATTTAATGACTAGTTCTTGTGACACAATAATAAAGGAAGTGACAAATAATATGACATTTCTTGTTATGTTCTTCTTTATCCACGGCCTACTACTTGAAAATAATACATTCAATAAACCTAGAGTTGTGTGTATGTAAGAAAAAACAAGTCTATCAACGATATCAATGTTCTGACCCAAACTCAATTGAACCCAGAAAAAAAAACGAGAACTGTGGCCAGTGAATGCAATTTATCAAAAACTGCTGTTAATAAAATAGTCAAGAGACGCGAATACAATGATTTTAAATTTGAATACCAAGCCTTCCAGAAATTATATCGTAATGATCTCAAAATAAAGTTTGATTCTGTAATTTGTTTCAACGGAACAAATGACAAATCCAACAATAATGATTCCTCGCGAGAAGATTGAGAATGTATTGGAAGGTATTCAAGGAGACGAAATAAGCAAATGTATAAGAAGTATGGGTTCCAGAACCGCAAGGTGCATTTTACAAAATGGTGGACATTTCGAGCACTTACTTCATTAATGTTCATCATTTACTTTCGAATAATCATTTGATTTTTCTTTCATTAAATGATAGTTTCGTTTAATTATTATGAATTAGGTTTTTCACCTCTTGAAATTTGTAAATAATTATTACTTGTTTCTTGCTTTGATTCTGTTATGTTCCATTCAGTTGAAGATGAGTAAGTTGATTTTCTTATCGAAATATATTGCATGTTGTTGATTAAACTAAAGGTACCTAAATGTAATACAGATCCGACCCAAATAAATTTGGATAAGGGTCAAAATAACCTGAAAATCAATTTTGAATGACATTGTGTGATATATCGTTGAATTTAGCGTTAAAAGTTATTTCGAAAAGTGTCATAAAATATGCAGGTCCGTATTGAAAAAAATGAGGTTTAGGGTGGCCCAGAGCGTACGAAACGTTGGATACAAAATCTGATTATGTCAAAGTGAGGATAATTTACTGTCGAATAAAAAACTTCCGTGACATTTTCTGATAATATTCGAAAAAAAGAAAAATCAAAATGACAGAATTTACTCTTCTTATGATATCTCAATAACCGGCCCTGATAATCTTGATTTGTTTGAACTGCTTGACAATGCTTCTATGAATGCAACTTTTTCTCCATTTGACCGACTTTCTAACTCTCATGGTTTAAAAGTTACCAATACAATCCCATTAAAAAAGTGGCCACTCTGTTATATATATATATATATATATATATATATATATATATATATATATATATATATATATATATATATATTTCAATATACCACATTTTTAAAACGGACCAAAAGTGTTAAATCATTTTTCCTAGCCCCATACAGATTCCTTGTTTGGCGTGGTGAGTTTTTTCACGCCACTGTGGTAATATCTGGAGACTGTTTGTTATAACCTCACTTCGGGAAGCGAAGGATATTTGAATGCCAACAAAAATTCACACATAACATCCGTATTGGAAATAATTCCATGATTCAGTTTTATAATCGCTTTCGGGGCGTTGCTAGGCAAAACGGTTTTGTGATGACATTTGAATTATTCCTGAGGGTGGGTCCTTGTAGACTTATTATAACTCCATGGAAGAAACGTTTTGTTGGGTAAAACATTTTTTTATTTTTTTGTTTCTGATTTATTAAGGACTTATCGTAAAAATTACAAAGCACAAATTTATTCATATTTTGATGCACAATCAACTGTTTGTGGTTGTGCAAAGTGTCAGATGACGCCCTGTATATTCGGTGATAGGCTCAAAGCAAAATCATTTTCTTTTTCGGATATGTTGGAAGCAATAGAACTCTTCTGTTTGAATTTTCTTCCAAAATCTCATCCAAAGAATAATTACGCAAATTCACAATTCAACCTGTTTCGTATCTCTGAACGTTTCCGAGATCCCCACATCATACTCAAAGCCAAATCTCTCAGAAAACCACTATCGAACATACATTTATGACACTAAAATGCATTGAATTGGCATTCAAAGTGCCTCGTCTAAATACGAAGCTTATCTTTACCGCGACTGAATATAACGATGAGTGTTTCAATATGTTTGAAAATGTTTTTTCCACTTGGATATCCTTAGATTCACTCCCACAAAGACAAAGAATATTTACTTTGACAATGTCAATATTTTTCTCGGCGATTCCGAGGCCTTTGCATGAAAGTGTTTAGTGTGCGTCAACCCATCCAAACAAATCCAGATCACATAAGGATTTATTTTGGACAGAAATGCTGAAAAACTGAATCACAGAAGAAATGTTGTTTGTTTATGATTTGATATGGTTTTAAATTTACATCGCGTGGAGGGTTCCTACAAAAATATTAGAATACGCCAAACTAAGATACACAGGTGGATGCCAGTTTTACGAGCAGAGGTTTACGTTTTGAGCGCTTCAAAACTTTGTGGAATAAACTGTCGTTGACGCCGTTGACTTCAGTTCGCTTTTTATAGTTGATCTTGAAATAATTGATTATGATTCTGCTACTTTGAACGAATTTTTGATTCAAATGGTATTACAAACTGAAAGAAAGCTCTTTCAGATTATCATTGAAAAGTGCAGAATGTCATTAAAGAAATTATAGTCCGCGGAAACCGGAAACATTTTCAGGACACACACGAAAAGATTTTTCGAGAGATGCGACCTGCAGATCAGATCTGCCAGTCCTCGCATGCGAAACTGGTCTACCTATAGAGTAACTAAAAATAGAGAGAGTTGTCAAACCTGCAGAAAAAGTTGGCACCACGTTTAGACAGTGGCGACATAACTCGCAACTAGCCGGACTAAGTTAGTACAGGCGGGTTTTTTAAATGTATTACTTTTATATGGTTGATATGGTATATATTTCATAAGTGATCGATTTGCCATTCCTGTATTTCATATGAATGGTTGTATCATTTGAAATACAGGGATGGCAAATCGATCACTAATGAAATATACACAGTAATCGATTCGTAGACTGTTAGGTCGTGGTTGAAATAAAGTTTCAAAATACATCTTTGTTTCATGATATCAAGAACAAAATTAAAATTCTTATAAAACAAGAATAATAGGTTGAACACTATAAAAACGCATTTAATTGTATCTAGGACAAGCACAGCTACAGACAAAACAATAATAAAACTCTGAAAAACAGCAAAATTAAAAATATTCTTCAGTCTTATCATGAAATCAACCAAAATAAAAACAAATTACATTTACAACATACCTTCATATTTTAGAAATCGATTAACGGTTTTCATATAGGATTCAATATAATTGAACAGAATGTAGATCTCAGGTGAAAACACTTTTCCTGGTAATACGCAGAACATTGAATGATATTCACCTGAAAATTTTCAGGTGAATATCATTCAATGTTCTGCGTGGTATTTGCCAGGAAAGTAGTTGTTTTTCACCTGAGATCTACCATTTTCTGGTTCAATTTTATATTGAATCCTTTATGTGAAGAAAACCGTTTAATTCGATTTTTCTATTCATTCCACTTCACATGGCACTTATCTTTCACTATATGCTAGACGGGCTTGCCACTCCTACTGAGAAGGAATCTTTTATTTAGAAACCTATCGAGGTGGGAGATTTTCGGAGTGTTTCTTTCTGTCACTAGGTACCGCCAGTTAAAGTTTATCTTTTCCGGCGTACCTATAGGTGTTACAAGATCGATGATGGTTTGTTTACGTTGTGTCTCACTTCAGCCAGAGTTCGTTGGACTTTTGGCTGGTTGACTACTCCGTACTGATGAGGGCCAAGAAGCCTGAAACCGGTATGCGGATTGTTAGGTGACCACGACATAAATTAAACATAATCGAGCTTATCAGAAAGAAACATTTGCATTCAATGTCCATTGATATTTTATGGAAGTATGCATGGATTTTCAGGTGAATATCATTCAATGTTCTGCGTGGTATTTGCCAGGAAAGTAGTTGTTTTTCACCTGAGATCTACCATTTTCTGGTTCAATTTTATATTGAATCCTTTAGTGAATGTCCATTGATATTTTCTATTCATTCCACTTCACATGGCACTTATCTTTCACTATATGCTAGACGGGCTTGCCACTCCTACTGAGAAGGAATCTTTATTTAGAAACCTATCGAGGTGGGAGATTTTCGAGTGTTTCTTTCGTCACTAGGTACCGCCAGTTAAAGTTTATCTTTCCGGCGTACCTATAGGTGTTACAAGATCGATGATGGTTTGTTTACGTTGTGTCTCACTTCAGCCAGAGTTCGTTGGACTTTTGGCTGGTTGACTACTCCGTACTGATGAGGGCCAAGAAGCCTGAAACCGGTATGCGGATTGTTAGGTGACCACGACATAAATTAAACATAATCGAGCTTATCAGAAAGAAACATTTGCATTCAATGTCCATTGATATTTTATGGAAGTATGCATGGATTTTCAGGTGAATATCATTCAATGTTCTGCGTGGTATTTGCCAGGAAAGTAGTTGTTTTTCACCTGAGATCTACCATTTTCTGGTTCAATTTTATATTGAATCCTTTATGTGAAGAAAACCGTTTAATTCGATTTTTCTATTCATTCCACTTCACATGGCACTTATCTTTCAATAATTTTGTTGATTTATTAGCATAAAGGAGAACGAGTAGGTATAACAAATACTCCAGTTTGATGATAATCATTAAGTAGGCCATGTACTTCGTACTTCCTCAAATGGTGATAGGCAATGAAAACTTTTGGATGGAAATAAGTACCAATTTGTGAAAAAAATTCTGCAACTGATGGATGGAAATAAGTATCAGTTTGTAAAAAGTAGCTTATATTTTACCTTTTAAATTACTATTTCCAGGAATTTCAGCGTCAACTCTAATAACAAAACATTCTATTTTAGATGTTGGATTCCGAATTCGAATCCATAGTATAATTTCTATCAATAATTTTTCGATGACAATAACAGTAGAATTATTCTGAAATTATCACGTGGTTTGTCATTTTCTGACAAACGTCGAAATTGGAAAATTATCATTTCATCATTCGTCTGTTGATTGCGGGCAGCGCCTCCATGCGCGACTGGCAGTATCAAAAACTTGGTGGTCAAGATCGCCAATGTTCATTTTTAATTTGTCTATGGGTCTGCCCAGGGACAAATCCGACAGTGACCATCAACAGACAGATCGCATCTTCGTGAGGTAGCCCGTGAGGGTGCAGGTCTGTGGGTTAGTGGCAAAGTCTGTCACAGGTTGAACGACGTGGACTGCGGGCTAGATCTTTCCCGCGCAACAAATTTTCTATAGGTAGCTTTGGTTGGTTACCAAAAAAAAAACAGGACGTCGAACAAAATAGGTAATGAATAACTAATAAAAAATATTTTTGAAGATATGCTCATTTTTGAGCCGTGTACTAAAACGTATAAAATAAGTTTAAGTCATCGCTGACAATGATTTAATTATTTTTTGTTGAATTATTTGGTTAACAAAAAAAATAAAAAAATCATTGTCAGCGATGACTCAAACCTATTTTATACTTTTCAGTACACGGCTCGAATGGAAGCTTGTCTTCAAAAAAGTTTTCCATTAGTTATTTTATTTTTTGCTTTCCAGTTGGTTCGCCTCAATCTGTTCATTTCAAGTAGATCATCGTTATCACAAGGTCTCTTCTCTGTGAGTTTTGTGCTCAAAGAAGTCATGATCTCTGACCCCAAAAATTCCCACACACCAATTTGAATAGAATCTAACCATAATCACAGAACTCGTCCGCCATTCTGAAGTCGGCATCTGGAATTCATAGATTTTGTCCAAATTGATAATCTCCAAACCTGAAAACCCCCACATACTAAGTTTGAATAAAATATGACCATAATCAGAAAACTCGTCCTTTATCTTGTGGCCACCATCTTGAATTTATAAATTTGGACGAAAAATTCAAAATAGCCATATCGAATTTATGAATTTAGACGAAAAACTCACGATCTCCGACCCCAAAAAGCCCCGCATACCAATTTTGATTCGAAATGGTCCATAATCACGAAACCCGTTTTCCATCTTGGAGCCGCCTTTTCAAATTCATGAATTTTGACATTAATTTCATAATCTCCGACCCCGGAAACAGCGCATACCAATTTCGAATCGAATCAACCATAATCACAAAACTCAATTGCCATCTTGAATTCATGAATTTTGACAGAAAGTTTATAATCTACGACCCCAAGAACCCCCACATACTAATTTTTAATCAAATCGGACTATATTCACAAAAATCATCCTCTATCTTGAATTTATGGATTTTGACAAAAGAACATAATTTCCAACCCCGAAAACCTCCACATACCAATTTTGAATCAAATCGGACCATTATTACAAATATCGTCCGCCACTTTGGAGCCGCCATTTTGTTATTTTTCCCTAAAAAAAATCAGGAACATCTGCCCAATTTCAAATTAATCGGACCACTAGAAGTCGTTCAAAATTCACTTGCAAGATTCGACCCTAACTAACGAACTAACTGAACGGTGAAAATGGGTCGAAGAGAGAAATATGGTCATGTGGTTCATATTTAAAGGCTCCAATTGTGATATTGTCTCTATTTTAAGTAAACGCTAAAATGTCGTTATACGCTCGCGTTTTAGATTTTTGTTCAGATAAACTTTATCTTTGACTTTCCAGAGGCAAGGTCGCACAAGGTACATATATATGACTTCTGTAGTTATTTCTTATGTCCACTCCATTTTCACAAATAACAAGTTCAAGGCATACCATACCTCTGGTTCCTCACTTTCACCGACTGGATTATTACGGACTTCGCCCGTCATCGGCTACTAACGGAGAGATCCAACAGAGAGCTTTCGTCTGCGCCAGACCAAATCTGCCAGAGAATCATTTCGTGTGTGTCTAGCTCACAGACCTTGGTGTATCTTAGCAATACAATAAAAATGTCCCCCATCACCATGGCCGCCATCTTTTCTCATTTTAGGTTGGTGCAACTGATGATAGATCGTTTGTACTCCTCTAACGAATGAAAGAAACTGAGATGTAAAATATTACAAAATATAAATTTTATTTTGACAGCCGAACAGTCTAAATCATAAAGACTAGTGGAAAAGTGGGGTCGGCTTCAAAAAAATACATGCATTTGACGAAATATGAACACATTTACATCTAGAACATATTTGACAAACATTCGTGTTCTCAATATCAATTTGGATTGGTGGATACCACTCCATATATTTTGTGATATGATATCAGTAAATTTCAGTAGCCCAGAACAAAATTGGCGACCTAATCTTACGAGACAGGTATCATATATTCTTCCACATCATGATGCTTTAGATACTTTAAAAGTAGGGGAATAATCTTTTTGAAGTAATGCAAATTCGTAATTGATTTTTGGTAGCATAATGAGAAATTCCATACAGTTTTTCTATAACAAAAAGTATGTGTATGAGATAGATAACATATGTAATGATGTTGAGTTATACATTTGTACTGGTTGATTTGTTGGAATATTCGGATTTCAATGAAAAATAAAAAATCATTCAAGAATATATCCTGCTGTTACTGTTCATATGTTCTCCTTTTCAAGTTACATATCTCTCTGAACCTCCATCATATATACTGGATACTCCATAAAAAACCACTTTATATAGATATAGCGCTTCAAAATTTTAAAAAAATGTTTTCTGTCCCTTTTGTTAACATATTGTGCTATCACGATTTGCTTTGAATAGTACATAACATGTGTTATTTTTCATGTGACATTGACACATGTCAAGTAATATTTATGTAACCCAGGGTGCCATTTTAAAAAAAATCATGTTTGCCTACAAAGTGAGAAAATATGTTACAGTTGAAATCAGAAGTGCTGAAAATATAACAAATTAATTTTAATGTGCTTTATATGGAATTTACCAAATGTTATTTCGAAAGTTCCAAAAAGTTGAAATGAAAAAGGGATACTAGTGAGTCTGTTGACATCCAATATATTAATTTGAAGATATATGTAGTATAAAATCTATAAAATAAACTATAAATTGGTGAATTTGGTAAATACAATTCTTTCATTGATTCTTGATCAAAATCAATTTGCTGAATATTTTTCGAACGTTCAAACCAGTTACCTCATCATTAATAGAACATATACTATTCAATCCTATAGAACCATATATTTTAATTATATTTTCAATTATTATTTTTTTATGATTCACGTCTTCTATGGCATAATCAAAAACGTGGTCATCCAGTGATCTGAATAAATGATCATCCTCCATCAAATATGGAATTCCTTTCAATATGATTTTAATAAAACTATCATCTCTAGGCAAGAGATTACCACATAATTTCCATGTCAATTGAATTTTTCTCTCGATTTCATTACAAATTTTCCTAACATCTCTCGAACAATAAGTTGAACCTCCCTACTTTTTGAAATCAACAAATCGCATCGTCATGTCTAATTCATCAAAATATTCCAAATATAATGCTCTTAGGCATATTGACCATTCAATTTTCCTTTCCAATTTTTTCACAACAAAACCAGATAAATATGACACAACATTTTCAGTATATTCATTAAGTGATGAAGAAAGAATCAAACTGATTCTTGATTCACGTTCTTCCAAATCCCTATCTTGCTTTTCATCAGATTTTCTTTTTTTTAGAATATCACTGATCGTGATAGTTTCTGCTACAGAGCTAAGAGTCAAGACATTTGTCTGGTCCTGAGCAATGCAATTTCCACTGTTATCCTTCAATGTTTGATGCAGCAAGAGCCTTCTATATGTATACCTGAACTGCTGGCAATTCGGATTGCTTACCCAGCCATTTCTTGATCTGAAAATGATAGCAAAAAATTATAATTATATGTTTAAATCCAGATATTAAAAACAAATGATACATTTTCGTCACCAAAAAATTAAATGAAAAAATGGGAATATATTGAGTTTGGATTTGGAAGAAATTGAAGCATAGCTCATATTCTAATGAATATCATTTAAGATGGAATAAAATTTGTTCAGAGGGTACTAAGATCAAATTGTGAGATTCCTACAAAAAATTTTTAATATATGGTACCTCACGCTACAGAAGAATAACTCAAGATGGTCCTGGCTGAACTTACATGTTACAAGATATTTCAAGTTTTCATTTTGAACTATTTCCGTTTCATATATATTGATCATGGATTTTGCTGAGATAATAAATCCAAGTATGGGAGTTCTTTTCCTTGTCCTGTAAGATGGGATACCTCCTTTAATTTTACAGTTCTGTAAGTAATTGATGTCTCCTTCTATGAAAGGTTTCCTCTCATCACTTGTTTCTTGCTTCATAGGTATTTTCATACCTCTTGCATAAATGTTCCTCGAATTGAGAATGTCAAATAATTGATCCACGAATTTGATGAATCTGACAGTTTGATTCACATTCTTGAATTCTTCCACATGCAAACTCTCTGACATGAATGTGAGAGCTTCTGCTACACTGTTACTAAGTATTTGTGCAGCAACATTCACCTACCAAGAAAATTATGTGGTAAAATTCATAGGTGAACCCATTGTTTATAATTTACAATCAAAATGATTGAATCAAAAAACTATTCAATTATTGCCTTGAAAATTCTGCATAAAATATCAATTCACAATTTCTCTCATTTATGTGACAACCCCATTTAATCTCATTTCAAAATAAAATAAAAATCAAGTGAAAATTAATGATCTTTATGTCAAAATGAAGCAATTTTGAACACATTTTGAAAGATATTTTTATATTATTCACCTGCATTGTAACCGTTCTCCACTGTAAATGTTTGTTTTTCAATTTGTTAGCCAAATGAAGGCCTTCATTCTCTTGAAATTTGAATGATTGCTCGATGAATTCCCATTTGATTTTATTTCCTTCAGGATCTATTATTATTCCCATTGTTGACCAATTATTTCTCACTAGTTTCACCATATGGCATATGTCAAATATCACGAATATCTTATGATTACTTATAGGGTGCACGAAATAATTCATAATATTTTCAGGATCAGATACACATCCCAATGATTTCATCATTTTGAAATGCACCGAAGGTCCATCGCAAGTGATACTAACTATCTTGCAGGAAGTATAGCTCAATTGTGTTAAAGCTTCTAAAATAATATAAGCCTTCTCTTCTCCTGGTAATTTGTTTGTAAAAAAGTAAGCAATGGGTATCTTGAAATGATCATTGATTGCAACTACCATCAATACCAATACTTCAGTTGCTAGTTCCTGTTCATTGGAACTGAGTGTGTCGATCAGTCACTAATTTTTTTTTATACTCATCTCATCAAGCATGAGAGCACATAACAATGGTTAGTTAAACCTCTTCTTGAAATCTTCAGACTTTGTTTTCAAGCTTCTGAACTTGGCTTTGTGAAACCAGGTGAGCAATCGATTTTTGTTAGCCATTTGCTGATAGTGGCTGGCGCAGGTATTGCAAAGTTGAACATTTCTCTCACATATTCATATGCCTCAGCACTATAAAACTGAAGTGTAATGCAAAACTCTCCAATTCAGGAGAAAACTTCTGTTTTGTAATTTTTTTCTCTGCCCTTTACATTATTCAACACTAATCTTCTTAAGAGAGATGATGTAATACCACTTGCAGATGTTTCTAGGGCAAGGGTAGCTTCTATTGATAAAGAAAATTTTCTGTTCAGCTCCATAATTACTTGAGACAATGTTCTTATTTTCATTTCCCTCCTTTTATTTGTTCTTCGGGTGTTCTTAATTTTTTTTGTTAAAAATTGTATACGATTAGTGAGTATTCTATTTTTCTGCTTCAATTGTTCATAATTAGGCTCCTCCTCACTTGGTTGTCGACTAAAATTAAAAATAATATATATATATATATATATATATATATATATTATTTTTATTTTATATATATATAATATATATATATATATATATATATATATATATATATACTAGCATTTGTGCAATTGGAGAAAAAAAAATTGAGATGTAGGAGACAAAAAACTAATTTATTCTATTTACTGTTATTTTGTCTGCTAACACCTCAAACCAAGGTGGATTGATTTTTCTTCCACTTTGAAGAACTAGCTGTCCTTTGTTCAACACTGAAAGTTTGAAAAATAAAAAAAATAAAATGTAATACAATACCTACAATACATCAGTCTCAAGTAAACTTTGAGGACCAAATTCAATTGTCCTGCTGGAGAAATTCTTTATTAGGTAAATTAACAATATTATCAAAAATACTTATTGTCTAGGGGACAGAATATGCTGGAATACATGACTTTATGAATGTTCGAACTGCAGCCCTTGCTGTATTTGACAGTAACCCAAACGGTGTATGGTTTCTTGCGTAATATTGTTTATTTCTGTTCGAATTTTCTCTTGTACATCTGCAATATTTGCTGGTTTCGTTTTATAAATAACATTCTTCAAATGGCCCCACAGAAAATAATCCAAAGGATTTAAATCTGGTGACCTCGCTGGCCATTCAGTGGGTCCACGTCTACCAATCCACCTGTTCGGAAAAATTTCATCTAGGTACCTTCTAACATCTACAGCATAATGTGGAGGTGCACCATCCTGTTGAAACCATAAACTTTCATCGAAACCTCCAGGATTACGTCTGCTGGGAAACAAATTACGTAGAGTAGGTACGAGATACCCCCTTAAAAACTCAAGGTACGTTGCCCCGTTTAAATTACCTTCGAAAAAGTAGGGTCCGATGATTCGATTTCGTACAATTCCAGCCCATACATTTACCTTTTGAGGGTATTGTGTATGATGCTCACGCATCCAGTGGGGGTTTTCTTTTGCCCAGTATCTACTATTCTGACGGTTAACCTCACCATTTAACATGAAAGTGGACTCATCAGAAAAAATAATGTTTTGTATCAAGAGAGGGTCACGGTGACATTTATCCATCATTTCTTCGCAAAATTGAAGTCTTCTATCGGGATCATCTTCGTTTAATTCTTGCACGAATTTGATTTTATAAGGATGCCATTTTTCAAGCTTCAATAGTTTGTGTACCGTTGTTTTACTAACACCGATATAGCGACTAACTTTACGAACAGAAGTGTGCGCATCTTCTTCAAAACTCAGTAAAACATCCAATGCTGTATCAGCATTTGCAGGGGGACGACCTGATTTGCGTACATTTTCAACATTACCAATTTCTCGAAATTTCGTTTCAATCTTACTGACTGTTGAACGCGTTAGAGGTCTTTCTAGATATTTATCATTAAGCAAATTGCACACTTCCATCTGAGTTCGCGATCTGTCTCCATACCCAATCATCATAAGTATTTCAATTCTTTGTTTTACACTTAACTCCATTTCTACTTCCAATTAAATCTAAGCAATCATTCGAATATTCACGAATACCAAAAATATTGTAGTACTAAACTGTCACTGAACATCAATAAATTACTAAACAAATAATGACATTTCCCAAAAAAGTAGACGACTATGTTTTTTATAAATAGATAAGAAATATTTTTTGTCATATTCTGTCTGCTAGACCACAAGTACCAAACATGTTTGGAAACAGCTCATTTTTATTACTCTAAACATGTAGCAAACTACGGGGTGTTACATCTAAACCAATTGCCGCTAGACAATAAGTATTTTTGATAATATTGTTAATTTACCTAATAAAGAATGTTACGCGTTACTTTATGAGCACACACAAAACCATTGCATTTTTGTCCACCCTGTACCAATTGGAATCAACATGTGATACATTTTTGGAATCAGCTCAGCTAGAGTAATCCGAGAATTGAGACAAAATGGGGGTATTCCATTAAAAAAAAATGACGGTGACGTCATTACTCGAACGTAATTAACCCTGTATATTAGATTATTATTTTAAAATACGGTAAATTAACATCAAAAATCGACTTGTTTCGGGATTATTTCTTAAAATGACCTGTTTAGCTAAAAATAAATTTGTTCCATACTTTACGGACACAGTGTATAAAATTAACTGAATAAAACCAATCCAGAACACCCTCAAACCTGATAAACCCACACTATTGTCAATAAATGATGGAAAAAGTCAAGTATATATCGAATGCACAAAGAAACACAAAAACTTGTTATTCTCAATAACGCCAGAACGAAGGATGTAATTGAATGACAAATGGACCGGAAATTTCAGACCGGAAATTTTCTGCGACACCAACCTAAAATGTACAAAGATGGCTGCGCCCATGGCAGGGGACAAAAATATTTCATCAAACGATATCTACTTTTTATGAGGTCTCTGGATTTTGTTTGCGAGTGGGGGTTCTCAGTAGCTTCATCATTTCTCATCCGGTACCTGTGTAGCAAGTGGTGAGAATACACTTCATTAGATAGAGGAGTTGATTGTCAATAATTCTGTGAGATCCAGCGCCCTGACCCACGTTATTACTGTCAATTCGATTGATTGGCATTTTTTTGGGTATGTTTATATTTTATTGTTATTTTTGATAAAATAATTTAATTATTATTGATTATTATATTCAGTCAAAAAATTGCACAAGTTACCCCTTCACCACCCTTACCCACTTCACATCTATATACTCATTTCAATAACTAAGTTATCATCATCAGTAGGTTGAGTACATTAAATAAATTGTAACATTTTCTAACAATTTATACCTGGTGATTCTTATTGGGTTTGTTCATACCAATTACTGTTCCTCAAGTCGCTAATGGGATTTTGATAGTTAAATGGGGATCAAAATAAACAAAGTGGAATACATATGCCCATTATAATATTATATAATTTTTATTATGGTTTTTGTGGATAACTATACCCTCCAGACAGTCTAATTTTCTAGTGTCGTTGACCAATTTGATCATTTTCAAATGATGAATTCTGTTTTTGTGACCAGATACGATCATATGATCCGCCCCACCGATAAATGAATTTAAGTTGTTTACTGTCAGATTCATCATCTGAAAAAGTGTTGGGTACAATAATCAAGATATCGATAATTTGTTAGTGATTTATGGAGAATAAAATATGGTTTTCACAAGAACATGTGATACTTTTGCTACAATATATCCAGAAAAACCAAAACCATCTCCGGACATCATCAGAATATTAATATTCAACCTCACGGTAATGCTAATATAATATCAACATATTTTTTCATAAAGTTGAGAATGAAAGATAAAACGGGAATAACATTGTCCAACAAATCATCCGTGACGTACGCTGTCAAAATGGGTGAAATGAAGGCTCCCATTGGGGTACTGAAGGTTTGTTTATAAATTTTATTATTTAAAGAAAAATATGTATTATCAAAGAAGGAAGTCAATAATTCCACGAATATCACTTTGTTAATTCTACAGTCATTACCAATACGATCCCAATTTTTGTGTATTGCTCTAATACAGCATCCAAATAAACACTATCAAAAAGGGAGACGACATCTCAACTTTTGCCAGAACATAATTGAGGAGGAATTGAGGAGGAATTTGGGAAGAGCTGTGGTCAATTTTGAAGAAATGATGACAATTCTTTGTGAGTGTGAGTCCATCATCAATAGTCGACCACTAACTTATATTTCTGAAAACGAACATTTGATACCCTTAAGTCCCGCAATGTTTATACAAGACTTACCTTCTAACGGAACCACTGATCTAGACAACATCGATAGAAACCATATAATATCACGTTTTCGGTATTTACAGAAGATCAGAGATGGCATCAGAACTCGATTCAGAAAAGAATACCTGGCAGAATTAGTACACTCTGGTCATATAAAAACTAGCACCTTGAACGTTGGTGACATTGTTCATGTTGCTTCGGACAATATGAAACGGTTGAACTGGCCTCTAGGAAGAATAATATAAGTAATACCTGGCAGAGACGAGATAGCTAGGATTTCCCGGGTGAAAATTCGTAATAGTGAAATCCTTTGACCATTCCAAAGACTTTATCCATTAGAGATTTCTGGGGAAGAAAACAGCATAAGATTCAAGTATTCGGAGAAGTCAGAGATGAAGTCAGGAGAGACATAAGGAGGTGAAGAAAAGGAAACAGGAAAAACTGCTGGGAAGAAAGAAGGTAATCTGAAGATTTTGAAGAAAGAAGAGAATAAATCAGTCGTCACAAGGCTGGGAAGAACTACATGTTCTCAAGCGATTCGGTTTTAGTTAATTATTAGTTAGAGTTCAATATTTTGCAATTTTGTTTCAAGTTTTTTAGAGTTCAAATTGCAAACGGTGGAGAATGTTGGGGAATACTTATTTTATTGATTAATTTTACTCTGTTGAGAATCATCCTGTAAAAGAAAAAGTAGTTGTCAAATGAAAGTTATACAATTCAACACACGTCAAAGTCTCTTCATATATAAAAAAACTTTCCATCAAAATAATTAACAATCACTGTGTACAGTGATTTCAATGAGCTTTGGCCGAATTCAAAATAGCTGTTGCTCTTGCAGAATGTTTGGTGATTTTGAGTTTTTTAGTGTCAATTCCCATATCAGAAGCTGCTGATTTTAACCATGAAGATATAATGTTCTTACCAACTGGACTGTTCTTGTACCATCCTTTTGAATTGGGTTGACTACACTATGTATTCGGAGTTGAGAACAATATGTCGGTCTTAATTGGATTTCCCCTTCTTTCAATCCACTTCTTAAACAAGCGAACGGGACACATCTGTGGATTGTCGAAATTTCTAATCAACCATTTACTATCTGACAGTCTTTCGGAACCACCTTGTGTAGTTTTAGAGAATATAAGGTTATGCTCTATCCGACCTGTTGGGTTTCCCAAATTATCAGTTTCTTCTTTGAAATATTGGATACAGGCAGAATATTTCTCCCCTCCGCTCCATGCCAGCTGATGTGGAACTATATGAAAAAATCCACGCTGCAAGCCATCTGTAGTATCTTTATCCCAGATTTCAATAATTTTTTCATATTCATTCGTCACTGGTTAAGGTTGATGCATTCCCTCTTATTTTTGATATGTTGCTCTGTAATTTTTTGTTTGCGCATTTCGAGCAGCTCTGGCAGTCGCAAATTCCCCACCGGAATATATTCGTTTGAAGGAATTCAGTTCAAGATTTTTATTTCAATGTTTTGATGAGTTTAATATTTGCCAGAATTTCTTTATTGGATGTTCATTCATTTTTTTTTTGCATCCCCAAAGGAAAAAAAAATTACGTTGTTATTTTAATGTTTGTTCAGTCAAACGAATATAAACATGTACACAATTGAATCGTTAATAATTCAATAATCAACAATACATGCCCTGAGAAAAGATGGTTGGATACACTCAATGGTTGTTTAAAATTAACAAATAGTGAATGTTATCAGGATCATATTATCACTCACAATTCTGGTGCTTCACACTAAAACAAAAACTTAAATTCCTTTTGAGAATTTGTAGTAACTGATTCATGAAACAGCACCATTTTTATATTCTATCATGTGATTATTCATCTGTTTGAATAATGGAAACAAGCATATTTGTTTTTCCATTCCAATAAATCTAACAGAATTCGAAATGAAGGTGATTTGAGTGATGAAATCAACACAAAACATACAATTTCACGAAGTTGCAGGAACTATGTGCAAAGCTCTCATCTCTAAATATTCCCATTGCCTGAATAAATGCATCAGGATTGATGTGGTAATACTGTTGGATGCCAACTTGAAGTTAAATGCAATATATGGAAGTCAATTGGTGTTATGAAGTGATACAATTATACGGATGCTAATATTACCTTTATATATATTGGAAGTGTACGGGCAGAAATCTGTTGATTATACACCCAATATACACAAGGATTCTCACCATTTCAATTGAGAATCATAAAAAAAACTAACATGCACAATAGAAAAAAAAATAAAAAGACCCTTGTCAATGAGTTTCACTTCACAGAGGTCATGTAGCACCAGAACAATTGAATTTTCCTCAATTAACCTCAAAATCATAATAACCACTTTGAGAAAATGGGCTATTTCTGCCAATATATATATATATATATATATATATATATATATATATATATATATATATATATATATATATATATTTAAAAAAAATTATATTGGATTTCTCCAAATTCGTTTTCTGAGAAGATGAATATTTGATATATGTTTATCTATAACACTGTTAATTTAACAAGAGAAAAGCAAAATACATCATTTTATTTCAGATTATTACTTGGCAATATATTTTTTCATGTTTGAATTTCACACCCAGGCGATGAAAACTACTATTATTAAACTGATTATATTTCAAATAGTTCCATCGGAAACAGATGAATGAAATTGGACGGAGTGAAGGTACGTTGCAAAAAAAACAACATTTCAATTCCAAGGGATTGCAGCTTCTGAAGATTTGAATAATTTTCATTTCTGAAATCGTTAATTTTCTAATGTTCTGCTTTTTGCAGATAAACAAAAAAGTTGCACCTAGAAAAATCGTCCAAGTAAAATTTGATGTTGACTTTCCTTCATTTCGAGTAGGTCATATTTTCTTTGTTGAAAGTATTTCTGCCACTTCTGTCAGTAATAAGCATGTTTCTGAAGTGAGAGTTTGTCCCAAAAATAATAAGTGTTTGCGGTTGAAATTTCCTTTAATAAATAAATTGTAAGATAACTTATTGGGACATAAACCATGACTGTTATTTTCAAACCGATATTTCTGAAATATAATATTCGTCATAGCGGCTCATATTGCCTTCATCATCGACGGGAATAATTATCGCAGGATACCGACACAACCGTAAGCATCTGCTGCATAATTTCGATGCTTACGGTTGTGTCCGCCCTAAGTCGCCAAAACTTCGGTCAGCACGCTACAACACGCTAAGAAAATCGCAACCCTGTAAGTTATCTGGCTGACGAAGATTATCAGATTACCATGCCCCCTGAAGGTTGAGTGCCCATGGATAGTAAATCTCCTTCACATTATGTGTGAACGAGATTTACAAGAAAGGAGATCCGAATGATTTTGTTAACTACAGAGCAATAAGCCTGTTATGCAGTATCTCTAAATTATTTGAGATGGCAATTAGGGATCGGTTAACCAATTACTTACTTAAGTACGAACTCTTATCGTCCGACCAACATGGTTTCTGCAGTAACAAAAGTACAGAGACAGCACTATCTGAGTTCAGCGGTCGGATCATTTCAAGTATTGACAAAAAAATGTTTGCTTTGGGTATTTTCATTGATTTCTCGAAAGCTTTCGACCTAGTGGATCATCGATTAATCACTGCCAAATTAGAGAGATATGGAATAAGAGGTTTGCCTTTAACTTTAATCGAGTCATACCTCAGTAATAGAAAACAAATGATAAGAGTCAATAACATTTTCTCTGAGGAAATGGATGTAGAGCAAGGTGTGCCGCAAGGTTCTGTCTTAGGTCCTCTACTTTTCAACATTTTTGCTAACGATCTCATTCTCTATATTCAAAGGGTTCAGAATGTTCATGTTATCTGCTATGCAGATGACACGAATATTTTGGTTGTTGACAAGGATCTCAATAAGCTGAAAACTACTGCTGAAGCGCTATTTGCCAATATTGTAAAATGGTCCAACAATAATAACCTACAACTGAATCATCGTAAAACAATAACTGTTCTTTTTGGTAATGGCAGGACTGATGAAATCAAACTTTTTGAAGGTTCATGGTTCCAATGATGATTGTGTAAAAATTACAGAGTAGCTGTTATAGTCTGAAATTTATGAAGAACCACTGTAGTGAGTACACACTACTGTCATTGTACTATGCAAATTTTCATTCCCATATAAAGTATGGAGTTTTGATTTGGGAAATTGTGCACATGTGAATAGAGTATTGGTACTTCAGAAATATGCGATTAGAATTCTTGCTAGTATCGATACTAGAACGAGCTGCAGAGATTATTTTAGAAAATTCAAAATCCTAACTGTTGTAAGCTTATATATAGTGGAAGTTTGTACATACGTCTATAAAAATAAAAACGCGTTTTTGAATACTACTGAGAAGCATGACCATAATACACGTTTCAAAGGCCAACTACAACCTGAGAATCACCGGACTACGCTGTACCAAAAAAGTTTTTTTTTTACTGGCTGTAAATTATACAACTCTCTTGATGAGCATATTAAAAGCTCCCTCAATTTAAATATATTCAAAACAAGACTGAAACAGCAGCTAGTTCAGAAGGCCTGCTACACTATAGATGAGTACTTAGTATAATTTGTGTTATGTTCGCGATATATGCAATTGATTTTATTTGTATTCAATATAGCATACTTATATATACGATTGTCTCTCTTGTTGTCTCTTGTGCATTCACGTCTTCTACCTTTTTATGATATATTGTCCGAAAAGTATTTTCCTGCAAAGATGAATTTCTCAATTTTTTATAATATATTTTAATCTAATGGTATGTATTTTATTTCATTTTGTTTTGATGTTTAATTTATTTTGTTTTGATGTTTAATTTATTTTGTTTTGATGTTTATTTGTGACTTGTTATAAACATGCATCTGTCTTTGGTCCTTGTGATTGAATTTATATGTATATTTTATGATGAATAAATTGATTGATTGATTGATTGATTGATTACTTTCCACTTGCCATCCTCAACCGCTCTTCCTTGGAGCGGTCCTCAACTCGCAAATTGGCACGTTTGCAAGATTGAAATCGTACCTCCTGTGGTATGAAGTCAGCCTTGGAGTGCTTCAAATCATTTGTCGTCATGTTTTTGTATGTTTTCCTGACTTGTGCTGTATGTGCATGGTGGTGATGTACCTGATGGGTGCGTAAGTGAAATGTAAGTGTGATGTTTGTGGTTATGTGGATCTTACGTGTTTTGTGTTGGTTACTCACCTGATGCTGTAACGAATTTTTCGTTACTTCCTTATACATAATCAATTTCTCATAACTATTCCGGTTATCTTACGGTGGAACGGGTCATTAGTCACGGCCGATCGTGAACTATGGGACAGCGCCATCATCATGAGTTCGTATTCTGTCAAGTTGGACGAGTTTTGTTATCGTGACAGTTGTATTCATGTCGTCAAGCTGTGTTTTTTCCAAGTGTTTTTCAATAGATAAAAACCAAGAACAGTTTGTGAAAAAACCAACAGGTAGAATTGGTGATTTGTTCGAACCGAAGGAATAATCGATCTCTTTCTTGATTTGAACGTCGAGATAGGCAGATGGACTGAGTAAATTGATTTTGGTACGTACGATCTATAAGTTGAATAAGTTTCACTGCTGGAGTTTAATTGAGTAATATTATTCTCTTTATCTTTCAATTAATGTTGTAGCTGATTAGCATTTTCTTCTTTTTCCTTATGCTTGTAATATTAGAATTCTTGGATATACCGTATGGTAATTTTTGAAGGTTAAAAAAGAGATATTTCGGCCATTTTGACAAATCATTCATACTACATATTGTGGCTAACGTAACATCTGTTCCGAATATTGGGAACTGATTTTTTTCATTGGAAATCAGTTCTACGCTTTTGCATTTTTTTAGGTACCAGTTAATTGGTAATTTGAATGGACTAGAGCTTATGTACCTCACACAACCACCGGTTTGTTCCAAGGATTCCAATTGAAGTGAAGGGCGAATTCGATTGTTCTTGGACAGTGACTAATAGGACGGCTCTCTGGTAAGCAATTTTCTTTATTTCATAACTATATGTTTATGAGAGTAATTTTCTTTTCTCTTGAGAAAGAATTGCTTACAGAGAGAGTTGTACCTCTGGCCTAACGGTCTCAGAACACTCGATTCGATTCAATATATGCCTCAAGCGTAAAGTTGATTTCCGTTTAATAAATTTCTTATATCTATTACTCCATTCAATTCCCAGTGTAGCTTATTTGATTTTTGATCGTTGCAGAGTCAATTCACTTCAGTTACTACCTTGTCGCCAAGAGCAGGGAGATTCACAAATTTTTTTGAGAATTACCTGTTTATCGATTTGAAAAGGGAATTGCCGCCCTATTTCAAAATTATCTTTATCTAAGAGAGTTGTGCCCACTGAAAGACGTGAGGTCTCCCTCTGCAGTTATCTTCAAAAATTCTTCAATCAAAAGAATTATTTAACATTATCTTTTCCTAAGAGAGTTGTGCCCGCTGAAAGACGTGTGGTCTCCCTCTTCGGTTTATCTTTGGAAATTCTTCAATAAAAAGAATTATTTCCCTTTATCTTTATCTAAGAGAGTCGTGCTCACTGAAAGACGTGTGTCTCTCTCTTCTTATCTTGGTTGAAGAGTATACTTTTACTCTGATTATTATCTTGGTTCAGAAACCCTATATTTTTTTGTAGCTTACTAGAGTATTTTGGTTATAACGCTATATTTTCCTTTGGCACTTGCTTTAAAATAATATATCTTTGTACTGGCAACTTTTAAATATTTTGCTTTAAAATAATAGATTTTTTCTCTGGCAATTTTATAGTATTTTGCTTTAAAATACTATATTTTTTCTCTGGTAAAATTTCAAGGAAATTTTTATATTTCTTTTGGAATACCTTTCATTACATTTTTTACCCTTCTGGTACATAGAATCACCTTATCAAAACTTACTTGTTTCAAAACTTAACTGGATTTGAACATAACGTTTTAGGTGAGGTTTGTTTTGTTTGGTTTTAAATTTTGTTCATTTTTAATATTTTTTTCAAATTATTAAAATTAACTTATAAATTTAACTCCAGAATAGCAGATTGAATTGCTATTTATTATCTTTGTTCTTTCACTGTAACCTTCTCGTCTTTTATATAGATTGAGATTTTTATTGTATGCTATCATTTGCATCTATCTTTTGACTCTCGATTAAAATTTGAAACATAAAACTTGAGGTTCAAAGGATATCCTTCGTTCTCCCCTTTTTGTACATATTTTGATTCCTATCATCTTCTTCGCATGATATATACCACGGAGGGAACCCATCTACGGAGACGGAAGGACTAGTAGCCTGGGAGGTCTTACAGCACATCAATATCAGCACTGGTCCGTGAAGATCAACTCAATTCACGCCGATAAGGGGGTCTAAAACCAACTATAGAACCACCCACGACCATCTTAATCGTAACCGCTGAAACCAAGTTCCTCCTAAAACCGCTGGGACCAGCTTCAAGAAACTAGCCTTCCTCTATCTCGCTCAAGATCTCCGAAGGTATATTCGTGACCAACAACTGGAGGAATCATAGGTGTAAATGTTCGAATTTTGATCAGAGTCAAAATTACTGGTTCCTTTTAATGTAATTCTTCCATTCTTTTAAGAGAAGTTAAATACTTTTCTAGTATTTGTAAAAAAATTTATCTTGTTCAGAATTCCAACTGGAATAAATTTGTTAAGTTGATTTATTGCATATTTATTTGCCTTCCCATACAAGCTAGGTAACATTTATTTAATTTTATTTATCTTTGACTTTTGTCTTTAGCAAGTCTGGCGCCCAACTCTTGAACTAGTCAAGTTAATTAATGTATAATTTTTTCAGTGGCCAAATTTGATTAACTAGGAAAAGTCATTAATTGAACCTTACTCACGGCCTAACCGTATCCATCTGAGCAGCCTATCGGCAAAGTGATTTCACCTTGTTAAATTTGAATCATATAATTTAAAATCTGGGGTTCAAAAGTAAGGGGTGTTGCAATGCGCCGAAGTGCTACTCTTGGTGATGTACCGTCGTTCTGGTAGACTGGTCGCGTGTATTTGTCCCTTTCTCTAATCCTGGGGTCGTCCAGGCTTAGGTTTCCGTGAATGTCTTTGATCACCGGGTTCCTATGGGTGTCCGTCTCCTGAAAAGTCGCGTAATTCCGTAGATGGTCGTCTATGGAGTATGAATTGACATTCACGTCCCCGTAGATGAATTTATTCGGGACGTATCTGGGAGCGTTCACTGCCATTCTTGAGCTCACCTTAGAGAATCGCTGGATCTTGGTCCTGTATATTTCTGCGCATTGGCCCCATGACTGAAGCACACAGGATGATGGTCCTGATGGGGAGCAGCTTCAACTGTAGGTTCATTTTGCTTCTGCGTCCTATGAGGGGGTTGAGGTTTCTTCGGGCTGCCTTCGCTATTCCGAGCCTCCGGTCCACGTGTTGTCTGGAAATAAATCTCTTGTCAAGGGTGACTCCTAGGTATTGGTCTCCGTTTGCCCATGGGATGCGTTGGTCGTTCATGATGCCCTGTCCTGATGGTGCTGTTCGTCCTCTGGTGAATAGTGTGGCTTGGCAGCTCTTGTCCGCGTTGATCTCGATTTTCCATAGGTCGAACCAGTCCTCTAGTCAGTCTGCTTGTTGCTGCAGGTACCAGTTTACTTGAGCTGCGTTTGCTGATCTGGCCCCGGGTGCTGTGTCGTCCGCGTACGGTGCTAGTTTGTTGAAGGTGCTCTTAGGATTTTTGGATGTCCGCTGTGTAAATGGAAAACAGATGTGGAGATAAGACTGCGCCTTGCGGTACGCCTGCTTCTAGGGTCCTTTCAGCGGAGGAGTCGTCGCCAACTCTGCATTGACATCGCCGTCCCCGCAGAAAGGAGCCTATCAGCTTCACTATGGGTGTGGGGATTCCGAGGTCTGCCATTTTGGTGAATAAACCATCATGCTAGACCCTGTCGAAGGCCTTGGAAACGTTTTGGAATAAGGCTTCTGTATAGTGTCCTCTGCCCAGGTTGGATCCTGCTACAGCAAAGTCCAATATCGTCAGAATCTGCATTTCCGTAGAGTGACTTTGACAAAATCCAAACTGCTCGTCTGTGACGTTGAGCTCTTTCGTCAGTGGTTCCAATCTCCTCTGGATGACTCTCTCTGCCACTTCGCTCATCGAGGGTGTGATGAGTGGGTGAGCTGCGTTTTGAGAAAGAACGCACGGTTGACGTGCTCACAGGCTTCACCCACTCGGCGCTTGGCTCTGATTGAAAATCAGCAAATTTTGAAGCCACTTATATTGGCGCTCTTTGTGACGTTGACGACCGAGCAGCCAATAGGCGTAATCGGTTCGATTGTGACGTTGAATGGCATTGTCGCCAAGTTTCACAATTTATGAATGTGAGAACTAGAACACTATTCGCAATGCCAATATTTGAAAATATGGCAACGTTGCAAAATTGTGGGAGTGATCGGTTGATTACGTCACAACATTTTGCAATGGCGCCAAGAAAAAGCCATCTGAATTTTGCCGACTCTAAGTTATTTTGTTAAGTTTAAGAAAATTAAAAACAAGAAAGAAAATCACAAGCTGTAAAATCCATTGAAAATATTTTGAAAATTTCGTGAACTTGCCCATTAGGGTACCTACGACGATTCGTTTTTTGAATTATTCTCATTCGACGGTTTTGAGGATGTTGGGGTATTTTTAATTCATTTAGGTTAGACAGGTATCGAATAGATGCGCAACAGCCAATATGTATTTTATACTGTGATTTTTGTTTCGGTTGATCAATTCTGTGAAATTTCACCAAAGTAGTAAAGTTTCTTTGATATTTTTCCATAAATAAAGTTGAAGTGACTGTTGAAATTGAAATAATTGTCTAGTTAGAATCGCGGAAATTTGACAGCAGAAGCTACTTCGATTCTTTCATCATTAATGTTCAGATTTGTTATTATTATCGATAAAACTATATTCAAATTATGTTGTGAATGCCATTGGTTTTTTGATTATCTTCCATTTGAGTTTATTTATGTTCAAGTATTCATTTAATGATTATTAAGCATCTCTATGGCTTCATCCATATTTACATCAGTACATGCTATTAGAGTATCATCTGCAGAAATATCGATGAATTCGCAATCCACGAAAATGTCAATATCAACAATGTATGATGTGAAAAGCAGAGGACGTAATTCGCTAATCTGGGGAACCCTATATCATTATTCAATCCACAGGAGGTTTGGTCGGCAAAAAATACTTTCTGTTTGCCATTTATTGAATAGTTGCTGAACCTATCCGATAATTTCACTCCGACTTCGAGAACATTATCTGTCTATTGATAGTCTCAAACGCCCTTTTCAAGTCTAAGTATACTGCTACAACATAATTATTTTTTCTGGAAGTTTTGTGACCTGATTACATCAAATAATAAATTTTGTTGGGGTAATGTCTAATAACTGAAAACACTATTGATTATTTGCCGACGTTTCGACTTTCATAAAGTCATCTTCAGGGCACTGCAATTAAAATGGAAATATAAATTATATGAAAATGAAATGTTGACGGATTAAAATTGTAATAACAAAATAATAAAATAAGATACATATACAGTGACAAAAAAAGTCAGAATAAAATACACAGATTGTCAAATATGAATGAATATACATACACATACATACACACATGTATGAACTGACTAATTTGTATAGCATCTTATATGAGGAAAACAACAGGATTCTATACTCACATAAACACTAGGTTTCCTTAAACAAGAAATAATAATAAAAAAAATTGATAGGGACATTCACATATATGTTGACTTGATGTTTTTTTATTCCTTTCCTTTTCGTAATATAGTAAGGACTACAGATTGTTGTTAAATGAAACTAACAATTAATAAGGTCCATATGCGTCCAAAATATCTCAGTTCATTGAGTATGGGGAATCACCTACTGTGGTACTTTCAATTGGCTTATTAGATGAGTATAGGCGTTTGGTAAAAATTAAGTGTCTAATTTTTTATTGGTGTTGCTTTCAACTTTTTCTATATTAATCATCTCTTGAAGAGTTATTTTTTAATAGTTTCGCTGTTTACCAAAAATGTCTGTATTTTCAAAATCTATTTGTTGTTTTAACATGGTAGACATTCAACATGTTATGAAATTACTCTCAGTTTTTGAACTGGTGAAATTATAATTACTCCACCCGTATGCCTACTTGTCGATTCACATCGTACGTGCTCGTAATTCTCGAAATTCCCTTCGGTATCTACAATATCGTAAGTCGCTCTAGTTTCACTCAGTAAAATGACTTCGGGGCTATAACAAGTTATTGTTTCTTGTAGTTGATCTAAATTATTACGCAATTAGATAAATTTTATCCGCATTCAACAGTATATTACGATTTATCACATGTGTCTTGAAACGCCGTTTCTCGGCTGATTTGCAAGATTAAATTTCAAACTTTTTTTCATATAACATATTCGGAAAAGTTTCGAATGGAAATCATTACGAAAAAATGCTCGAATCGAGTAATGCAACAGAAAAGTTAGGGTTACGCCCCTTTGATGAAAATGAACCAATGGCGAGTCGCCATTTTTGAAGCATGGGTATAAAAGCGCAACGCGAAGCGAGTGGTCATTTGTGGTGTAGTTCAGTGAGATCCGAACGAGTAACATGTGCTTTTATCAAGGCAAGTGAGGAATTCGAAAAACTGCTTTTATCAAGGCAAGTGAGAAATTCGAGAAACTGCTTTTATTAAGGCAAAAATTCGGAATTCGACCCGACTTTGAAGAGTATAGCCGTCCAGATCATTAGATCGTTGGTGGCCGTGCAAATCTAAAGAAGTGGAACCGAAAGGATTAGTGACACCTATGCACTAAAAAACAACATGTCATCCTCAGATGAAGAATCTGCCGTCTCAACCGACGAGAGTAGCAGAAGCTCTGTCGCATCAAGGAAGACGAAGAAAATGAAGAACATCAGGATGGAAGACATCTACGAGGTGTTAACCCAGCTGAGAAAGCAGCTGGACGAGATCAGCAAGGAGAACGCTGATCTAAAGAAAGAACTCAGCACCTATGAAAATGCTGCAGCGGCTGCCTCCCAGAAGGAAGCAGCTCAGGCCATCGCCGCCCTCGGCAATAAGGAGGCTGGAAAGCCAGTCCAGGTGGCTGAGAAGCCAGTCCAGGACGCAACACCTCTGGAAGCTGTTGAAATCATGGAGACGGAGGACAACGTCTCCAAGAAAAGAACCCTGTCATTCCCCAACGAGAACCCCAGCAACGACGATGCAGAGTTCACCGTTGTTACGACAAAACGGAAAAGAGAGTCCAAAGTCGAGACCCCAAAAGCCGGAACCAAATCGGCCCCCGCCCAAAACGGTTCCCGTAGCAGCCAACAGAGGTCAAACCATCTCCGAGGGGCCCCCACCTCCAGGAAGCGACCCCAAAAGACCACTCACCAGTCGTCCTTAGGAACAAGGACAAGTGGCGGCTGTCTCCGCCGAATGGCCAGGAGGAAGATAAACTTCCTGAAGGCCAGGCTCACTCCGATGGAATAACAATCCAGACGGAGAACGAAAATAGCTGGAGGGCAACCACAGCTTTTCTCGAAGCAGGAGGGTACGATTTTTATACGTACTCTCTGAAAACAGAGATTCCGCTACACGCGGTGATCCGGGGAATACCGGAAAACACCAAGGCAGAGGACGTGAAGGAAAGCGTCCAGGATTCGGGCTTCACTGTCCTAGAGTGTCATCAAATGACCTCAAGAAGAACAAAAAAGGCACTTCCACTGTTCCTAGTGAAACCCAAAGGTTAGAGGGAACCAAAAGGCAAAGGACCGGCGGTTCGCTCCCAATGCCACAAACCAGGGGTCGGGCATGCACAGAGGTGTTGCCATTCCACCCCCAGGTGTGTGAAGTGCGGAGCAGAGCACGAGTCCCGCACCTGCACGAAAAACAGAGAGCTGCCAGCCATCTGCGCAAACTGTGGGGGCCCACACACGGCCAGCTTTAGAGGCTGTCCAAAATCTCCCAGACCCACGACAAGACAACAACAACAACAACCAAGACCTACACAAACAACATACCAACCACCACGGAGGAGGCAGGGACCCAGGAACGCTGTGCCCCAACCCCAAGCACCACAGGCACCACCAAAATGGGGGCCAACAAAGATAACAACAACAGCAACCACAACAGTAAACCAACAACTGTTGGCACTACCCGAGGCGCTCAAGACGCAACTTCTGAGCTCTTCAAACAAAGTCAGGCCCCAGGAAGTCTTAAATGCTAAGACAACCTCCGAAAACCTCAAAATCTGCTCCTGGAACATCAACAGCGCACTCACACGCAAGAATGAGCTGCACGAATTGATATCCAGGACACAAGTGGACGTCATCGCCATCCAGGAAACAGCACTGAAACCCCAGAAGAACTTCCACCTTCCAGGATTCACCTGCTACCGGACAGACAGACCCGGTTGTCGCACCCGCGGAGGCGCAGCCCTTCTAGTAAGAACTGACCTCGAACAACACGAGGCTGAGAAACCGGAACTATCTCGAGGCGAAGCAGTCGCAGTAAAAGTGAAAGTCAGACGCATAGGAATGCTAAGAATCATTTCGACGTATATCCCGCCAGGGGAAACATACCAAGAGAAGACCTAGCAGAACTATTTCCAGACCATCACCCAACTGTAGCCATCGGAGACTTCAACGCGAAGTCACAGACATGGCACTGCAGAAACAACAATCCAAGAGGCCGAAATCTGGAGAACCTACTGGCCGACTACAACGACATCGAAGTAGTAGCCCCCTTCGAACCCACCTACCACGGACTAGCAAACCAAACACCAGACATCCTAGACATAGCACTCGTACAGTCCATCCCAGCCAACACCGAGATGGAAGTATTAGACGAGGGCTCCTCAGACCACAACCCAATCCTACTAACAATAGGGGAGGGAGACGCGGAACCTGAGGAACCAGCTACCAGGAAGACGACCGACTGGAACCGATTCCAAAGAATCATACACGACTCCATAGGAAACATCCCACGAATACTCACAAAGACTGATCTCGAGAGAGCAACAACACAGTTGCAAGAATGCATTCAAGAAGCCATAGAACGCAGCTCCAAGACCTCCCAAGCAACCAGGTTCAACTTCCAACTAGCACTAACCCCAGAGGTTAGGGAGCTTGTTAGGAGCAGACGCCGCTTGAAAAGAGATACCAGAGGACACCGGCTCCCGAAGATAAGAGGAGAATGAACCAGGCAGGCAGGCAACTGCGGCTGGAACTCAAAGCCCACCAAACTCAGCAATGGACAAACAGGATGACAGAAATGAGCACAGAAGACAACTCTGTATGGAATCAGAAGTCTCGACAGCAGAAGGAAACCGTCCCCACTCCACGGAGAGGGCCTGCTCACGCAACAAAAAGCAGAAGCATTTGCCGACGCTTTCGAACGCCAGTGTAGGGACAACCAGGTCAACCAAACCGACGAGGTGGAAGACATGGAAACCCGAGCCAGTCAGACTGTCAGGAGAATAAGACGGATCAATGATGCCGAGCACGTCCTTGAACCAACTTCGCCAGAAGAAATCAAGGACATTATCCGAAACCTTGCTACCCGCAAGGCACCCGGACCAGACCAAATTTCGAACAGAGCCCTATAGGCTCTACCGAGAAAGGAATTGCTGCCTTGACCAACGTCTTCAATGCTAATGCTCAGGCTCAGACACTTTCCACGACCATGGAAAGAAGCCACGGTCATCATGATCCCCAAACCCAACAAGAACCATGTGATACCGCAAACCACCGGCCCATCAGCCTCACACCCTCGATGAGCAAGGTGGCAGAACGAGTCATCCAGAGACGATTGGAACCACTCACGGAAGAACTCAACGTCCTACCAGACGAGCAGTTCGGCTTCCGACAAGGACACTCTACGGAAATGCAGGTCCTGAGGATAGTGGACTTTGCCGTAACAGGCTTCAACCTGGGCAGGGGACACCACACAGGAGCCTTATTCCTAGATGTTTCCAAGGCCTTCGACAGGGTCTGGCACGATGGCTTAATCACCAAAATGACAGACCTCGGATACCCCACTCCTATAGTGAAGCTGATAGACTCCTTCCTGCGAGGACGGCGGTGCCAATGTAAAGTTGGCAACGCCTCTCAGCAGTGAGGACCCTAGAAGCAGGAGTACCGCAAGGCGCAGTCTTATCTCCTCACCTGTCCCTTGGCCAGATCGGTGAACGCAACGCAAGTAACCCGATACCTGCAAGAACAAGCAGACAAGCGAGGACTGGTTCAACCTATGGAAGATCGAGATCAACGCGGAAAAGAGCCAGGCGATACTTTCACCAGAAGGCGAACATCACCGGCAGGACACGTCATCATGAACGACCAACGGATTCCATGGGCAAACGAGGCCAAATACCTTGGAGTCACCCTGGACAAAAGATTGACATTCAGACAACACGTCGACCGGAGGCTCGGGCTAGCGAAAGCAGCCCGAAAGAACCTCTCCCCCCTCATAGGACGCAGTAGCAACATGGACCTCCAGTTAAAACTGCTCCTTATCAGGACCATCCTCCTCCCCATCATCCTGTATGCATCCGCCGCATGGGGTCAATGCGCACAAACATACAGGACCAAGATCCAGCTATTCTTGAACGTGAGCCTAAGAATGGCAGTGAACGCTCCCAGATACGTCCCGAATAGATTTATCTACAGGGACCTGAATGTCAATCCGAACTTCATTGACGACCATCTTCGGAACCACGCCACCGCGACGTTCCTGAAGACGGACACCCACACGAACCCGGTGATTCAAGACATCCACGCGAACCTAAACCTGGACGATCCCAGGTTTAGAGAAGGAAAAGTATCTGCGGCCAGTCTACCAAAACGACCGTCCACCACCGAGAGTAGCACTCCGGCGCGTCAGGTGAGTAACAACTCAACACAAAACACCAAGACCAACACACCCACATCACACCATACACTAACACACCCATCAGGTACATCACCACCATGCACACACAGCACAAGTCAGGGAAACACACAAAAATCAGATAATAAGGGGTTTTAAAGCACTCAGAGGCTGACTTCATACCACAGGAGGTACGACTTCAATCTCGCAAACGTGCCATTTGCGAGTTGAGGACCGCTCCAAGGAGGAGCGGGGGAGGATGGCAAGTGGATAGTAAATCTCGTTCACACATAAGACGAAGGGGATTTACTACCCATGGGCGCTCAACCTTAAGGGGGGCATGGTGAGTTCACTACCAGTCTGCAGTCAGGCAATTTTCGAGTTGATCTCGCTTACGTTACGAAAAGAATAGTTTTCCCGAGAAATCAGTTTGGATAAGCAGCTAAGAAATTCTCCGAATGGGATTTTAATTTATTTCTTCGTAATAGGTAGCTACGACTATTAGATCTGGGATTTTACTTCTGTACGAGTTTTTGAGGACTATAGCCTACCAAAGAGATTTCCAAATTACACTCTCCAACAATCATCGTTACCAACGACAAGTTGGATATGTAAAGAATTCTATGCTACGGAACGAGGGAGCTGAGAGAGAGAATAAGAATTTCAACGGCTGGTTTTATTTTGGATGCCATTACCCCTGTCCTTCGCTATTCGCTGGTGACTAGCCATGACAGCCGAGTTGGAATTGGGGTGTCACCAGGAATAGAAGGTTGGCTTTTTTCGAGGTTTGTCGCCACGGAGCTTCATTCCATGCATGATCGAATAAGCGAACCTCGTTGACGTCTCCGGAGGCGAGCGGGCACCACTGGTTCGGGGGTAGGATACCTGTGGTGAGATAGGCGCGAGATATCCGATTATAATTAAAGTTGCGTAGGGTATTAGGGAATCGTACGGCTTCCGGCAGGTCCGCCTTCGAATGAAAAGGCATCGCAGGGTCCTGGAGTCGAGTTGGGTAGCATTACATGAATTTCAGATTTCTGATAGGGCTTCGTGTGCGAGGATAGGAACCAAGAAGTCCCACTTGAATAGGACATTCAGTGAGGAGCAGCATAATAGTCATTAACTCAGGCTGTTTGCCGAAATTAAAGGTCACAGAAGACGTATGAAAAGATCTTTTCTGTAAATCGAAGTAAGAACTGAGATAAAGAAATCTCCAGTAATTGTTAGGTTATTTTTGGGTTAAATTAAAAAAATCGAAAAATTGGAGTTCAATTTATTCAATGGTCCGTTTTTTCTAGAACTTCTTTTATTTCATAGTAGGAAATACTTTTTCGCCTTATAGCTGTCATCTTCTTAATCTTAAATTATATGTTGATATTTTGGAGCTTGCATTGTTGTTAGTAGTTACCAGCCCCCTCTGAGATCGAGCTGGCCGGAGGTCAAAGTAAAACTTGGTAATACTCAACGTAAATATATATAAATTTTTGTTAAAAAATATTTTTTATATTATTTTTCTCTACAATGCCCCTCCATAATAGACACATGTTTTTTTCCAAATTATTTATTCAAGTCCAACCTCACCTCACACCTGGTTTGTAGTGCACGGGCCGCGGCCGTGCGGCCAATGTGGAAGTTTGCGAACTTTCGCGTGGTCTTGGAAGTGGCCGTGACTCAAATAACGAGGCTCTGCTAAACATAACTAAATATAAGCCATGTGCGCCGTGGTGACGGACGCATGGCACCGCGGTCTTAAAAAAACGCTGGTGCAACGGAGCCTCCAAAAAACAAGGTGGAATCTCGAAGTAATCAGTTTTAGACATGTGCAGGGAGCACCACAGCGTTGGATCATCCCCTTCCCCCCCACTAACTCATGGGAACAAATGATTATTGAGCCAAAATACATGAAGGAAATGAGTACAACTCTTGGCTTTCTCGGTTTCTTTCAGAACACTAGAGAGGTTGAGATTCCGAGTGATCAACGGCATCGAAAGGATGCTGAACAAATGCTGTGGGCCATAAAAAATGAAACTCCAGTACACAGTGCGAGTACTGCTAGGAGTGACCTAGAAGTGGCCGTCAATCGGGAACTATAGATATGGAACAGAAGGTCTGGGAGAAACAAGTGGAGAGCTATGTAGCAGATCAACTGGGATCTTCTGGACCTGTATTCTAATCAGGTGAGAAACAATGGGCCGAAAGGATCAAGAATCATTGGGGGCCAGGGCTAGACGAGCCTGCGGAGAGGAGGTTCAGAGGATTAATCTGATTCAGGCATTTCCACACTACCGCAAGCTGTCCATGAAGGATTTTCTCCAACTTGAAAAAACATTATTGTATGCTTATCATTTATAAATTCAATAGTATTATTATTATCACCTTTTTTTTCATCCTCATCTAACGTCGGCCTATTCCTGCAACCTGGGCTCAACACCGACGCCGGTGAGCACACTCCCCCTATCCGGAAATTCTGCCGAATCCTCTGTTGCTTCAGGTAGGCTTCTTTAACGAGCTCAATATCTATGAATTCGGGACCGCCATCTTAACGTTCCCTCCGAAAGACGGCATATCTATTGTCTATCATAAACCACACTTTAGAAAGGAATTGTCCACCTATGAACGGTCAAATTGCACAATGATAATTGTGAATCATTGGTAAACAAACACTCGATCGACCACCCACAATTACTTAGTAACTTCATTGACCCCGATAACCATGGAACATTCGCGGAAAATAGTCAATTACGGATAACGCGATACTTTGAACTCAAAACGAAATCGCCGCCAAATTTTTTTTATTTTTTTATGTTCTGGTTCCCACGAAAAGGGATATCCTGTGATGTTCAGAGAACATCGTGGGAACCAAGGGAAAGAAGGTAGGAGTTGGTGATCTTCTTAAATTTCTGGAGGTTGTATGCCTCGGGGAACACCTCCCTAGGCAATGAGTTCCAAAGCCTCGCTGTTCGTTGGATGAACGAGTCTTTGGAAAGTGATGTTCTGCAGGTCTCCAAAGTGACCACGAAGGAGTGTGATGACTGAACTTGACGGGTTAGTCTCGAAGAGACTGCCAAAGCAGAAACGATTGTTGATATTTCAGAAGAGCATCGCTCATGAAAATATCTATAAAATAGAGACAAATCGCCAACTTTTCTACGGTGTTCCAGACAAGTGAGCGAGTTTGTAAGCGAGGCATCACCGACGAGACGAATTGCCCTTTTTTGGACAGAATCCAATAGCCTCAGGATATGTTTAGGTGCCGCGCTCCAAATATGGGAACAGTATTCCAGGACAGGTCGGATCTGTGCCTTATAGATCATAAGCAGCTGGGTGGGGGTGAAATAGCTCTTGGCACGAAACAAAAAACCAAGTTTTTGGGATGCACTTTTGGCAATGGACCTCACGTGATTTTCCCAGGAAAGGTTATTGCTGATAGTAATACCAAGCATCGATATGGATGACTTCAGTGGTATGGTTACTCCTGACAAAGTTATGTTAGGCACAGTGAGATCGACTTTCCTAGAGAAAAGACATGCTTGTGTTTTGTTTGCATTGAATTCTACCAAGTTATTAGATCCCCACTCGAGAATTGTTGCTAAGTCCATATTTATATTATTCACATTTCTTCCTCGTTCATTTCTGGTTTCACGGGCTGATATAGGGGCCCTGGAAGAGAAAGCGGTATGGAGGGTACTATCATCGGCAAAGCTGTGTACTGGACATGAAGTTGCTATCAACAGGTCGTTGATGTGAAGTAGAAATAGTGTTGGTGCGAGAATAGATCCTTGCGGAACACCAGCATTTATGAGTAGAGTGTCAGATGAAACTCCATCGACCACTACATGGAGAGACCTGTTTGAGAGAAAACTAGCAAGCAGAGAACACAGCTGAGGGGGCAAATCATAAGACGGAAGCTTGGCGAGGAGTCCCTGGTGCCAAACTCGATCGAACGCCTTGGAGATATCTAATGCCACCGCTAAAGTTTCTCCATACTTTTCAATAGATAGCTGCCATATATGTGAGACGTAAGCGAGCAGGTCACCAGTTGATCTCTGATGGCGGAAGCCATATTGCCTATCGTTGACAATTCCTGAGTCTTCCAGATATTTCATGAGCTCGATGTTGATGGCTTTTTCCATGACCTTTGAAATAATAGATAGCAGTGCGATAGGTCTGTAGTTGCTAGGTAGGGCCTTCTTGCCTTTTTTAGGGACTGGCTGTACTCTTGCAATTTTCCAATTGGACGGAAATACCCCCAAATTGTAAGAGTGGTTGAACAACTTGCAAAGAACAGGTGTTAGTTCGGGGGCACATTTCTTGAGAACAATCGGCGGGATTCCGTCAGATCCACAGGCTTTGTTGGTGTTGAGACCCAGCTAAATCTTTCTGATAGTACGTTGGCGAAAGGTGATCTCGGGCATGTGACTGTCAATAGGTGTAATGTTCGGGGGTTGCTTTCCCAATGAATCCAGAGTGGAATTTCCAGCAAATAGGTGCGCAAAAATATTGGCTTTTTCCTGGGCAGTCGTTGCTAGTGTTCCATCTTCTTTGGTTAGAGGAGAAAATGAGCTGGAAGTGAAGTTTCTTCCCACAGCTTTGGCGAAAGACCAAAATGAACGGGATCCGTTAGGACATTCAGCAAGTTTTGATCTTATTTTGGCTCTGTGGGCATCTTTTGAGCATTCTATTGTCTCTTTGCATATGCCTCTAGCCTCGACATATGCTGCTCTGGTCTCAGGGCCCGGATTTTTTAGCCATCGATGGTATGCTGCCTGTTTGGAAGCCACAGCTCTAGAGCAGTTTCTGTTAAACCAGGTCTTATCGGATGATGTTCTTCTTTCGGTATTCGGTATGTAGGTTTGCATCCTCAACATGATGATTTCAGAAATTGTCTCAGCAAATCGTGTTGGATCTGCTGAAGAGAAACAAACTCTCTTCCATGGAAACGCTGAGAAAAACATACGAAGACCTTCCCAGTCGGCCGAATTGTAATGCCACATGAGACGGGGTGGTATTGTGCAGCTCGATGGTAAATGGAAAGAGCATGTTATGGAGATGAGGGTGTGATCAGAGTTTCCAAGTGGGGCACAAACTTCTATTCTATACGGGTCAGGATTGGTGGTGAGGAAAAGATCTAGTGTATTGGCAGACTGGTTGTTGACATCAGGGATGCGGGTTGGTAGCTCGACCAGTTGTTCTAGACCATGAGTGATGGCGAAGGCCTCGGCTTGACGACCCGCATCATCTGTTTTGTTAGAGAATTTGAGCCAGGCAGCGTTATGTACATTAAAGTCTCCCATGATTATGGTTTCAGCTGTTGGATGGTTCTCCTGAATGTAGTCCAGTTTGAGTGATAAAAACTCAAAGAGGTTGTTATATGAAGGTTCATTAGGTGATAGGTAAAGGCAGCAGAGGAACTTAGTCAGTTTGGTATCAGATAGCTTGAACCACATCACATCAAAGTCTTTCGGTTCCAAACTCTCTCCACGCTGGCATGAAAGGTTAGCCTTAGCGTAAAGGCAGACTCCACCTTTGAACCTGAATCATCGAGAATGGAGTTCGTAACCAGGACAAAGCATATGGACCTTGTTGGTGGACGAGTTTACTTGTGTTTCTGTTAGAGCCAGAATATCCGGTTTTTTCGTCTGTAGGTGATGGTGGACGTCATTGATGTTCTTGTTGAGTCCGCGGATGTTGCTGATAATTTCATCTTATATCCATGATTATTGTCAACCTCATGATCCGGTAGAATTGGACACCAAAGAAACGGTGAACAATCATTCCAGATGGAAGACCGAAAATATCTAAAAAGATTCATTTCAGTTCCAAACAATCTTGTCTTCTACTCTTAAGAGCCAGCAAAAGACAAAGACAATAATGTACAAATTAATTCTCATGCACATCGCGTACTGTTTTCTGATCTTTTTATTACCAGCCAATCAAAAAACACTAATAGAATCTGATAAAATGCGGTTCGCAAACCGTGCATGCGAGAAATCTTGCTTGGCAATAGTGTACAGTTTACCTGATGTCAGAATCATTACAATTCACAATGGCCGTGATTTTTTTAAACAATCTGCATTTGCGAAAGAATGTTACCTTTTTCAATAGTGTTTGTGTCGTTTGTTTCTTCAATTCAATTCAATTCAATTCAATTCAATTTTTATTTAATCCATAGAGCTGTGAGGCTA
The DNA here is from genome assembly GCA_018342105.1 of Gonioctena quinquepunctata. Classification (NCBI taxonomy): domain Eukaryota; kingdom Metazoa; phylum Arthropoda; class Insecta; order Coleoptera; family Chrysomelidae; genus Gonioctena; species Gonioctena quinquepunctata. Next base: position 276,654 of record JAFIRS010001485.1, on the reverse strand, counting down.
TCGGACAAGTCAGATATAAACAAGGTTTACATAAAGTGTATAAGATAAGATATAAAAATATAAAAATAAAGTGTATAAGATAAGATATAAAATATAGACAGACAAAACATTTTATCTAAAACTATCAAAAAATTCATTAATGTTATAGGGGCAGAGGGCGAGGAGAAGTCTTTTTATCTCTTTTTTGAATGTGTGCACTCTTTCTATCAATTTTAGTTCTTCAGGAAGAACGTTATATAATCTTAGTCCCAGTATATCTGCAGATTTCTGAGATACTGTTAAACGAACATTGGGTAGATGGAAATTATTTTTTGATCTTGTATGATGATCATGTAGTGAGTTATTCTTAACCAGAGTTTTGCGTTGCTTGTGTATATATGTTAAAAGTTCCAATATATGTAGGCCATAGAGAGGAAGAATTTTAAATTGTTTGGATAGATCCCTGCATGAGGTACCATTGGGAACATTAGCAAGGCATCGCATCTTACCACTGACTGTGGTAATTATGATAAGTGTCTCAAAGCAGAGCATGAAGCCAACTAGTTCCGACTTCATTACCAGTTTGGATACAACAAGGTTAGATGTTTTCTTCACTTTGAAATTGAATATATATCTCAGGCAGCCCACCTCATTCAAATATCGAGTTGAATGTTTATTGCATTCGGCAATTGCCGAAGTTTTTCTCTGAGTAGGTCTCTTGAAATTAGGCTGGTGGCTCTAGCAAGAATCTTTCGAATTTTACGAAGAACGAAACATGTTCTGAAAAAGAAACACATTTTCAACCACTGTGATTGGTTATAAAATAGCATTATACATTCGTCATTCACGGGTGTGCAAAAGGTCAGATTACACCATGTATATATACTCAATTTCTATGGGAGAATATACATTCTTGGTATTTTCCTGTGAATAATAACCTCGAACAATCTGAAAAAAAAAAATAATTGATTAGTGAATCTACACAAAACAAAAATATATTCGTATACGCACAACGCACATATCTTGATGATTTGATCTTCACCACATCAAATCACCGAATTTTCATGGCTACTCCACTGGGGACTATTGCATGTTTCATTGGTTCCATTGTGAGAAACCAGATATATATTTTCCTCATATCCCAACGGCAATATCTGAAAACACAGATAGTCGAATAAGAGATACCCCCAATGATACCCCTAATGTAATTAATAAAACCAAAAAGATCACAAATATTACATGGGGGCATTCTAGGAAGTTTTGACGTCTCTCAAACAAAGTCAAAAAATTCCGAGTTTATAGTTGGAAAATCAATTTCCGAGTTTGAAGTCGGAAATTCCGAAGTTCAAGTTGGAAAAATTGAACTTATACGCTTCCGTACTATTCTTTCCCTTGATGAATTTGGATGTATCGTATCTGACGAATAGCATTTCAATTTTGAAATGTTTTTGCAGAATTATTCAGTTTAATAGCTAATTTCATTCATCGTTATTTTATATCGAATTCAAACTTCACCAAGGGTATATATGGCCATTGAATTGCAAACAACCGAAAACTTCTAAAAACTGCAAAATGTTAAGTGATTTTCAGTTAGATCAATCCAACGGCGTAGGATTTGCAAGGCTCATACTCATACACAAATAAACAGACATCTGTTATTTCCGTATTTCTATTATTCAGTGGATTACTATGAAAATTTCAAATTCTATGTTTCTTATTGTTGTTCGAAAGTGAATTAGATCGAGTATTGTTTTCATAAAACAAAACCAATTTTGATTGGTTGCCTCTCACGCCATTGGTCTTATAGAGATAAATATTGTGATAACCACAAATTAACAAAATCTGAAAGTGAAAATTCGCAATTCGATTTCCCATTTATGCATAAGCCACCTAAATGAACCAAAAGCCGAATTATTACACTAACTGAATATGCACAACCAAAAATTCGTTTGGAAAGCCTGAACCAGACAGCATTAATTCGATTCAGACTGTAACAAACAAAATTAGTGTCAGATGGCTGGAATAAAAAGAGCCACGGACTCGTTTAGATTTCAATTTCTCTTTGACTTCATGTTTACTCGCTGAAATGAACGTTGGGCAGACCCTTTGTTATATTTCCCCGGAAATAATTAACCAAATTTCCCAAAAATTTGTCCATATTCAATGGGGGCATTGGAAATCATATCGCAGCCGCCTCCTTGGTAGCGTTGATCAAATAGAGATTATAATGAAGATTGTTCTGTGAAGGGATTTTCCTAAATTGTTTTTCCACCGAGTTTTCTGATTTTTGGTTCATTGGATTCTTGGGTACTGACTGAGCTCAGGCATGTGATTCATTGACAGGAGGTTGTTGAAGGTGTATTGAGGATTTCTGCTCTAATATGAATACGACCACTCTAGTTCATTGGTTACCAAGAGAAGGCATATGAAAAATATATAAGAACAGAATACCACAATCGAAATATATCGATGACGAAAATTTCAAAAATCATTTACAATTTAATAAAATATTGCAAGTAATCCGAAACACATTTGGCAATTAATCAAAAACAAAAGAAAATCAAATACGCTCCTGCCAGCATAAAATACAATAACGAATTAATTCTTGTTGAGCAAATGCATTCTCAAAGTACTTTTACTCGGTGGTGTTTGTTTTTCAGCTTAATTTTCCTCAAACATCACAAAATATAGCATCCGCCAGGATGATATCATGAAGAAGCCCAACAACCTACCTAATGAGGAATCTGGTACAGATGATGTTCCAGCATATTTTTTGAAAAAATACTCTCTATATCGCATAGAGGCTCTCCACATTTCATACAACAAATCATTACGTGAAGTGTACCTTTCGCAGATCTGGAAAACTGCCTTCATCCCATCCATATTCAAATCCGGTGATAGACATAATTTTAAACATGTGATCTTTCCAATTGAGAAAATTGTAATGGAGTATAAATCACTCAATCACTCCTTTATTATTCGACAGATTACAAAGTTGTTTTATTTTCCTTGACATCCTTCGCCACGAGTAGTCTCTTAAATGATAAATGAATACATTACAATATCCTGCTTAACAAATGCAACCGCTGCAGGGGTTTTACTATTCTGTGCGGTCGAGAATAATGATTATCATCACCTATCGAGTTGGACCTGGCAAAATTAACTCCACTTCTTTCTTCGATAGAGTTAGTTTTTCTACTCACAGATAAACCAGGTTTCTGTGATGGGATTCGTCAAAAAAAAGAAATGGATTTTGTGCATTACTCGGATTGAGAAAATTCTCTGTATTCTCAGATACAACTGTGCTTTCCATAACTATCTGGAATGAAGATTTATTCTCTCTCGACACCTTTGGTTATTTGATCTGAAAGTATTTTTCTACAAACTTTTTCGTCTGAGAGTACAATAAAATAATTAATTAAATACCTTTTTAAAAAGAAGCTTTTATTCAAATGCACTTGAAAGGCAAAAATAATTGCTTTGGATCATTGATGTAGGTTATTCCGTGAGTTATAGATTCAAAAGCTTGACGAGCAAAGTTTCCAGTTCGAATACAATAGCGACAAACTCTTGAATTTATAACTCACGGAATCACCTACGTCACAGAACCAAAGCAATAATTTTTAACTTGTCAGTGCATTTGAATGAAAGCTTGTCTTTGAAGATTTTATTAATTATTTTAGTTTTTGCCTTTTAGTACTTAAGTACGCCTTAATACATGCATTTTTGTTGGAGTATCGTTATTATAGGCCTTTTTCCTGTAAGTTCTGAGCTATCCAGTCCATCAATGAGGAGACCATCTGAAGATTAACTAATCCGCCCTATTGGAGTTGCATCTTTAATTTATGAATCTCAACTGAAAATCAATAATCTTCGACTAAATTCATGATCCTCGACCCCTAAACCCCCGACATACCAATTTTGAATCGAATTGGGCCATAATCAAAAATACTTGTCCGCCATCTTGTATTTTGTAAGAAAATTCATAATTTCCGACCCCGAAAACTTCCACATACCAATTTTGAATAGAATCGGACCCTAAACAGTGAGCTCATCGGCCACCTTAAAGCCGCCATTTTGATTTGAAGAATTTTGAAAAAAAATTATAATGTTCAATCACCTGCCAATCAACAAAAAGAATATTATATGACAGTTCGGAAAAATTGAAAAAAATAATTCATTCTGCAAGCATTTCACGATATTGGAGATTATTCACCATCACTCTATGTGCATATGTATGTATTTATATATGTGTGTTTTTGTATCAATGTATGTAAGTATAATAAAAAGTGCATATATGTGTATGTCTGCATATAAATAACTCATCTCTCATCTCAAACCCCATTATGTATATATATATATATATATATAATATATATATATATATATATATATATATATAATTTTTTTTTTTTTTTATCACAAATTTTTTTATATATATTATATAAAATATAAATATTTAAATATATATATATATATATATATATATATATATATATATGTATGTACATATATACATGTTTAAGGACTGTATTGTTTATTTACACGCTAATGACACCTCAAATTTTATTACTGATGTATGTATCACAATTTAGTTTTATTTATTGTTACTCTTTTCAAATACACTTTCACCTAGTAACTTAGTTTTGTCTATGAGAATTATATTATTCTGACAATAGAGTATATCTTGATTGATTGATTGATTGAATCACTTCCTTCATCTACAAAATCGTCTTCAGAATATCTTTGAATACTATTCCATGAGTTTTGTTGATACTCCTGCTCTTTTTCGTAGCTCCTTTTCTCCTAAAATTATGATATTTGTTATAAATTGAACTGAAATTCTGAAAATTGAACCCAAAGTTCTATAACCTATCTATTTTCGTGTCGAGAGTTGTATCGGGAACCTAAGTGGGGTGTCATATACCCCAGAGCACTTCTGACAGGTCTATCTCACAGCTAAGATGCCTCAAAACCCTGGCGTATTCACTGATTTGATTTTGTTTAGAATTCTTGGAGGACAACAAATGAATGACGTTAAATTCTGCTCAGAACTTCATTAGTAGATGGCGCGGTTAAGGAATGTTTGTGTCACGCTAAATGTCAAACTTCAAACTTATGAAATTTTGTTTTTCTGTCAACATTACTGCATATTTCCATGCAAAAAATTGGGAATTGATCTTTAACAAAGATTATAGTTCTACGAACAAGTTGGCAGAAAAATGAGAAAAAATTAAATGAAATTTACTACAATGTTTACATCTGTCTGACAAAACTCAGATTTTTCTTGAAGTCTACCTGGCGATTTTTTCGAAGTGATTTTTTTTCAAATGGCATTTTCGGGATCATGGAAACTTCCACGAGGGAAATAGAAGAGGTGGGAGAGTGGACTGATGTCTCTAGATGATGAATTAACTTGAAAATTGAGGGGATTGGAGAATGTCCCCGATGACATTGTTCCATTGAACTTTTCGATACAAACTATTATCGAACCATTTATCGCCCATCTCTGCCGGACTATTACCTCTCTATCAACCTTCTGCTCTGAACAAAATCATAGAGTTCATTGTAGATATCATAAAGTCTGTTGATGAAGTTGAGAAATCAATGATTCCTGGTCTGCGACAGACTAGGCTGCTTCCTGCTATCTTAGAAAGACTTCTTTCTCAAGAAGAGGTGAGCCCTACCAACAGAGGTGAGAGAAGAGAACAATAATCTACATTAGTTCCTCTGTTATTTTTCAGTAAGTAACACCCCGCATGAGATAATCATTGGAGGAGGGCGATCTAAATCAAGCAGTTGTTTGGAAGAACAAGGCCCACTCCTAAGATCGATAAAGTTAATGACTATTATAAGGATAATTATCATTTTCAATGAACACATGAATTTCACAATTATGCGTGGACTTCTCATTCTATGAAGATATCTTGATTTTGGCTAGTGAATTCCGAACCGTCACAGAGGGTCCCATGGCTCTTCGGAAGAGAATATCCAGTACATTCAGAATTTTCCAATACTTTTAGTCAGAAGATTGTCATCTCATTGGGAAAATTTTGTATAAACTATATATTATATAAAAAATGAATAAAAAAGTGATACTAAAAATATTTGACTTGCTAGTTACTAGAAACATTACAATCACAAGTTGAAAACAATTATTACAATGGGCAAAGGTAGTTCAGGGAAAATACAAATTGCTTTATACATATACGAGTCATTTTACTTTTGAGGTAATTTGAGTTCTTGTGATGAGATAGTCGTGTTGTCTAACAAAATAATGAATACTTCTCAATTTGCCCGAAAACTGAGAGGTTCTTTCACTCAGATATAATTGGAACCAAATAAAGCATCTTCCTCTGAAGCTGTAGAGATGAACCTTACGTAACAGTCAAAAGCTTTAGATATGTCGCAAAACACTGCAGCGCTCACTTCCTACAGACTAGAATATAGATTTCTCAGAAAGCAAAAGAGATTGCATCCCCCTGAACTTGAGTTGCTTTGAAAGCTGAATCCATAAAAGCATTATCGGCTCCATTATAAGATTTTTATAACGAGCAAACGTCCTTCGTAACTGTGGATCCATCATGTATGTCGAATTTCTCAAAATATTTTTCTTGTTGAAATTACTAGCACATACATATTTATCTATTCCGATATCATAACTTATTGAAAAGATTTTCCCGTCTCTTGTATATTCATTGATAACAATCAACTTATATTTCAAAATAAATGTGGACAATCATGATAAACAATGAAACATTGTCAATGAGATAACATCAAATGCAGTGATCACCATAAGAATATATATAACATGTCAACAAATCTAAGGAATTCCGGGATAAATTTTTTGGCTGATGATGACAATATAGTCTTACAAAATATCTGATTCTACCCAAAAACATAATTATTTTATTGATCTTGCAAATACGAAAATACCCGAAGCGATTTCTCATTCTACATTCTATTTTTAATTCATTGCGAAAAGCATAAAAACCATGAGATTGGATTCGTTACTCAATGATGAATTCTATATAAAAAATCTAAATGAAGTTTTTCTGATCATTTGCTGTTTCCAGAATTGAGGAGAAATAGTTGGCTATCCTCAAAATAGAATAACAAAAAAGTAAATCTTTCCACCTGATAATACTGTAAATTGAACATAGGAGGATTATCCAACACTTCAAATAATCTTAAGGGAAATTTTGGTAGCCCTTTTATATTCATCAATCTGTCCAAATTTATTTTGAAAAAGAAGTATTTAAAAAAGTTTTTGTGGAGTAGAAACAAATGCATGCATTTATTCATGTCATTTGCTGAACATTATACAAAACATGTAAGTTCTTTCCTTAGACACGTCTGAATATCTTGAACAGAGAAAATAATATAGAATTCAACTTCTTAAGCAAAGCAGGATTGTCCAAATCAATTGCCCCGTCGAGTTGAGTCTTGCCGCTTGGTGTTACCTACGTATTTCACCCCATGAACACGAATTCGAAGTCAAATCGCGTCGTTCTCAAATACTTTCGGAGGTTTAAAGATCAAGAAAAGCCCCTTTTCCACCTTTTCAAGCAATAAGGAATGTTCAAAACACAACTCAATTATAATTTTCTCCACTATCCACATATATTTTGAAAAAGTACCGACTTTGAATTTGTGGGACAGAAATACATAAATACCAACTCGGTGGAGCAGTATCAATAGAAAATTAACCATACAAAATTGGTACGCACTTCAATTGTTCCTAATTAGAATTATTTCGGAATACTTCTCGAAAATTATATATAACACTGACATAAGTAGATGAAATAGTTTGTTCTAAAATATGATACATGGATCGATCAACCTCAAAATATTCCACAACGAATCGACATAACCTTAAAGGTGACAAAAGCACAATCACAGAACGGATCAGACACACCAATCACAAAAACACCCTTTGTGGTTTTTAATTCAGTTTACTGAATCATGACAAGAAACGACGTTGGCGCCATCTGAAACTCTAGATAAACTCCCTTTATAAAGTGGGCTGGTGTCTTCCAGTTTGTCCCAATATTTTATAGGTATAAGTGAATACACCATGGTTTTCAGACATCTTACCAACAGCACAGTTGATTTAATACTGAACGGTAATAATCATTACAAACGTCAATATGTTCTAGGGAGCTATAGGCAACCAATAGTACGTGGACACAAAAATAAAAGAAAAATTGGCATTTTAAAACGTCTGGGGTATGGTACTCCCCACGTAAGTGACGCAGGTTTCATTAAAAAAGGTATCGATATTTTTTGCACTTTGTAGATACATGATTAAAGCCATTGGACAATTCTTTATAAATTATTGAAGCGTTTCAATAGCTGATCAATATCTAGGTTTCATTATTCATGGTTATTTATCACAACATCATCTCATCCGTGGATACGTGAAAACAATGAACAAAAAGAATGTGAAATAATTTTACGGCCCTCAACTCCCTGATCTTATTTCTTACAATAGTGTTTCTCTCTCCAAAACTTCTATCAAACCGAGTCTACCTTTTGAAAGAGATGGAGAATTTAAACTTTCATAGAAAGCTATCAGCCTCACTCCAGCCAAGTTTTCAACTTTTCCAGCGGAAGTCATAGTCGATCGGTGTAAATCATACTTTTACCCGGAAAACTCAAACTTCAAAATTGAATTAACCAATTTAGCGACAGTGTTCCAACTCCCAACAAGAAGACAATGAAATAATAAACGGTGTGCTTATTCCAAGAACTTCCAGAGTGTATCAGGAAGTTTTCCCACACCAAGTTGTGTTAGCGCGGTATATATATTTTACGCAACTTTTTAAATGTCTCAATTTTTAAAGAACTGGCTAGAAAGGAGGATATCACCTTGATGTTATTTCGTCATTCTCTCAAGTTCTTTCAGGAAAGTTTGTGTTTTACATTGTTGTTTGAGGATTACAAAGACTTACGAAAAGTTTGTTTATGACCGCTTTCGAAGTATACTGTTTTAATTTTGAGTACATCCTTAGGCCCGTTTTGTGATGAGAAACGGCGTGATTGTTAATTTCTCCGAGAATATAAACATGAAATCAGATGTGGAATCATCTGCGACTGACAGATAAACTCAAGTCACTAATTTCCATCAATAAAAAAATCAAGCTATTAACATCCATCAGAAATCAACATCCACCGCAGGAGTAGTATGAATGATGTCTTTGTTGGAAAATCAGTACATTTTTTTTATATGGTAATTCTTCCATATTTACAATGGAAACTACTCAACCTGTTCCATTCCAAATATATTTTTGTTACTCTGCATATTGAGAATGAATCAATACTTTGGAGAATTTCAAATCGAAACGGCAGATACCAAATTTATTGAGGGTAAATCACAACTAACAAATTTAGGAAATGACAAAATGAATATTAGAATACTCCACAATAATATCAGGAGTCTTGATAAGAATCTAGGTGGAATCAAAATATTGATTGGAGAAACGAATAAAATTTTGGACATAGTTGTTCTATCTGAGACTTGGCAAGCTGTGGAGATATAGATCTTCACAATATATATGGATAAACTTTCATCTATAATTGCGGCACTATGAACCAAAATGATAGAGTGATGATTTTTATTGGAAAAACATGCACTTTAGCTATGATAATATACAGTTATCCAATGAAATTGGAATTAGAGAACTAGAAATCAAACTCCAGAATAAAATCATATATTTAACATCAATATACAGACCACCATCTACATCTACCAATATTTCCATTGAAAGTTTATCCGAATATCTGCGGAGATAAAAACATGAATATTCATATCCTACTAGCGAATATTAATATCAATATAATGGAAAACCAGGACACAACAAATAACTATTTATATGTCCTAAATGCTCATGGATTCATATCACATATTAACTCGGTAACAAGGGCTCCCCCTGGCACTTGTATAGATCACGGCTTCGTGAAGGATGTACAAAATTACTTTGAATATAATCCATTCAATTTTGAAACCGATATCACTGATCATTTTCTAATTGTAATCTAGATCGTCACGCCTGAAATTAAAACAAAAAAAATATTTTGAAATCATCAAATTCGTTGATAATAAAAAACTAAAACATAATAGAAGTAAAAAAAATTGGCTGGATTTATACTCATCAGATGATATCGAAGTTGCCACTGAAATATTCATTAAAAAATTTAATAACATTCCAGAACAGAGTACAAATACTGTGAAAGTTAGGAGATGGGATGAAGCGGAACCCATGAATAACTGATGGTATACTCAAATCAATTCAGGAAAGAAGCGATTTATATAAAACCATGAACGGAAATGAACCAAAAAATATATAAACATTATGAAAAATGATTGAAAAAAGTAATGACAGAAACAAAAATTGATTATTACAGAAAAAAATATATAAAATAGTAGAGGAGAATCATCGAAACTCTGGAAAACTATAAATGATCAAACAAACAAAACAAGTAACACAGAAGAAACCAAAGAGATTCAAATAATCATTCCGCCAATATTCAAATCAAGAAATAAACTGAAAGTAGAAAACTACTGCCCAATATCTCACCAAACTTTTCAATAATTTTAGAAACCATTTCAAAATTCCGTATCATTAAAAACTTATATAAAAATAGAGTACTATCGAAAAATCAACTCGGATTTCAACTAGGCAAATCGACAGTAGATGCGATAACACCATCTTTATGAAATATCAACATCCTTATGCATATTTGTTGACTTGGAAAAAAGTTTTGAATCTATGAGTCACAACCAGCTACAAGAAGTACTTGAGAGAATCGGATTCGAAAATACATTTCTTCAACTACTGCACAGCTATCTAAACGAAAGAAAACAATGTGTGGAAATCAAAGATACTTCAAGTGACTTCGAATTAGTGGAATACGAAGTACCACAGGGAACAGTCTTATGACCAATCCTCTTCAACTTTTATCTGAACGATCTCTTTTCGTTAGATGTGGAAGGAGACATAATAAGGTCTGCAGATGACACAGTAGTTATCTTCAAATCAGAATCATGGAACTCCCTGAACGAAAAGGTTGAAAAAAATTTCAAAGCCATTACTGAGTATAAATTTAACTTAAACCTTCTACATGACTTTCACTTCCTATGCCAGAAATCTACCAAGCTTTAGTTCAATGTCAATAAAATATCATAATGTTTACCCAACCATCTCACCAGTAAACAAAATAAAATATCTTATACACTTTTACCTTGAAGGGAAAGCACATAAACATGTTGCATATTGACTCAAACACATGAAACCATACTTACAAAATGCTCAGATGCTTATGCTTCACCATTGAAAACCCACCTCTCATACGTTATAGTTATCTGGGGAGAAGCTAACGCTAGTTCAATGAAAAATGTCGAACAAATTCAAAAATCAGTATTAAAAAAGATCTATTTCAAGAAAAGGACTAACCCCACAGACACATTATATAAAGAAACATTCATTTCTGATATTAGACAATTTTTCTTTCTGAAAACCGTATTCTGACAACACACAAATGAACATGAACTGAAGACATACTACAGAAATATGAAACACGTTACATGTTCTGAAATCTTAGAACTTTGAAAAATATCCTCCAGAGATCCTATCCGGATCTAGCTCCTTGGCTATATAATCAAATTCCAATAGAAATTAAAATTATTGGTAGCAAAAATATATTTCGAAACTTAATTCAAAATATCGATCTTAAACTTGCCAACAATGCAGATTCACCAATATATTGACATGGAAAATATATTCTATTATCTATAAATGAATAGAAATTAATTCTGTATTTTTAATTATTCATACTATTTTGAACGGTTGATGTACTTCATTATTTTTACACTTCCACTTCTGAGTATTTCACTGTATGTATAATCTATCTACTTCAATTCCAGTATTTTATTACGTATGTAACCAAATAATTCTAGTATTTCAACCTACTAAGTATAACATATTGATTCTGGTATTTTAGTTCAACCTATTCATTCTTGTATTTTAACCTATTGAATTGTAGTATTTTATTACATTTATAACCCATCTCATGTCCCGGATCATTTCCACGTGAGAGATTCTTATTTTGTTATTATCATTATTTTGTAGACTCATTCATCCTCATAACTACTATGAGCTATATATAATCTATCCCACGTACTAGCATGTCCCTCTGTGGGAATCCAATATTTGTTAGTCACAATGAGTTTTGTAGAATTGGTGAATTATCGACGAATAAATATCATTATTATTTCACATACATCAGTTCATTGTCAATATTCGTTTGGTCAGCGAACCATACCTAGTTTGTTTTTCTGTTCGACTGAAACTATTGGCCTCTGTGAAAAAAAAATTGAGTTGGTTTTCTGATAATTGTGATTCATGATTTCAACAGCAGAGCTTTGACGATAACCAATGTGAACTAAGCAGAATTTCTGCGAAAGATTTAATGAAGAATAGTTTTCGGAACATAGTTTTTATAGCTCAAAATGAAAATGGCTAACAACATTTCAAAAATCAAACACCAAAAGACAGGTGGCTAACGATCCAGAAATGTGGAGTTACTTCATAACATAATATCCAGTTACAACGATCAGTGAGAGTTTAATCAATTCTAGTGGGATGAGTGGCGAACTATAAGGTAATGAATATCGAGTGTTTCGTTGGGACCGCGGAACAACATGTATCTTCTGAATCAAATGGAGGAGGTGTGCTGCAAGCAGTTAACTCCAAGTACCAGGCTGCGTGACACCTTGAACTGCAGTCACACGCGAATGACATATGGGTCTCCATCGATAATGGTTGTGAGAAAAAAATATTTTTTGTATGTGTGTATTAGCCTCCAAATGATAACTTATGTAACAAACAGTTTCTATTAAAATTAAGGCTATAATCCAAAAAAGTTCCGTTATTATCATGGGCGATTTCAGGCGAGTCCAGGAAACAACTATAAATATCTAAAATCAGGTAATGTTCATCAAAAATCAATGGAATTAGTTTACTTTGTTTTCGTGATAGTAATAACAGCAACAAAATGTCAGACATAATACTATCGAATAGGAATTACTTCAGTACTATCCAACACTCCACTGATTCTTTGGTACCTGAAGAGCTGCACCGTCCCTCCCTTGAAATAATATTTACCTTTGATGAAATTCCACCTATAACGAAATCAGCGAATATTTTTTTTATTTCAAAAGGGACTGAGACACAATACTTCAAAATTCAAATGTTCATAAAGCAGTTGCTATATCCTACAGAGAATTGAACAAGGTCATAGGGAAAACTTATTGCTGTCAAACGAGTTGACAAAAACTTCCATAATTGTTCTCAAAAACTATTGGGATGATAAACCAAAAACTACTTTATCATAAAAAAACAAAATTTATAACATTCCGGAGGACCTTCTCTGCGTTAGGAAAACAGTCCAAGGATCTCATCAAACGTGACATATAACAAGCATAAAGTCGTAAATTCTCGACCACAAAAATAGTTTCTGGAAATATATATCACAGAAACATCTCAGGATGTTATATCGGATGAAGTACACTATAATGGCAACTTTGCCGATAATGGCAATGATCTTTGCAAATTTTTCGCATTTTTTATGCCTTCATCGAATCTAAAAATATATATCGAACATTCCCAGAATATCCCGAGAAAGTAATTTCCATCTCAACTGATCAATTTACTGAACTAGTAAATTCAATGCATATTAAAAATGTCCTGGACTCGACAATATCCCACCATCATTTATAAATAAATGTGAAACCAATAGGTGAAAATCTTCAAGTAATATTTCCAACCTATATGTCTAGACCACATTTCGGTCAATTTGGAAAGTTACACATATATTAAAATGACGATGAGCGCGATATCACAAAAATATAGGCCAATAACAAAAATATTACTATTTGAAAAACTACTTGGAAAAAATATTTTTGATGTTATTTCAAATAAAGTACAGAATATTGTAATTGAACAACAGAATGTTTTTTTTCCAAAACCGAACCATTAAGTTGACTCCAGATCACATAGGTTGATGCGATATATACCGTCTTCAGCAAGCCATTTTATGAAATTGACCATTCAATATGCACAGATGATAATATTTTGAGGTCTCAGGTCATCAATGGATTCAAATCTTAGTAAAGTACCTCTAGTGTACCACAACGATATATCAAGATGTGTTAAATAGTCCAAAATCCTACTGTACGCAGATAATTCGAAAATATATCATCAAATCAAAAACCTCGAGGACTGCTCACTGGTACAGAAAGATTAAGACAGATTTGATGAATATTGTGAACTGGATAGTCCTAAACCCAACAAAATTCCTCTTTCTAAACCCAACAAAATTCCTCTTCATCTCATTCACAAACAAAAATTCAAAATTGATTATTATCACAAAATAAATCCATGTGAAATATATTGAGTTGAGAAAATAAGAGATCTGGGTGGTATGATGGACGATAAATTAACGTTCAATATGCACATAGAAAAAACAGCCATTCCGGCAGCAAGATGTTGGAACTTCAACAGACACTTCGACCACTCTCCTTCTGTAATTTCTCTTCATTATGCCCACTTCCAGTCAACTGTGTTTCATATCAGTGGTATGGACCTCATTATATATTCAATATCAGTAGACTAGAAGAAAAAACGATACAAATACTTATGATATATTCAAAACCAATTCTTGTGTAGAAGATGGTAACAACGAAATTATCAGAAAAAAAAAATGAAATCAATAAACAGGTGCATTACGAGCGACTCCAATGTACCATCAAGAAGCTTTCGAGAATTTGATATTATATATATATATATATAGATATATATATATATATATATATATATATATATATATATATATATATATTGTTATGATGGGTTGTGTATATGATTTATAATTTGTATGAGTTTAAGAATTTATTTCATAGATTATAATTTCTGAATCCCTATCATAACAAATAAAAAACTCCGGCTATGTTATGTTACCTTTGTCTCTTTTTCAACATCTTCTACTTTATCCCAGCTCAGTCAGGTACGCCTATGAATATGTATGACTCCTTCAGTAGCGGGTTCCTGTAATCGGTGTTGCCGGCTATGGTACTATCGATTCGATCATAAAAGATGTTCAGTGGAGAAAAGTAAAGTTATAAATTGAAAAATAAACACAGATTTGCAGAAAATAATCAAGTAGTTGACTTTATTCAGATAAAAACTTGAATATACCCTAATCTGCGATAACTACCTTATACTAGCAAAACGATGTCAAAAAAATATAGTGCAGTTTGATGTTTGTGATGATGAAAATTCAATGAAGAAAGTTTGAACGTATTATCAGTCTTTTGGGTATGGAATTTTATGGTTGTTCAGCCCAAAACAAAATAACCAGTGGTTTAGAACACTTAAAGTTCTTGGTTTTATGTGGAAAATTGAGTTCAGTTATTGAATACCTTGTAGCTGCGTTTCTGTTGACGTTTCCAGTCCCGTGGACGTGTTTCAGGGATCTTACTGACAGCTCACCTGCACTCCTTCCAAGGATTAATTTTCTGGACCAGGTAGGTGGAATTTCTATTCACTATGTGCTTCCTCCGATCAGACTTTCGAAAAATCTTCCTCGTTTCTTATATTATGGGTGGAAACTTCTTTTTAAAGTTAGTACGTGGCTTCACTTTCTCGAACTTTTTTCCATCTCCCAGAACTTGTTATCTCGTTCCATGGCAACACTCACCAAATTTTTATTTTCCACAGATTTCCGAGTTTGTATCACTTCCTACCGAATTATTTGCTATTCTAATTAATGTTAATGATTTTATGAATGATATCTAATTCTAACTATCACATACTATTTACAGATTCACATAAAATTAAATTTTTTCAATTTTTGCCCTTACTTTTTATTCTATATCAATACTTCTCTCACACAAACTCTTTCGAATCCCATTGGTGGGTTTTCTGTTCATGTGAATTGTCATACAGGATGTTCAAAACTTATCTATACTTTGATCTTGCTTTAATTCAATATTTTCCATAAATTTCAATTTTGATATGGTTTAATCGTGGATTTTTGTTAGATGTATTGTTTGATATTTATTTTGACATCAGAACTGCTTCAGGAATGTTCTATTCACAGACATGTATCGACTAGAGCATAGTATAAGGTTCTACAGTAGTGATAAAAGTAAAGAAAATTGTAAAATAACAGCAATAACGATACTAATGAAATTAACTAATAATAATAATGAGAATTATAAGTTTAATTATTTAATAACATTTCCTAACATAACAAAATAAATAAATATATATATATATATATATAAATATATGTATATGTTTATATATATTACTATGATGTGTTGTATTTGTTTATATAATCAATAGTATCATTATTTTTATTTATCTGCCCAACAAATTCTCATCACAACAATAAACTCCAACTATGATGCTCTTACCCCTTTTCAATACACTATTTACTACTCTTTCATTACCTTTCTCCAGCTCAGTCGGTACGCCTATGTGGAAATGATTGTCTCTATCTCAGGAGGATTGCAGTTGCGCCATCTAGTTGTTTTGCTTGAAGTCAATGTACTGTTTTTATGGAAATATAGCTTGTAATAGGGTCCAATGATGAATAATGGGTCCAGAATATAATTAAATGATTGTTCTTTCATTCAAATCAATTCTTGAAATACCCTGCGATACCTACCTCATTAGTAAATATCATTCAACCAATCTAATTGAACAACATCAAATAAACTTGCTCATGCGCAATCAAGGAACAGTGCAAAATAAATATTTAGAGGTTTTATTGATATCATAATAATGAATTAGAAAGAAAGTTCACCACTGTGAATGGGTGTTATTAAAAATAAACCAAAAAGTGTCTGACCCGAATATCATCACTTTATTTAGTTTTTGTTGATGATGAACCTGTTGTAAGTTCAGCTTGTGCACTCACGCGGGTCCTGGATAATTCTGTGGCTATTGGAAGTGAAGTTTGCTAACATTGAGCCCCCTTGCTGCTGGTTACGTCATGTACAGGAAATCTTATCTGAATTGGAGGTGAGTGGTTGCTTGGTCGAATCTGTGCCTGGTTGTTTTTTGATTTGGTTTCAAGTGTCCAATTGCAGCTATACTTCTGTTGTCAGCTTATTTGCGTAAATTTCTTTCATAAATTTTTCATCACGGCTTTCCTCCCAAAATTTCTTTTTTTTTTACTCCCTGTGTTTCTTTCTGCCTGGCAACCATCACTCCAGTACAAATTTTCACTATTGATACTCTTTTTAAAAACACATTTTCTAATTCTAAGCAATGATACATATTTCATTTACAATTTATATATCTACACTTGATATTATTTACATAAAACTGTTGAAAATTCACATCTACCAATTTTCTGTTCTCAGATTTTATATTTCAATGATTTCCAATGAAAATAAGCTTGAAATTTCTTCGTCACATTTTCTTGTGATTCCAAATTAGCATACAGGATGTTCTTGCTTGTAGATTTTGTTTGTCTATTTGAATTCTAAAATTTTATTTGTGGATTTTAATTTCTATACTTTCATAGGGTTAAATCTTATATCAAATTTTTATTTTTTTATATTAAAGATTTTCTATCATAACATTATATATATATATATATATATATATGTATATATATATATATATTTGTTTGAAGGATCTCAAACTTTTTGTATTTTATTTTCTATGGGGTCATGGGAGTATGGTTCAATGAAGACATCTAGGGAATGCCTAGTACATGTTTATTTTAGTTCAAGAAAAACATCAACCTTTCGACGATGACCTCATCGTCTTCTCCAGGATACATCAAATGGGGTTACTTATAAGCGTTTCTAGAATGTTCAATAAAATATGGTGGTTAGGAGTGCTTGTACAGTAGTTGGAAGAAATTAATCTTACCGCCACTCATATTTTCGATGTTTGTTTAGATTGCGGATTTCTGTTCTATCGTTAACACAGTTTGGTATATTCTTTATGTGGGTCATTTCTAAAAATTTTAATTTTTTTTGTGGCGAGCAGAGAACTTTTTTTGACTCGTAATTGAACTTATGTGTGCTGGTTTGTTTCAATTCATTCAAAGCTGTGGATGCATTGTATGTTCATTCTATTCTCCTAGTATTTATTTAGATATTCTTATTCTTTACACGGGATTTGGTACAAAACATGTGTTTTTATGTTCAAAGGGATTTCTGATTTTGATTTGGAGGAATAAAATTTCAACGTTTCTGCTGATTCATGACAAATCTTAATATTGGAGGGTGCTAAGTGTGTGAGTTAATTGCTTCAGAAGATTTTTCATGTAGGGGGTGAACGTATAGACGGTGTTATTAACTTTACTTATAGGTCCGTCAACAGATTGATGCGTTGTCATCTATTCATTTTGGCAGGTAGTTCTTTTTGAGAAGTGCATTTTTGGCTTTTTTATCGCTTTGGGGCGTAAAAGTGGCTTGGTTGATTTTACAGTTCTGTCAGCTAAACCTATGATTACAGTTTTTTTTGTGCAGGGGGTGACTTGATTTGGAATTCAGGTATCTTTGAGATCAGGTCTCTTCAGTGTACCGGTCTGTTGAGATGGTTTGTCCGTCTGTATGTATTGTGAGGTCAAAAAAATATTTTTTTGTTTCGCTTTTTTTTTTTCATGGTGAATTGAAGTTTGGGTGATTTGCGTTGAACAACTAGCCTGCACCATATCTCGTAGCCCAACTGATTACAATCGGGCCAACCCTCAGGGTATCGAACTACGCGCCACGATGACGCCACCATCATTAATAATGCTGAAATATTATCGACCGTATTTACTGACCAGGTAATCCACAAAAATAGCAGCCATTTTCCTCTCGTTTTTTGACAAAGTATAGGTATAGTTTTTCATAAAAAGCACACGTTACACCTGTTACATCATGTGCAGGCTACGGACAAAAAACACGATATCATACTATGGGTTGCCAGCCCTGCCGAAAGCATGAGTGACGGTAAGATTAATATCATCCAACTACTTACTGTACACTCCCAACCACATTCTGAATACTCTCATTAGCTCATAAACTACCCCATTTCATGTATCCTGAAAAAAACGATGGAAACATGAACTAGGCATAGATATATCAAAATTAATTCAAAGATTTGTTGAGATGATATGACCATCACATTGAAATTCACCTAAAACAATTATTTCAGCAGTTCAAACGAGACTATCTATCAGAAACATTTTCTGGCGTGATATAGTAGAATATTCATGCCACTCTGCTTTCCAAAGAGAGAAATTTCCCGTCCTGGAGTGTAGCAAAATTCCAGAGGGTCGGCACTATTAACGTATTTGATTTTTGATTCATTCAGCATAATTCTTGACTATCGAAAGCCGATAATCACCTTGAAGCAATGCATAAATATACTACGAGCCGAAGAAATTTTTCACATGAAAAATTGCTTGATATAAAATTCCATAATGAAAAGGTAAATGTTTATAGTCACGTTTCTAACGTATAAACAGTTATTCGTGACAAGAGGTTCAGTTGGCAGTTTCGTGTTCACTTGTTATTAAGAGGAATTGAATAAATCGTAAACGTTAATTCAATTTGACTAAAATATAATGTTTCGTGATTTGTGGAGACCACTTAGTAATAAAACTCGTTATTTCTGTGAATAATCCGATTCGTCATTAGTTGACATATTTATGAATCTTGTAACAAAATGTACAAGTCAAGTCGTCTATTGTAATATATTGATCCATTCGATTCACCTACAACAACAAATCACTGTTATTTATTATTTGCTGTAACTACTCGATTAAACGAAAACAAACTTAGTTTTCCCAAACTTAATGAGTGTTTACTTGACGTTTTATGACTGGAATATTATTTATGAAAATGAACTTTTTCAATGCTATCAAAATGGATCGTCATCTACACTTTAACTGAGTGCTATTTTATTTCACGAATACCCCAGAACATTCATAAATAACATCGATTTTTTCTGTAAGTATATTTATGAATAAAAATGTTATGGCTTCCCCAAATAGCACGGAGCTATCCATGGGATATCCATCTAGGATTTCCAAATCTCCCTGGGATATATGCACTTCGTGCTGCGGATCTCCTGGGGATGTAGAAGTGAGAATTTTTTCTACATCCCGCGGATAATCTCTAGGGGGCATTTTCTTTACCCTAAGGATGTTCAGAGGTCAAAATCAGGATCATCCATAGGCAATGTACACATCCATTCTGAGGTTGTCTTCTGGCATTCTTAGGCCCTCAACAGGACATCCCAGGGATCAAATGTGGAGGTTTCTAGAGACAAATTATTCACGCTCTGTCTGCAGGGCACCTATTCCCGAACTTCAGGACATAGAAAAATGAGGAGTAAATCAATATTTCATCATCGATGAACTGAGACAGATCACATTTCTATTCCAATAAATTCGAGAATATGCTAGGATACTCAAAAAGATTAGGTTCACCATGAAAATATGTGAACAATTTTTCAACATGAAAATTGAACGATCAACCATGGCTTGTTTTTGTGGGGGGACCCTGGACACTTCTTGGTTTGTTTGTTATGTATAAGGATACTCTGTTGTTACATATATATATATATATATATATATATATATATATATATATATATAATGAAAAAGGAATTTGTAGCATAATGGACAGATTATTAAATTAAAGAAAAAACAGCATCCTCAAGCGAGACTCGAACTCGTAACCTCAAGCTTTCCGGGCTTACGCTCTACCGATCGAGCTATGGAGGCTAGGAGAATCGACACACACTCGTGAACATTTTACTTCCTTCAATTTAATGTGATGTTGGAATGAATCGAAAAATCGAACGTACCTATCAGTGGCCGTCCTGTAAATGGTTTCTACTGTTGGAAAAATAAAGCTATTATTTTTATGTGTGAAGAAATGAGACACATAATGAAGACTTGACAATATAAAACTTACATTTATATTGCCATCTTAACAAAGGAAAATTAACTGCATAATTTATATTTCCGCCTGGTGGGACACCTTTATTTACTATTCTCTCTCTGGCACGTCTCAGTCAGCTTTTATGGCAATTTCAATCTTTTTCTCGGAAGTTCCAAAATTTTTACTCTTTATTATTGCTAAAATAAGATTTTCCATTAACATAAAAAATGCAACTTTCAAAAAAGTTCTTTCTGAAGAAATGGGTGTCAAATCATTTCAATATGAAGATGATGTCGTAGGTATTCTATTTATAGTTGTTCTCCTTGATTTTTCAGCCAGTGCTGACTCTTCTACCAAAGCAATACTTATAACCTTAGATATTGATAAACTATCCTTACTGGCATCTTCTTCGAATAACTTATCCATTATCTTATTTTCTCCCATTCCAATAACGAAAATGTCTGTCATGACTATGTCTAACATGGCCGGACTGAACTTGCAGTTGACAGCCAAACTTTCAACCTTAGCTGCCCAGTCGGAAACCTTTTCGTTAGTTTCTTTCCTGGCGTTGTAGAACTTTAAACGTTCGGCAAACACTGATTTTACCACAGAAAAGTGTAAAAGTAGTAGTTCATTCAATTCTGCAGAACTCTTCTCCTTGGGTGCTTTAGGTTTACATAAATTCTTCAGAAGTACATAA
The DNA here is from genome assembly GCA_018342105.1 of Gonioctena quinquepunctata. Lineage (NCBI taxonomy): Eukaryota > Metazoa > Arthropoda > Insecta > Coleoptera > Chrysomelidae > Gonioctena > Gonioctena quinquepunctata. The sequence continues at coordinate 255,010 of JAFIRS010001485.1, read as the reverse complement.
CATTCTTCATTCAAAGTATTCAAAAGAAGAGCTCTTTTTCGTGCTTCTTCTGTGATGTTGTTTGCCAGGAAGACCTGGTCCAATCTCTCTGAGAATACGGCAAAATCGGAAGGTTTTGGATCAAATGATCCCAAAAAACCCAACAACGCACTGCTCATTTTCTTGACTTTTTGTGTGACAAAGTATTAAAATGTGAGTTTTGTACTGTATTCCCGTCGCCAATGTTCTATTTAGGAAAGTAATTAATGATTTTGTGGAGTTCATTTATATTCATAAAACGTCAAATACAATATGTCAATCCGTAACTTTTGTCTAACTAGATCTAAGATGTATAAAAACCCTGGTGCTTGCACTTATACCTGTAGAAGTTTGGGATCGACTTGGCGACACTTGGCCTACTTGATAATAGAGATTACTGGCGTGTCAGATGGCGCCAATTTCGATTTAGTTTCAATTCAGTAATAGGGTATATTTATTTCCTCAGATTTCTTTTTGAGGCGAACTGTGCGCGGGTTCTAATTCTAGCTTTGCTATTGGTTGAAAAGAGACATCTGTCAAACTTCACCAATAGCAAAGCTAGAATTCGAAGCCCTCGAACATTGTACAAAAAAGCACTGTCGTATTGTTTTTCGTATTTTGTACGATTTAAATTTGAGGTTAACTTCATTCTGACAGACGGTGAATTGGAAATGAAATTGTCATTAAATTGCAGAAGACAAAAAATTCAAGGCATACAATATAATGAACTATGGAAATATCATTTTTAGTCAATTCGTCAAGATTTGTACTCGCTTTTGGTATTGAATACAGGCGAAAATTCGCGAAAAATCTGCGGCTTTAGTCCACACAAAATACAAATGTGGCCCATTCTACACAAAGTATCCTTACACACTACACTACCTCAAAATAAACAATTCTTCACGCACTAATGAACTGATTAACGAGTGATTGTTTGGAGAACAAACTCAGGAATTAGCTATATCAAAGAGATGGAAAACGCATAGATACCGACAAAACACTGAAAATAATTTCATATAAGATGCTCCAGATGTCAGAAATTAGGTTCTGACATTAAGCGAGAATATAGACAAACATTTTTGGACGGCGCCATCTACCACAGAGAGAGAAGCTCTGTTGAAGTAACAGGTGGTGTCCCCTCAAAAATCTAAACAATATCGAATCAGTTCATTCACCAGGGTTTTTAGACATCTTAACTAGATCTATATCCATTATGATATACAGAGATGATTACAACATATATAAGAACTATCCCTTTAGCGAGGAGAGATTCTCTAAGTAACTTCTTTTCCTTCAATCTATGTCAGTTATATTCCTAGGCAATTTGATTGTTGATGATTCTTGAGTTAATCCTTTCAACACATTCATTATCTGAGTTTCCACCAATTTTTTCCTAGTAGAAAATTGAAAAAAGGTAAATAATGTTATATGTTATAAATCTTAGGTACTCACAAATTTATTATTTTCTTTTGTATCCTCGAGGAATCTTTCGAAACTTTGATAAGCTAATTTCTCTGTGGCTAATTAGTTGGAATTCTATTTCTTTAGAAATTCTCTTATGTCAGTAACATATTCAGCAATTTGCTGCATCTTCAAAGAGATTGTGTTAATTTCATCAAATCTTCAAATTCCAACTCTTTATTCTCTCTATTCTGTGTAACTGTAAAACTGATGTCATATAGAAACATTTTCCAATGAACAGAAAGATTATGGCAAAATGCAAAACCGAGATTGATAAATGCATCCATGTTTTTTGGAATTATAACATTGCATGTTCTCAAAACCTACATGGAAGGAATAGAAAACAGGTGCGCTGAAATTAAAAAAGAAATACTGAATAAAACTGCAATTGAATCTAAATATTGTTCCAGACATTGTTTTTCCCTATTTTGATTTTAAGAGGACAGAATTCACTTCTGAAAAAAACAGAATCAGAGCTGAATGATGTATGTTATGTGAAATTTCCCAATTGTATTATCAAGTCTGATTTCTTGCATTCTGTCTGCTTTGGTACCTCATTCAGCTTTGGTCCGGGTATCTGATGAGTATTAGTTTGTTCTTCTATCGAATGTTCATCAGGTTTTTCAATAATGAAATCTCTTTCAGAGTAAAGATGAACGTCATTTGAAAGGGAACAATCAAAATCTGGATAAGATGAAAAAGTTTCGGTATATTCTGTTTGTCCCATAGATATGTTGTCTTCATTATCGTTCTTATAATCATTGATGAGAGCAAGTCATATATCCCTATCATTCTTTGCGTACCGAAAGTAAAATGCTCTGCTATTCTTCCTTATTGGATTCGACATTTTTATGATTCATACTTACATTCATCGACAATCAATTTTGACGATAGTTTATAAAGTTTGGTAAGGGTGTAGTAACATTGACATACCTGTTTCTTCATCCTCGTTCGTGGGGTTGAAATGAATCCGTAAATTTGGTAAAATATACAATTCAACCTCAAAGAAAGTTACTGTAGTTGCAAAACGAATGAAACGAAAACGACGCTGCACTTCTCGAAATACAAAAAGTAGAGGTTATACAAAAAATCTTTTGCCGGCACTCGGTAATCAACTGTCACTGACACGACCATGGATGGTGTTCTGTGAGCACAGCACATGGAGTTGGATCATCGCATGCAGTTGAGAGTGAGGGCAGCGCTGCGTTCAGATGACAGCTCACGTTTATCTGATACTGTTTCAGAGCCAATCAGAAGAGAGTATGCCGTATTCTGAAAGCTGATGTCTTACAATCGTGAAACCAGCGAAAAAATTGAAGGAAAACTTTGGAGAAATTGCATGACGGTTCCGAACCCAATGGGGTTATCCCCCCCAAATAACATAAATAATGCCCCGAAAGAATATTATGGGCCTGGTCATAATTGGTTACCAAAATTTGGCTGACATTGGAGGCACTTGTACATTGTACCTACAGTTTTATGATCCGTATGGTGTTTTATCAGCTTTCAATTTCCCATCTGAATCAATATTTTTAGCTATGATCACAATTCATATCCTACCCATGGTCCAGGGCAGTGACCGTAGGACATACTGAATGTAATCCCTGGGATGTAGGAAACTGGATCTCATTGGGATAATATGTAACCATATTATATAAACCTGGGATAAACATTAATGTTATTCCTGGGATATATGCATTTGGCTCAACCTGGGTTATTATTCCTACTGAGGGAAAACCTGAGGATATCGTGGAAATATTCCAGGAAGGTTATCCCATTTTTGGACATCCAGGATCACTCTGGGATATCCCGAGGACATAGTGTGCTGTGTGCGTTGTTGGAGGCAAACATAGAATTGGGTGAGCTATAAATGAATTTCAACTATATAAATCTCCTGCGGGGAATGAAATATACTACAGCTCCATACAAGAGGGGTAGGAAATACTAATTTCACATCTATGTCGCATATTTAGAGCTTGTATAGCATTGAGACATTAATTTTCTGAGTGGAAACAAATTGAAAAAAAAAATAAGACAAGCTTTTATACAAATGCACTGAAAAGGAAAAATGATTTCTTTAATTGTTGCTGCGGAAAAATACATATTTCATATTCCGCTGCAAGCTTCTGAATCTGCTACCTGCAGAATAACCTTGGTCAAACAATTAAAGAAATTAATTTTTCCTTTGCAGTGCATTTGTTCAAAAGCTTGTCTTGAGATATTTTTTCAATTCATTTCCATTCAATTCTTTTTAGTCATTCATGGAATCAGTCATCTTATTGGATTCTGACAGAAATTGATAATCTCCGACCCCAAAAAAACCCACATTTAAATTTTTAATGGAATCGGGCCATAATAACAAAACACGTCGCCATCTTGGAGCCGTCATTTTAAATTCATGAATTTTGACAAAAACATCATAATGATCCAACTCCAAAAACCCCCACATACCAAATTAGAATGGAATCGAGTTATAATCACAAAACTCGTCGCCACCTTGAGTTCGTGAATTTGGACAAAAACATCATGATCTTCGACCCCAACAACCCCCACATTCAAATTTTTATTGGAGTCTAGCTATAACCACAAAATTCGTCACCATATTGGAGCCGCCACCTTGAATTTATGAATATATTCGTGATTTCTGTTCCTGAAAACCCCCACATACCAATTTTGAATAGAATCGAATCTTAATCGCAAAACTCGTCCGCCATATTGGAGCCGCCATTCTGTATTTTCTCTAGCAAATTCCATAATGAATTATCCCTGGAATTATGAACACCCGCCAAATTTCACGTTAATCGGACCACTAGAAATGAGTCAAATTCAACTTGTAAGATTTGATTACAAACCCACAGGCAGACATCAGAACAGGTGGAACTGAATGAAAAAAAAAAAGCATGTACAAGAAAGAGTCATATATCGTCGATTTGGGAGAGAACTCAAACAACCTCAAATTAATGAATTCTCTGGATGAGCATTTTTAAAATCGAACGATGATAATACAGCAGCTCGGCTCAGATAAATAATAAAAAGAAGCCACTGTATGGAAAATATGCAGGCAATTTCAGCTATATTTGAAAATGATACTTCTCTACTACAACCCCTCCTTTCATCCTCTATTCAACTTTATGACAGTCTTGCTGAAAACTTTTTCATTAATAGTTTATTGAAAAACATCTGGAATGCAGGCGGGATATTAATAGAAAAAATATTCGAAGGTACAAAATACTGCATTTATTAGGTATATTCCACAAAACAATATTTAAAGCACGGAAGAAAACTATACATCTCTAAGATTTCCAACAAAACGGCGTGTTTCTTGTTATAAGTGTTTTCTGTTGAATTGACATTATGTACAGCTCACCAAGCCAGTCATGAGACGTGGGATTTCGCGGAGTGCGTACAAGACAGAGCGAGAACGCAATCGAAGCAATAGAGGGGGTGTGAAAGATTCACGTCTCGTGACTGGCTTGATGAGCTATATCTGCAATCGTCTTCAGGTGCTTCTGCAAGTACCACTCCTCTATTAGACAAAAACACACTGGGATGTAGACAGTACCCACCTGGATTTCAATTTCTATTTCGATATATTCCGAAAAACAATAGCTGATAATTATGTATAAATGTCAACTTTGAACGAGAGTTATTTCAGAGTGCTATGACACGCAGCAGAGATGTGCCGAGCACTGACGAAAAGTACTTCGAGCACTAAGCACTGAACACTCTTGAAAAGTGCTCCCGAGTCCGGAGCACTAAGTACTTTTATTTCTGAAATGCTCGCGATTACTGAGCACTTTTAGGAAGTAATTGGAGCACTGGACACACTCCAAAAGGAGCGGAGTAATGGGCACTCAAGGTACTTTTTGATATAGATTTGTGATGTAATGATGTGTAATGAACAATTTGGTCGGAATAAAAAAAAGTTTTCGTATTTTTGAGTTAATCACGTCGAATTGAATCCAGAGCAGCAATGGAAATAGAATAATCAAGTGAAACGAAATGCTCCGTCCTGTATGATATTGTCACGCCCTACTTTGGTAGATCCTGTGGAACTCTGGCCCCCTTACTGTTGAGGGTGCCCACCAATTATTTTACTTGGCTTGCGAGAGGTTGAAACATTTTACTTCTGTGATTGTGACTACCCTGGTATAGTGAAATAGAAAAGTTTAGTGAAAACTATCATGGTTTATCAAAACTATCAGAAACCAAAAATATACATAATGGAGGATACAAAAATACTAAGTGAAGTAAACAGTAATCAATGCGGTATGTACCAAAGAGTAAATAAAAGTAACACTTACATAATTATGAAAACCAAGGGAAGGAGATGTGTCATCATGGACTGGCAGCATAAACAGGCACAATAAAAAGAACCGAGCCAAAAACAATCATTTCAATTTATATTAAAAATATCGTTGAGTCATGATTCATTGCGCTGCCTATTGCAGAATCAGTGTTCTTGCCATTCAGTACTCAGGAATTGAATTGAAATCCGATACCTGGTTAATGAACGGTGATGAACTTTGAATGTACAGGAAATACTGTATTTCAATAAATGTGACACTGAATGATGAATTACTAATAAATAAATGAGCTATGGAATTTTCAACTCTAGGCTTATTCATGTTCAAATTTCATCTTCAGGTCTGGTAAATTAATTCTGAATTTGAAAAAGAAATTATTGCTATATTTCTATCGGGTGACATTTTCCATACTTGACGATATATTATTTATGAGTGTGGTGTATGGCAATGAATAAATTGGTGTGGTGGAATAAATACGACTCGCACGCTAGTACACTTCAAAATGAAAATTTTATTAATTTGATATCAAATATTCTGAAGCTGTCTTTTCCAATTATCGACCCCAAAAACCCTTACATACCAATGGTCATTGAAATCGGATAATAAATGAAAAATATCGTCCGTCATATTAGATCTTCCATCTTGAATTCTGTCAATAAAATCATATTCTGCGACCTCAAAATTCCAGATAGCGGTTCTAAAAAGATTTGGACCATCAATGATAGAACACGTCAGCCATACCGAAGTCGCCATCTTGAATTCCTGAATCGAAAAAAAGTTATCTCCGATACCAAAAACTCGCACATACAATTACAAATAGAATCGGACCCTGAACATATTAACACAGCACATTAAATGAAACTTCTGAAAAGATTTCGAAAGGTATTTTCATGTTCGTTTAGAATCGCATGGACCCTCGGATAACAGTTTCCCGGCCCTCAAAAGTGTCCCAGTACGCGCCTGGAGAGAGTTCAGCACAAAGAGCTCCGCCAGAATCATAGTAAAACATGATTGAGACTGCTGTCACTCTGACGACTGATCTGGTCAGAAGGCCCTCCCAGTCACAGAGAACCGTAATAATTATTGTAGCAGAAGTGCATAATAATATTAATTTTTCACCTATAACTGTTCTAAAGATCCCATAATAGAATATCATCATGTGTAGAAAATCTCTCCATTGAGTTTCTGCATTCAGAGTTAAGTTCGAAACTCACTTCGTAATGCAAAATATTGAAAACAATGCTTATATCAACACTGTAATATCTCGAATATGCATAATATAAGGACACAGACGCGTTCAGTAGTTTTTGGGGTGCCGCTGGCCGTGTTTTCATTTTTCGAAAACATTTATAGATTCATACGTGAGGGAAGGATTAGTGCTTACTGAAGTGCTCGGAAGCACTTTTCGGGATCACTAAGCACTAAGCCTCCTCGTAAAATGCTCGAAGCACTAAGCACTGGTTCAAAAAAGTGCTCGGGAGCACAAGAGTGCTCTGAGTGCTTTCACGAGCACTAAGCACAGTGCTTCGGGACAGCTCTGATGACATGTTCAATCGAAACTATCTATTACTGACGACTGATGTTCTGACCTGACCTATATAGTTTGCTCGTTTTTTATAGATTAGCTGTTATATCTTATTCAATTCAAAGAAGAGAAAGACTAATGAGTTCTGTGTGTCAAAGACAGATAAACTATTGTCATGAACGAAAGTACCTCTTATGGAAGGAGCATACAGGGCAAACAACAATTACCAATTCATTGAAAAATATCAATGGTTATTCACATCGATTATCTGTTTATGCAAATTTCATAGAAAACTTTCTAAATTGAAGTTATTGACTTCGGAAAGCTCAATCAAACGATATGTAGTTTGCCAATATTGATACGAAAAAGAAATATTGTAAATTTCTTGATTTTTGAATGGTCGCCATTTTAAAACTACACCACCGATTCGACGTATCTTTGAACTTTGAATAAAAACCAAATATCATTTTATTCGGTTAAAAAATGAGGCCTTCGGTTAGGTATATGTGTGATCGGCAATAATATGCAAAATATTTTTGGTGGAAACGTTTGCACTAGGTAGAATTTCTATCTAACTAAAATGAAAAAAATTAAATTAAAATTGCATATTTTGGTGCTCAGTATGAGAAATATCAGCCTACTAATTACAATGTTCTAGTGCACATCAGTTCAAGCCCAACTGCCGACAAGAAATGTTTCCGTTTTTTTGTTATCTTAGCACGTGATGGTTTACATAAACAATTCTGGTGGGTGTTTATGTAACTGAAATTGCTGTTGATAATACTTTTCGAAATTTTTTCAACATATTTCATCAGAACAATTTTTTTTTTCGCATAAAAATATATAGGGGAGTCATCAATTAGACTTCTTATACAGTACTTTCGTAAAGTACTGAATACATTAATTTTTGGCCAAACTATTCATTTCTGAAAAATCTCCTGGATAAGGTCGAGTTTTGCCAGATTTATCAGGGAAAATTGAATATACAAGGTGATCCACGTTTGACTAATGAGGTCCACGACAATTCTTGCAAATAGAACTCACTATATATTATTCAAGTTTTGGAATCTCCATGGAAAGCTGATTTCAAAAATATATCACACATAGGGTTCGTATACAGTGCCTCCGTTTAATTCATTGCTCTAGTAAAGTAGTGGATGAATTCGTGAAAAATTAGAGGAATAATTTTTGGAGAGAACACTCGATACTGTCGAATTTCATTTTCATTTGGGTATTCTTTCGGATTTAAGTAATACATACAGAATGATTCATGCAGGAGAAATGACGTCATCAGTATTTTTTTAATGGCATCTTCATTTTTCATTACGGAATGTGAAAAGGTGATTAGGCGTATGGGTGAAATTGAAATAAAATAAGAAATACTATTTTGAAATAAGAAAATAGTAAATTTAATGGCAATGATAGCTTCAAACAACGATCAAATTGAATATTTCCAGAGTATATTGGGTCATACGTATCTGTATAAAAGTGCTCTGTAAAGAAAACGTTTTTACTGTGCGCAATCCTAGACATATCTGGGTGAAAATTAGCTCCAGTGAACCCTGTAAAAAAATGTGTCATTCGAAGTGCATATTAATCTTATAAACAATCATTTGAAAGTGGTTAAATTCCGTAAAATAATCATTCTAATATTGTTTACAATCCAACTCTAGTGTGTTTTTGTGATATAAAAGGCCGAAGGTGTATAGGAACAAAAAATCGGTGCCTGGCTTTAAAATAAAAGAAATAAATAGTCCAGCAAAAATAGTCCAAACCTCGCCTAGTAAAGGATTTTACCCTACACGAAAGTTAATAATACGCTAATACTCGTCTGAGTTATGGAATCAGCGATAAAGAACTTACGAGAAGAGATTATAAAAAATAAAAAAGAACTTACGAGAAGAGATTATAAAAAATAGAAGAATTGAAACAAAAGTCAACAATCTAGAAACTGAAAACCAAATACTCACAAATAAAGTAGAAATCTTAGAGAGAAATTCTAAAAGAACAACATTCTGATATTTGGTTTGGAGAGTTCGGAAGATATCTCAGCTACATCTGTTACCAAGAAGCTCAAAACACTATTGGATGTTAATGTCAACGAAGCAGACCTGAATAATTTATACCGCCTCAATAAATCTGAAAAACCCCCCGTCAAGATTGAATTCATTTCCTACCTTAAAAAAACAGAAATATTAAAACAAACCAAGAAGTTGAAAGGTACGGGTATTGCAATTTCTCACGACCTTACATTCCAACAAAGACATGAGCAAAAAACTCTGAAAACCTTCTTGAATAGAGCCCGAGAAAATCCTGGAGACCAGTCGTACATAAAAGGAAATAAATTATATGTGAATAGTAAAGCTTACACTGTGGAAGAACTACAGGAAATAAGCTATTCAGAAGAGCGATCGGAAGAGCGTAACACTTACAGCGCACCAGCAACGCCAAATGCCCGAAAACGAACTAGAAGTGACGGAAGATATTGTACCATATCAGAAAAGTACTGCAGAACCGGGAAAAAAAACGTCAGCTAATGGAAATACCCCCAAAACAAGCGACAATAGGAATGCCTTACTTGTTCCAATGAGAGAGAACACGGAGTCATCGCTGTAACAAGTAAATCTTCTTCTGTCCAATTTTTCATACACAATTTTATAAACTGAATATCAATTCAATCTAACTTTATATAAAATTTAGTTATCATTTCGATGTGTTTGTTGAATTATGGATCAATATATCAATGAATATAATAATGAGCCCATCAAAGCTGAATTCGTAGAAAATATTCATTATTTTAACGAAATAACGAAAAATGAAAATCACAATCTCAGTATTCTTCATATGAACATCAGAAGCATTCAAAAAAATTTCGACGAATTCATAGTTTTTCTGGATCAGTTCAACAAAGATTTCGATATAATAGCTCTTTCAGAAACCTACAGAGTACATGAGTTGAGCGTATTTGATATTGAAGGGTATGATATAATATATAATAGTGGCAACTACAATAAAAATGATGGAATCATTGTTTACATGAGAAATAATATCACCTACAACTTCATTTTAGTTGATATTGGTAGTCTGAAAGCTATTGAACTAACTATTCTGGGATTCGAAAGTGAAGTCATAATAACTGTTTTATATAGATCGCCGAACACATGTCCCAAACTGTTCAATTTGGAACTCGCGAAATACCTTGAAAATAATATTGAAAAAAGTCATATAATCACAGGCGACATAAATATCGATATTCTTCAGGAAACAGATTATATCGAGGAATACAAAAGCATTTTGAGCTCCTTTGATTTTGTCTCTTACATCAATCAATACACAAGACCAATAAGTGAGACCTGCTTAGATCATTTTTATATTAGGCGTAACGAAAAATTATCAGAAAATATCAAATCATTTGTTTTCGAATATACAATAACCGACCACTACCCCATTGCAGTACTGCTCAGTCTTGAAAAGCGTCATTTAGCTATTATTGAAACTAACCCTATAAACAAATCCAAAAAATTTATAAATTACGTGAAACTCAGACATGATCTTGCCTCAGAAACATGGAATTCTATGTATGAATTGAATGATGTAGACAAAATGACCGATTCATTCATGGATACTCTTTCCAAACATATAGAAAAGAACACAAAACTAGTGAACATTGCAAAGAAGTTTAAATCTAAAAAACCATGGATTACAGCTGGACTAATTATATCTATCAACCACAAAAATAAATTATACAAAACGTCACAAATCAATCCACATAACATTATACTCCGAAATGAATATACAGCATATAAAAATAAATTAAATAGACTCTCACAGAAATCAAAAAAGGATTATTATAGAGGTTTAATAGAAAAAAATAAGGACACTTCTAAGAACCTGTGGCAATGCGTCAATGAAATATGTGGTAAGGCAAAAACTGAAACAAAAATTGAGCAAATAACAAACCGAAAAAATGAAATGATTGCTGATAGAAACGATATAGCAAATGAATTCAACAACTATTTCTGTGACTTGGGAAAAACTTTGGCCGAAAAAATCAATATCCCCAATAATTTTGAAGAAAAAATCAATAACGTAAAAAACACAATATATCTCTTTCCAACTGATGAATCTGAAGTAATGAAAATAATCAAAACACTAAAAAATAAAAAATCACCGGTAAGAGATAACATACGGTCAGAAACATTGAAAGAAATATGTAATCATATCGCTGCTCCAATAACGTTTCTAATTAATAAATGTTTCAACACAGGATTGTTCCCCAAACTATTGAAGATGGCAATTGTTAAACCTTTATTTAAAAAAGGCGATAAAAAAGAACTAGGAAATTATCGTCCAATCTCGCTGATTTCAAATATTGCTAAAATATTTGAAAAAATATTGAAAATGAGACTTGTAAAATTCCTAGACAAACACAATGTAATTTCAGGAAGTCAGTATGGCTTTAGAGAGGGAAAGTCAACTGAAGATGCAATTTGTGCATTAACATCAAAGATATATAAAGCAATTGATTCAAAAAAACCTCCACTCTGTGTATTTGTTGACCTCTCTAAAGCCTTTGACACAGTATGTCACCAAAAATTGTTGAGAAAACTACAAATATACGGGATTAGAGGAAATGCATACAAATTATTGGAGAGTTACCTCTCAAACCGTCAACAACAAGTCTGTATAGAAGGTACCATTAGCAAAATGAGGAATATCACATACGGTGTGCCACAAGGTACTGTTCTTGGACCACTACTATTCACACTTTACATCAATAGTTTATTGTCAATGGATATAGAAGGTTGTGCCCTCAGTTTCGCTGATGACACCGCAATATTCTATCAATCTAAAGACTGGAAGACTCTCAAAACTGAAGCGGAACTGGATTTCAAAAAAATCAAAGATTGGTTCAGATACAACGAACTAACCCTTAATATAGAAAAGACAAAATATCTCCCGTTCACCTCATACGCAAATAGCTTACCAAACCTAGGTAATCTTGTTGTTGATCATGAAACAATAATTCCTGAAGAGAAGTCGATGAAATACCTAGGAATAATTATTGATAGGCACCTACGCTGGGACTTGCAAGCAAAACACATTCGTAATAAGCTAAGAGGCTTCCTTTCACGTTTCAAATACTTGAGAGAAATTCTGGACATAGCTCATTTAAAAACCATTTATTTTTCTCTGATACAGTCTCAACTTTCGTACGGGATCCTAGGTTGGGGAGGTTTAAATGACTGTCATTTGAATAATATTGTCACTTTACAAAAATGGATAATTAGAATTATATACAATAAAAAAATAACGTACTCAGGTGACACAATGTATAGAGAAAGTCAACTTTTCGACCCGAGACAGCTCTTCTGTCTCAAAATCATAATTGGCATCTACCAAAAAAAAATTAAAATTGAGCCCATCGAACATAGCCATTATACTCGGAGCAGAGAAATGATTTTTTTTGTGCCAAAATGTGAAAAAAGCGTGAGGCAACGTAGTATTGAATTTTTGAGTCCAAAGATATATAACATCCTACCAGATCACTTGAAATCCATCGAAAACTTCAACTCATTCAAAACTCATATAAAGAAATGGTTACGATATACGGAGAGATATATAATACACGATATTGTTAACAATAAATTAGAAGGACTCAAGTACTGAATAAGCTCAACAGTTTTCAGAACTTTATTACACTACCAGTAATCATTATGTGATACTTTTGAACGAAAGTGTTTGTTTACATTTATAATTATCGTAACTCATATTTTTTATATTATACGTATATTTTATTTTCATTTAACTTCTCCAATGTTTTATATTAATATTTTATATTTATCCAACTTTTACATTTTACATTTTTCTAGTTTCGTTATATATATTTTCTATATCTTATAATTACGTCTTTATCCATATGATAAAGTCCCATATGTATACCTTATATGTTTATATGTGAATAAAATTCCAGACACCATCTATCACGCACAAGCTGTACCCAATACAGCTTCAGTGATTACCCTGTTTATTCGTATTCATTAAAATATTATATGACACACACTTTGAAGATTCATGAATAAACATTATTATTATTATTATTATTCAAATTGTGCACCGTTGGCTATCTGACAGTAGCCAAGACGATAAATGAATTCTTTTTGAACATTGTCAATAACGTCAGGAGGTATACATGGTATCTCGTGACGAATTCTTGCTTTTAGATCTTCGGAATTCTTCGGTCTATCAACATACACTCAAGTATCCCCACAAGGAGAAAGCTGGTGGTGTCAAATCTGGAGATATAGCTGGCCACTCAATCTGTTCCCTTCTCCCTATCCCACGATTCTGAAACACCACATCTTAATAGTCGCGGACAACTACTGCATAATGGAATGATGTACCATATTGTTGAGAGAATGGATCAGTTCTCGAGAGATCGGGTTCCTCTAGATCTGGATACAAAGCTATTAGTGCAGGAATAAGGTTGAATCGAAGAAAAGCAAAATATATTGCATCAGTCAGGTTCACGTCAAAAAAATAGAGACCCAGAATTCTACCGTCGACTATGCCACACCACACATTCACTTTTTGTGGATTTTGGGTGTGATACTCCATCATCCATCGGGGATTTTTGGTAGCCCACTAACGGCAATTGTGCCTATTGACGGTGCACAATTTGAACATTGAATTTGATCGTTGTTTGAAGCTATCATTCCCATTGAATTTAGTATTTTCATATTTCAAATAGTTTTTCTCATTTTATTTTCATTTCACCCCCACTCATAATCACTTTTTCACATTTCGTAATAAAAAATGGAGAAGCCATTAAAAAATACCGATGACTTCATTTCTCCTACACGAATCATTCTATATGTATTAATTGAATTTGAAAGATCACCCTGTATATTGAATTTTTCCTTAAAAAATGTGGCAAATTGAGATTTAAAATCGACCTATTTCAGGAGATTCCTCAGAAAAGGATAGTTTAGCTGAAAATTAATTTATTCGATACTTCACGAAAGCACTGTATATAATGTATTCTATTGGAAATTTTGTTACCCAAATATTCCGGGAGACATGTGAGAGTTAATTCAGGACGGGTAGAATCTTCATTTTATGGGTAAACTTTCTGACATATCCGTCGAGATTATGTACTCACCTCATAAATCTCAGCAACATAACTGTAAAATCTTCCCTCCTATATTCACTCAAGGCGGTAAAATATTGAAACAGATTTTTGTAGTTCATTTTCAAATGTTGAAAGAATTCTTATCAGATATGTGACGCAATTCATCATGTTTTTGTATGCAAGAGTGACTATTCTGACATCGCACGGATCCGAGATATGATGCAGAGCTTGCACTCGACGGCAACTTTACACTCCCCCCAAAAAAAATGCTTTTTTTCCAAAGGTATGGGTGGATTTGTTGTTCCTGGTGGATCTTGATTTGTGTTCCTCCACAGAAAGCGTTTGCATTTGACCATTACAAACGCAGCAGAGACAAAGAATGTAATGATGATATACAGAGGGAATGTCCAAACATAATTCATCTTTGTATGCGCCAATGTCCCTAGATGCATGATGTGGTTGGATTCCTTTTGAATGTTCTAGAGCTCATCGAGAGAAATTTCCTTGAGTTTTATGGGTGATATTGTTTTGATTTGGGCGGTTTTTGGCAATGACAAATCAGGCATCAAAAGGGATTTTTCCTTCATTTCGGTTGCTTCGTTCGTTTTGAATTGTCATCCTGGGGGCAGTGTAATCAGGTAGGTATTGATAAGAGTGGTGATGTATAGCTACCTACATCTTGAATATCGTAATATTTATGAGTTCCGATTGGTTTTGTTCCGAATAATACATTTTCGGGGTTGTATTAATTTGACAAGATTTCGAATAATATTTCAATCTCTTTGACATTGATTATGCTATGATGGGTTTTATCTAATTTTGAAAATGTAACAGCATTTTCCAAGTCGGTTAGTAGTAGATAGTGACTAAAGTTTATTTTTCGATTGCAGATGATTCCACATCTGATATTATGAATATCCTGTTCATATTCTCAAACAAATCAATCTGTCGTACGCCATGACAGGTTTAAATGTCAAAAAACACTAATTTCAAAGTGTCTCTCCAACTAAATTATTCAAACTTTTTTCCATCTTCGCAAAGTGAAATTGCTTCTAGAAAATGTGTTTCTCATTCCTTTGAGTCTTTTTGATAATCGTGAAAGTGCTAAATGGATTTTCGTCGAAAAAATGTAATGAAGACCTAGCGAATGCGGTTTCTCTCTTGCGTCAATGTAACAAGCGATTTCTGGTGAGTACTGTCTTTTGGAAAACATTCTTCTTTGCCTCATCCATCTATATGAGTTCTCAATTGAGACTATCTGAATAAAAATGCAAATTTTCAATTTCAGATTATTTCTTTTGAGTTAGGGCCTTTCCAGAATATCTATCAGATGAAGTTCAATGTCCAGCGTGGCTTTAGCAAGAAAAGCAGTTGTTTTCTGTTAGACATTCACAAAAAATAACCTAATTTTCATCGTGGATTTTTCAACTTACAGAAAAATATTTCTATTCAATATTCAATTGAGAATGCTCATTCTCCAACTCCGAATGTAACTTGATATGGATATTTAGATTGTTTATATTTGTATATTTCCTTCACGTAAAGCAAAAGCGTTATGCTCCCTCTATGGTTCCAAACGATTCAATAAATCAATTGATATCGAGCTAGCAGAATATGTTACCAACAATCCCATGTATTCATCATTTTGTATTTCTTTTTTCTCAATATTTTCCCTTTGAAAGTTGACGTTTTCTTTTATATCACAATTGATTTTCAATATACCATGAAATACTCTACCTATATATCCTTTTTCCAAAATCCTCCACCACAGTAAAGGTATTTTATTCCTGATAATACCTACTATTCGTTATATTAAATCAAATTGACGTGCCACATATTCAATGTAAACCATTAATCCAACTTTGGCATAAAAAATAGCCTACAAAGAGACAACACCCCGCGACAAACGCCTCACCAGGTTCGAAATTATACGGGTAGAGACAGACAAAAATATCAAAATTAGAACTTCGAACTGCAAAACAATTGACAAATCCAATAGAAAACGTCCATTGTTTCAGATCCGTCCTGTCGACGACTTTGAGCTGGGAAGTACAAGTACTTCATCTCAGTGAAAACCCCGGCATACTCCCATTCAAATTGAGAACTTCAGAATTAAAAGAGAAGTCCCGTATCTTCATCCATTACTCTGACCTGAAACCCATAGCTGACAAAATACTGACAATTTATCATCAATATATACAACCCAACGACGCTATAAATCATGAACTGACAAACGAATACTCTACCGAATTATCGACAATAAACCAAAAAGCCCAAACAGGTCTTATCAATGGCTCAGGGAGTATCATAAAGAGCATATCGGGAAACTTAGATTCTTCAGATGCTAGAAAATACAAAAGCGCAATTTCAGAACTACATGCTAGTCTTGACAATATTATGAAAAAAATTAATCACCAAATATCACTATCATATCATCGATAATTCCAAAGACACGGTGGAATCAGTAAAAAGAATGAAATCGCAATGATAGACAGAATCGATAAAATCTGTTGGAAAGGAAAACATTCTCAATTGAATATTGAATAGAAATATTTTTCAGTAAGTGCCTGACGGAGGTTCCCTACCTACCCTACCGCACACGTTTTTTTTTTTTCTATATGATTGGAAAAATATGCACCATGAAAGCGATATGGGTTCGAATCAGGTATATGACATGCGATGACATCGATGGTTCCCAAGTTAGTTAATGAATGGATTGAATTATTTCAAGCTAGAATTACGTGTGTCATCAATGTATTTATGTATTGTTCTCTATGTGTGATTTGTAGGAGGTAGTGGTATATGAAATCTGTTCGAAAATTTAAGCATGAACTTGGGACAAGTCTTCTCTCTTCTTCGTTCGAATGATTGGTTTTCATGAGTTTTATAATATTTGATCTATGGACCTTTTGTAAATTTTTAGAAAATAATCATCTGAAATATTCATTCAAATCGTTTCCGTTAATTCTAGGAATCTCATTGAGGTGATATGTTTCATTATCTCGCAGAGGGAAAAGAGTGGGAAAAACATTACAAGCTAGATGTCAATATCTGTTGGATTGATAATTTCTACGAATGCTATATTATCTTGTGCAAATATAAGTGTTTATGGTAATTCAAAGATAAGATTTTTGGGCTCAAATAAGCACTCCTTCGCCTTTATTGTAAAAAAAAAATATTGTTTATGAATTTCTGGGAATTATTTTTTCGAATAAAATGACAGGGTTTGATTGGAAATATTGAATGGTCTTCATTGATTTTGGGGTAAGAATTTTGTTATTGATTGAATCCAACTTCGATTCCAATAATTTCAAGTTATCGACAGAAAGAGTTTTTACAAGCTTTTATTCAGTTTTACTTGTTAGTTCGTTAGTTCGTTAAGATAAAATCTTGAAAGTGAATTTTGACTGACATCTAGTCATCCGATAAGTTTGAAATTTGGCAGTTGTTCATAATTCCGGAGACGATGCATTATGGAGTTTTGTTAGGGAAAAAAACTTAGTGGCGGCTCCAAGATGGCAGACGAGATTTGTGACTATGATCTAATTTGATCCAAAATTGATATGTGAGAGTTTTTGGGGTCGGAGATCATGAATTCTTTGTCAAAATTCATAAATTCAGAATGGCAACTCCAAGATGGCTGGCGAGTTTGGTGAGTATGATGCGATGCGATTCAAAATTGGTTTGTGGGGGTTTTCGGGGTCGTGGATTATGAAATATTTGTCAAAATTGATAAATTCAGGATGGCGACCCCAAGATGGAGGACGAGTTTTGTGATTATGGTCCAATTCGATTCGATATTGGTATGCGGGCATCTTCGAGGTCGGGAATTATGAATTTTTGTCAAAATTTATAAGTTTAAGATGGCGGCCCCAAGATGGAGAACGAGTTTTGTGATTATGTTCCAATATAATTAAAAATTGGTATGGGGGGATTTTTGGGGTCGGAGATTTTGAATTATTCGTCAAAGTCTATGAATTCAAGATGTCGACTTCAGAATGGCGGACGAGTTTTGATGTTATGTTCAGATTCCATTCAAAATTGGTGTGTGTGAGTTTTTGGGGTAGGAGATCATGATCTTTTTCAGCTCAAAACTTACAGGAAAGGGATCTTGTAATAACGATGCTCTATTAGAAATGAACTGAGAAGCAAGAAATAAAATAACCAATAAAAAAGCTTTTTAAATACTAGCTTTTATGTAAGTCGTGTACTAAAACGTATGGAATGAGTTTGAGTCATCGCTGACAATGATTTAATATTTTTGTTGAATTATTTGATTTCGAAAAGCTTGTCGCGCGAATTGTGATGAAATTAATACTTCGACAAGTTCTCACTTTTTAACCAATCACTGCTCAATCAAATTATTTGGTACCTACTTTTATGAACACTACACGCGACAAGCTTTTTGGAACCAATTAATTCAACAAAAAATAATTAAATTATTGCCAGCGATGACTTAAACTTATTTTGTATGTTTTAGTACACGGCTTGAATGGAAGCTCGTCTTCAAAAAGTTTTTTATTAGTTATTTTATTTACTATTGATTTCCTCGAAAGCAGGTATATATATATATATATATATATATATATATATATATATATATATATATATATTGCTAACTTGTGTTGCAACGTATTGAAACATGTAGATACTGAAAAAAGTTCTTTCAAAAATAATATTGGAGAAATATTCCTTCGCAATATTTGGGTGCAATGATGATCTAGCTGAACCAGTATCAACTGATTGTTTCAAAGGCGGATTCTTGATTTTGATGAAAGGCAATAAGCTTTCATTGGTGCTACGTGATCCGGTAGTTAGGTGACCGGGGTTGGTTTTCTAAATCATTTTCAAAATCATAGCCTATGGCTTCTTCCTCTAACTTATCGGGAAAATGGGGAGTATTTTCTGAATATTCGATTTCGGGATAATCGTTATATTCTATATGAAATTCGGGGTTGATCATTCTGAAAATGATTTGAACGTAGTTGATTTTGGTTGGGTCTCAATGAGCCATAAGAAATTCCGCTCATCGGAATTGGGCGCGTTGGCTATTGTTTTGTTTATTTGGAGGATTTTTCCAGACGTTTTGGGGAAGTCCAAACACCTGGAAATTCGTTAAGAATTTTGGAAGTGGGCAATTGATTGTTTGGATTGGTATGGGTGCGTTTGGAATGTTGGGACGTTCAGTATGGTTGAAATTCGGATTGAAAGTGGGTTGATAGTAATTACTTGGTACTGGATTATTTTGGTAGGTGGGGCATTAAATCTGATTTTGGCGAGAGCCGTGATTTTGAATCTCAGCAATTGAATTCCAGGGACGTTGTAAATTCAAGATGTTGATTCCGTCATTCATTATAGTCAAAGCTTGTGGAAGAGTGACAGGGATTCTAGCCCTGACTCTAGCTCTTAGGTTTTCTCCTATAAATCTAAGTCTCTGATCGGTTAAAAGTTTTATATGTCTAACCCTTTCGATATCATTAGCTATGTGTAATACAACATGGTTGCGAATCGTATTTAGCATATGAATGCAATTGGAATGTAATTCTTCAGGAGTTTCATTTTCTTGTATCGATGTCATCAAATTTTCAATCAGTGTATTCAGATCTTTTTGATCTCCAAAATTTGGAAATTAAGTGTATTTGATTTCTGCCCAATTGGAAGCATTACGAATATGCATGATGTCAATGGCAGGACTTTTCAATTCCGAAAATATAGTAAAGGTGATCAGTATATTTTGGGAACAATATTGATTTATTGAATCGAGTTTATGTGATTCGAGATACATTCTTAATGAATTTAGCCAATCCAGTTAGATTGCTCTCACAGTCAGCGATAATTTCCAAATGATCCACATTGATGGAAGGAACTGCGTTCTGCATATTTTTTTCTGAAATCTATCATTCAAATGAGACAATCATGTTTATCAAGCAATCGATGGTATCAATATATCCAAATGAATAGTACTCGTCATATTGGAAAAATCAGTGAGGTTCAAAGGAAACTCTGGAAATGCAGAGGAGTCTGACTGAATGAAAAAAGGAACTCACAATTGCACCAACAGAACCATATCGTGGCTGCTCCTGGTCCACTTCTTGTGTGTGTCTCCTCAACTATGAACGTCGGGATCTACGATGGAACTTTGCTTTACGATTACAAATCGACAGTTGATACTGAAGAAGTATTTTTTCGATGGATCCAGGACTTTCGAAATCCTACCGACTGCAGCAATTACGTTTTCGATGCTTCTAAAAACGTTTTTATAAACAATTATTTTTATTTGACAAAAGTAAAATACAATGAAATATTGGTATTATCGAACCTTGTAATATGGATGTTGGGATCAGACTGAATCTGCGATGAGGTATACTCTGGGAGATGAAGTAGGAGCTTGGTCAGCAAAACCCGAGATAAGATGCAAAGCTTGCATTCGACGGCTTCGTTACTAGCGCTGCGCTATCTGGATTTACTCAAGAGTATTTTGTTTACTTATTCCATTTTGGTCGATATACTTCATGTACAGCCTGTCTGATTTTTATGGAAATATTTGCATATCTTTCTTGATAAATGACGTGGAATTAAGAAATAAGCAGCATTGAGAAATTCATCAGAAATGTACCCTACGAGTAAGTATAGTCACATTTAATGATAATCACCCGCGTGTTATTATCGACGCATGATCAGGAACTTACCGGGATCGAAAGATATATGGAAGATATACGGACTTACATACCATCAGCGATGGAACTACGAACAGAATACAAAAGATATGTGGTGCTTCCATATGAAGTGGAACAAATTTGGAAATTTCAAAACTGATTTTACATAAAGATGTTGATTTGAAATACATCAGTACATTTTTCATTTCTATATTCAAGAAATTACAAACTTTTGAAAACAGGTGGGTATAGCATCGTTGACTTTTTCTTCTTTTGACAAATTGGTAGTAACGCTTATATTCCGTTTTGTCTTGTGGAATATTTATGTTCGAGGAAATTCAGTTGGTGTCTGTTTTGGGATATCATGATCACGATGTTTTAATTGAAAAGTTACCCAGACCGAGGCATCCAGACTGTATATAATGAATATATAGGTATATATATATATATATATATATATATATATATATATATATACAAAACTAGGGATATTGGGGAAAGCAGCAATGAAGAAGTAAACTCCTGAAGGTTTATCGAAGCTTTCGGAAATGTTCAATTTTTGCACTGCTGCTTACCCCAATATCCCTAGTTTTGTACCTAACTACTCAGCAAATACTTCCCACAAACTTATTTATATATATATATATATATATATATATATATATATATATATATATAAAACAACCATTGAAACTCATTACTGAAAATATTTGTTGCAATTGATAGAAAAATGAATTGGGAAAAATAAAGATATTTTTTCGGTATCGCCAACATCAGGAGAACAACTCCGACCCTGTTTTATTCCCACACTATGTATCATTGAATTGGGAGATATAACGCGATAGGTTGAAATCGGAATGAGAGATGTCCAGACCTAAGTCCGTTTTTTCACTTAAAAATTTACGTTTTATGTTCTGTTTAATAATGGAAAGAGCTGCAAAGGTTCCACCTCATATATTATTGCTGATCTATACACAAGGAGGGCAGTGCGTGTCTGGCCATTTGATGTATTCAATTACATGAAAGTCCAGAAGTACACCTCAGTACATCCGGAAAATATTCGAAGGAATAAGTAGTCTATTGAACATACTCAGAAATATTCAAACTTTTGATGACAAAGGATAAACATCAATTTGTAAAAGTTGAATTATTTGTAGATATTATATTTTCATGCCTGTTATAACTAATTACCAATAATATTTACACGATATTCCCTTTCCCAATTCTTCTAATTGCCCAATTGTATATACTTACCCGATTTCCCAAAACTTATTTTGAAATATCTTTGGATTTTAAATAAAAAATTAATAATTTTGTGCATTTCACATTTGCTAGCCGGTAGGTATAAGCACTCTGAGAGATTTGGTTCGAATTAAAAAAAGACCACAATTTGTTTCGCGTTACTCTGAACTCACTAGAAGTACGACATTCGGTGTCATGGATTGGCCTATACTGTCATCTGTTGGTGACCTATCAATGTTACACAAAATCTCGTGTCATTGAATTCCACTTCATGAGGTCTAAGCTTCACCCCACAAATTATAGCTGTCACTTCTATTATTTTGTGCTATTTATATATATTTATATATATATATATATATATATATATATATATATATATATATGTTTATTTATATATACATATATATATATATATATATATATATATATATATATACAGTGCTTCTCAAAAGTCCCCCCCCTCTTATTTTTGGAACGATTATACATAAACAAGTGAAATTTGGAAACTGACTAATAAAGGTTGTAAACTTCCCTACTAGTGATGATAGATGACGAAATCGTCAAAGATGACGTCACAAGGCCATTGTGACCAATAGTTCTCAATGGAACCCTACGGCAAGCGACACCTCTCTTAAAAGGTATCGAAAAAACCTATTCAATGATACTAATTTTGTTTGTGTTTATCGCAGTTTTGGCAACTCGCTTTTGAAAAACGCGAATCTGTGATGAATTGAATCAGTTAATACTAAAATTCCAAATTCAAGCTCCGCCTCTGGATAGTTGTCAAATAAGCTGATGTTTTTGTTAGTCTCCCTAATTCAACGTTTTTGTAATTGTCCAAGTTTTTGTACATTTAATAATTTGTGTATTGTTGATCGAACGTTTAACTGTTTCAGGAGCTTTTGGTACTTTTGATATTTTTGTACATTTTAATTATTTGTTGAACTGTTATGAGCCGAATGTTTGAGTGCTTCAAGAAGCGAAATGGTACGTGCTTTAGGTGATGAAGTAGCAGCGATCCTAATTCTTGGTGAAACTGGACAAAATATTCATGCAGCAGAACACATTTTCAATGAGAGGTTTTGCGATCGCCCCGTTTCGAGGATTTATTCAAGGGAGCTTCTTCGTAAGTTTGAAACAACGGGTAGTATTAATGATGCGAAACGATCTGGCAAATTTCTGATGAGAAAAAAATTGATATACTGGCAGAAGTAATAGTTAATCCTACTTCTTCAACAACTCACGTTGGATCTACTTGTGAAGTTAGTGAAAGTACAGTACACAGGCTGTTTAAAAAAACAAACTTCATCCATACAAATTAAAAATGGTTAATCAACTCTCAGACGACGTCCCAGACCAAAGACTAGAATTTTGTGAAAATATGGAAACAAAAATTAACCAACAGCCAGACTATGTCAAAACAATTTGTTTTAGTGACAAAAGTACTTTCTATCTGAATGGAAATGTAAATACACAGAATGTGAAGTATTGGAGTGACGCAAATCCTCACCTGTTTTGTGAAACACATACACAATTTCCCCAGAAGGTGAATGTTTGGGCAGGTATCCTGGGAAACCACATCGTTGGGCCTCTTGTTCTGAATACCAATTTAACTGGTGAGGTTTATCTGGAGCTGTTGCAAAACGCAATAGAACCGTTAATCCTTGAAATTTTGGAAGATAATCCAGAGGAATTCAGAAATTTGGAAATAACATTCCACCAGAATGGTGCTCCTCCACACTATTACGGTGCAGTAAGACGGTATTTGTATGAGGAGTACCGTGGTGGATGGATTGGACGACGAGGTTCAAAGGAATGGCCATCTCGATCACCGGACCTCACACCTTTGGATTTTTTTCTGTGGGCGTACCTTGAATCGAAGGTTTACGCCACCGAACCTGACAATATTGAGGTTTTAAAACAACGTATTGTTGCATAATGTGAGGCTGTTTCCGCAGACACATTTGCAAAAGTACGAGAAGAGTTTAAAAATAGGATATTTCACTGTCAGGAAGTAAATGGAGGTCACTTCGAGCAATTTCTTTAAGT
Source organism: Gonioctena quinquepunctata (assembly GCA_018342105.1). Lineage (NCBI taxonomy): Eukaryota > Metazoa > Arthropoda > Insecta > Coleoptera > Chrysomelidae > Gonioctena > Gonioctena quinquepunctata. Next base: position 230,620 of record JAFIRS010001485.1, on the reverse strand, counting down.
AGATAATGATTCTTAATTCTGTAATTAATATCATACTGAATGGAATTTAAATTTTCATGTTTACTAATGAGTCATTGCTATAAACACAAAAAAAATTAGGATCATTGAATAGGTTTTTTCGATACCTTTCAAAAGAGGTGTCGCTTGCCGTAGGGTTTCATTCAAAATTATTGGTCACAATGGCCTTGTGACGTCATCTTTGACGATTTCGTCATCTATCATCACTAGTAGGGAAGTTTACAACTTTTAATATTCAGTTTCCAAATTTCACTTGTATATGTATAATCGTTCCAAAAATAAGAGGGGGGGAGGGGACTTTTGAAAGGCACTGTATATGAAACGGAAGAAATTCAATGGACATAGCCCTCAGAGAGAAGTGTTAAACCGTAGACACGTGTTTTGGTCTCTCGGCCCTCATCAGTACGGTGAAGAAGTGCAAGGATGAACAACACTTCGTAGAAAACGACAAATCAACAGAGTCAACAAACAGAAGCCAGCCGCACATTTTTGGATTCGGTTAGCAGACCCTGCATTCCAGGGCAATAACCAACTTCACCACGGAGGCAGCTATAGCTACCTGCGTAACATCCAAATCCAGGATTATAGATATGAATGGGAAGAATATCGAGGGGACTGGTAAAACAAAACGGATGAAATTTAATGGACAAGACGTTATATCAATAAATCATTTACATATATATATTCATATAATTTTTCATATCTCTCGGCCCTCATCAGTACGGTGAAAAAGTGCAAGGATGAACAATACTTGGTAGAAAACGACAAATCAACGGAGTCAACAAACAGAAGCCAGCCGTACTGATTCTTCACGCTTCTCTCTGATGGCTATTTCCATTAAATTCCCTCCGTTTTGTTTATCAGTCCCTTCGATATTCTTCCCATTCATATCTATGATCCTGGACTTTATCACCAGTTTGAATAAAACAAGGTTAGTTGCTTTTTTCACTTTGAAATTGAATATCTATCTCAGGCAGCCTGCAATGTGTACATTCACCACATAATCAGTTCAACATTTCATATTACTCAAATGTAGAGTTACATGTTTATTGCATTCGGTAATTGCCAATTTTTTTTTCTGAGCAAATCACTTGGAATTAGACGCGCGGCACTTCCCAAAATTTTGTCCAATTTTTCAAAGAACAAAATATGTTTTCAATTTAATTTTTCAGATTTTTAACCACTGTAATTCGTTATAATATGGCATTATACACTCGTCATTTACGGGTGTGCATGAAGTAAGATGCCCTTGTATAAACATATGAACCACAGTGAATTTCTATATATCTTTCAATGTTTCTCATTAATAATAGTGTCTACGCATAATCATAATCAAACAATAATAATGGGACTCTGTGCATTCATAGTTTTAGGTTATGTGCATTCGAAAATGTTGCTGCCATTGACAGGATTTTGATCATTCATCAGTTTTTTAACATTCTCGTATATTGAATTCTACTATTTATATAGAGAACGATATAGTTATCAGGTAATATATAGAATTATTTTGTTCAAATGGCAAGATAGGCCAGTAAATAGACACATCTACCTCAAAATGGTTTGGACGAAGATGATTTTTTTGTACCAAGTTTGAAAAAGTGCGTATTTTGGTAATCTAAAAAGATTGTCAGACTGGCGGGTCGGAAATTTGGAAACAAATACCAAAAAAACAAATTTTTGTGTTTTTTGGAAAATTTCAAAAATGGGGGTAACGTTATAAAAAAACAAAGAAAATATCCTATGAGGGCAGCAAATTTTACGTACAAAAGGTTCATTAACAAATTTTCTCAAATTTAGTTTCAAAAAATCATTGAAACCAAGCAGCCTAGTGGATGAGAATAATCTGGTATTTCTCCGCCAAAAATGTTCCAATTTTAGAAATTAAAAATGCGTTGAAAAGGTGAAAGCCTGAGTTCTCTGGTAAACTTCATTTTATAATACGGCAACATAAACTTGATTTATGAATTTGCATTAATATGATCAAAACTTCATGATCAACTCATGAAATCAATAATTTGGTGAATGTTGAAAATGATTGGAACAATCGAATAATAATCTTTTGTTGAATGTGAATAAAACCCAAATTATGCATTCTGATAGAAAAACCAACGCATTAAACATAGTAATCGATAATGCAGCAGTTGAAACATCCAGCAATATGTCTTTTTGGGGGGTGATAATAGATCATCGTCTAGATTGGAAATCTCATATAGATCAGTCGACTCGAAATCTATCAAAATTTACATAAGTTCTCTCTAAAAATATTAATGTGAATGCTGCTCTAATGTCGTATCACGCATATGGAATAATATTTTGGGGAAACTCTTCCCACATACAGAAAGTACTTATTCTTCATCAAAAATTTGTTAGGAACATTTTTAAAGTTGCTTGTCGCGAAAGTTGCAAACCCCTATTTAGAGAAAATAATATATTGACAGTTATCCCTTTATATATATATATATATATGAATCAATTAATTTTGTTTTAAATAATAAATACTTGTTTAATGACAGGGTAGTATCTCATGAGCACAATACGCGAAGTAAATGTGATTTACGAAATGATAAAGTTAAATATACGTATATCCAATAAATGTGCAGTATGGTTTGGTGAAAATATGGAATAAGCTGCCATATAACATTGGGTTAATGGAAAATGGAATTATTAAAAAAAGACTCAAAGTTTTTTTCAGTAAAAATGTATTTTATAAAATTGAAGAGTATTTTCAATATAATATGGAAAGTCTATGACACAAAAAATTTATTAGTTTCAATATGTGAGTGTTTTAATCTCAATGTATTCACCCTGAAATTTATTCTGGTAAACCGAAATTAATTTGCGGGCGAATCTCAGAATAATTGTTCAAATGTATTAAATGTATTATTATGACAAGCAGTGTGAAACAACATACAATATAAATACTTAGTTGAGTCATTTAACCCTTTTGTAATATTTAAGATTATTTATTTGACATGTTCTACACCTCTATGAGGTATATTATTTGACAGAACGAAAAAAGAGAACTTACTTACTTACTAACTAATATGTTTGTTTGGAGATCACTACGTTTAGTTGCCCCATTGCGCAAGGTAGCACTTTCAACTTTTCTGAAATTTGGCTTGTTAAAAGAGTTCAGTGAAAAATAAGATGAAAGTACTCTCAACGAAGAAAGCAAGCATTTTTGTAATAGACCAATCAATAGATATTTTTTCATGACAAAAATACTACCAGGAAACCGACTGTGACATACGAAGGACGGTCCGTAGTTATATCCTGTTATGTTGCATACTCCCAACTTTCATTGCCAAATTTGTTATTAACATTTAAAAGTATTTTTTTCCTATTTTTTATGGTTTTTGACCCGTAACTTGATGAATAATGAAGCAATCTCGATACTCTCATTGGACACAACTCGATCAGATCATTAGTAACGGAGAAAAACCGAAAAAATCGGAAAAAATCTGCGTTTTTTCAAACTTCATCATACCACCATTATTCAAGTTCTCAAGCAGGCTCTACACGATATAGTAGTGATTGATAGGAACTTCATGTGCGAGAAACTCGGCACTGCTGGATAATTAGTTTTGGCATAATTGCAATTTGATTTTTTGAATGCACTTCATTGCAGCAGACTTGGATGCGTTAGAGGTGGTCCAATTTCAATTTTTCTCAGAAATTTTGAGAGTTGAAGTATAGTACTACAGAATTCTCATTCCCACTATTGTGGAAATGCTACGAAATAGGTGAGAAATCCTTGCAAACATGACCAAAAACCAGTGAGTGCATGAAAGCGGCTAGGAGGTGAGGCATAGAGCAGCAGATTCATAACGGGCGTACCGCGCTTGTATAATTATACATACGCTCTCCCGCGACTGCTGCTCTACCCCCACTGCTTAGTCGCTTTCACGCAATCGCCAATTTTCGATCATGTTTGCAAGTATTTTCTACCTGTTATGCAGCATTTTATCGCAAAATGAAAACAAACGTTTTGTAGTACTAGGCTTCTACTCTCTAATTTCCTTTGAAGAATTGGAATCGGACCACCTATGACGCATCCATGTGTGCTGCAATAAAGTGCATTACAAAATTCAGATTTCAAAGTACCTAAATATTAATCACTACTATGTCGTGGAAAGTTTGCACTACATCTTAAAAAGTGGCGGAGTTATAATTTTCCGGTTTTTCTCCGTTACTAATAATCCGATCGAGTTGTGCTGGAGCTCATTTGCTTTGCATTCTACAATTCGTCCATTGAAAGTATCGAGATTGCTTTATTAGTTTCCAAGTTCCAACAAGTCATGAACGATAAAAAATTTCAGAAAATGCTCTTAAATGTATATAACAAATTTAGCAATGACAGTTGGCAGTAGAAAACATAACAGGATATATGGTGGCACAGTCGGTTTCCTGGTAGGATTTTTGTCACAGAATCAATAGAGCAGAAAATCCCTATTGATTGGCCCACGAGGTGAACTGTATAATAATAATAATAATATAATAGTTTTATTCACACAACGCCTTTTGAATTACATTACATATAAGTGAAATACAATAAAAGGAGGAGGGAATGAATTGAAAACCCTACAGTAGAACAAGTCTGTGCGTAGGGCTTGAGTGCAAGTAGCTAGATTGAATGTAATCAATAATTTGAAAAAGTAATACAATATTCAAACAAACATAGACTAAGGTACAAGATAAATACTTAATAAATAATAAAATGTTTAAAAAAATAGATTATAATCATAATAACAAGTTATGTATAACATGAAACAAATGTGTATTTTATGATTTGGTGAATGCCAATATTTGGACAAACATATAATAATTTTTATTTCATAAATTTTCCAAATACAATAAAATGAGACATGAAAACTGAAGAATGGAGATTTACAATAAACGTGAAAGAAAAAAAAAGGAAAAAATCACAGAAGCTACAATAGCTTGTGTGTAATGTATTAGGGGTTCAGTTAAAAAAAAAAGATAGATTACTTAGTACAAAAGATATGTGAACACTGACGTGGTGAATAAACACAGACAACCACAAGGAAACGATTCCGCGCGTGGTGCACTATCTGTGTTTATTGCATCGCTTTTATAATCCCATAACTATTAAAATTATACTCAGTACATACGTACACACAATAATCACATACATAGACACACACACATAAACGTATATATATAATAATAATAATAAACTCTGATTATAACTTCAATTGGGATGTTGAATTGGATGGTGCTAGACTATAACATGTTCTGTTTGTGGATATGAAGTTTCGTAGTGTGCTCAAGGGAATGGTGAGGAGCCAAGTTTTAATTTTATTCTTGAACATTTGAAACGAATTGATTCTTTTGAATTCCGATGGCAGCTCATTGAAAAGTTCCGGTCCTAAAAGGCTGTAACATCTTTGACCTATTGTTTTTTCTGCTCTGGGTATTACGAATTTGTTTCTGTATCTTGTATCGTAGGAGTGTTGAATGTGTACCAGGGACGATTTATTTTTGTACTGTCTTAGAAGGATCGTTTTTGCATAAATAAACATTCATCAATGCCGTTTCTTGGTAGATTCTATCAGACTGATACATCCTCGGTTTTCTGTAGATCATTTTGAGGATGCACTTTTGAATTTTCTGTAGGTTTTCGATCAGTGTTGCTGAGGCGGCACCCCATGCTATGAGTCCGTAGAAAATGTGGCTTTCGACCAAAGCGTAGTACAATATCCTCAGATATTCCTTATTCATTATGTCGGAGATGTTCTTAAATCTATATAACATGAATCTTGATTCTTTGATCATATAATTAATGTGCTCTTCCCACCTCAAGTGGGAGTCTATGTATATACCCAGATATTTTATTTTATCAACAGACTCTATTTTTGAAGAGTTGCCGTTATCACATTGTATATTTAGTTCATTATATGGTGGTAGGTTTGAAGAGTATGACGTGAAAGGCAAACAATGAGTTTTTTTGGAATCGATTGTCAATATTCTATCGTCAAAAAAATTTACAACATTTCGAAAGTCCTCCCCAATGTTGTTTTTGAGTGTTGTCCAGTCAGGTGCTCTGTAAAAAATTTGCAGTGTCATCTGCGAAACTCACCACTCCTCCGCACAGTTCTTGTTCAAAAAGATCATTTATATATAAGTTGAAAAGAACTGGCCCCAAAACAGAACCTTGGGGTACGCCATATTTTATTGTGTGATAACTGCTCCTCGTTCCATTGATATTCACGCATTGTTCTCGGTCACATAAATAACTTTGGAATAATTGATGAGCAACTCCTCGGATTCCAATATTTTCAAGCACTGACATTAATTTAATATGGTCAACAGTATCAAATGCTCTCGCCAGATCGATGAGAATGCAGATAGATGGAGTTTTTTTGTCGATTGCATTGTTTATCATGTTTATCAATCTGGCAATTTCATCAGATGTTGAACTGTTTTCTCGAAAATCATATTGTTTGTTAGAAATAATTTTGTACGTTTTGAGGAATGAATTCAGCCTATTTTGTAATATTTTTTCGAAAACTCTACCAATACTAGATATTATTAAAATTGGCCGGTAATTTGTTACTTCAAGTACAGGTATACAGTATCGTATTTCTACAAATTTTGAATAGTGCTTGATTAAACACGTCGTGAGCAAAAATGGCTATATCCATAGTCACAGTAGTGCCATTCGTAGCACAATTCCCTATAAATTCTGACTCACATGGATTGAGGGGACGAGAGGTGAAGAAATATTCTGCATGTATTCAGAATTCCCCTTAGAGCTACCTGTATCAAACCAAACGGTTTCTTTTCAGGCATAAATTTGAAAGGGGAGACGCCGAGTTTCTGGCTCCCAGTGTCTGCTCCGAGTTGTGACACTTTTACACATGATTTTTTTCACGTGAAACTATGGCATTGGGACTCTGAAAATGGTCGCTCTTTTCGAAAATTACCTTAACTCAACCATACAGTGGCTCATTTCCGGAACTAGAGCCAAAAACTTAATAAAATTGGATATTTCTTAATATTCACGACACGACTGGATAACTTTTCTGAATATGAATCTACACATTTTTCCGAACCTATCAACAAAATGACATCCTGGTCCAGATCATCTTAAGCTTTTACAGAAAAATTTACTACAATGACTGGTCTCAGATTCCAGTAACAAATAGTCAAGGAAGAGAAAAAAATCAGTTCTGATATTTGAAGTTGCACAAGAATTTTGTCAGAATGAATCGGATAAGATTTTCGTAATTACCATATGCAATTCTCGGAGTCGCAAAAAACATAGTTGCTTCTATAACTAACCATGGAAATGTGGGTTGAGGAAAAACGCCTTATATGGTTGAAAGTAAATTTTTCAGGATAGCGCGATTCATTTATAGAGCTGCAGCATCTATACTTTCAAATAAAACTAGTTTATAACCATTTTTTTTAAACAGTTTCATGTGATTGTTTCTTAATTGGGGCATTTCAAGACTATATTTGATAACCAAGGATAATGATTGCAGATAAGGCAGCTTTGATACCCCTGCCAGTTGGCTTGAAACGCATCATGTACACCTGAGAGGTATTCGTGTCACATGAGGAGTTTTTAAGACCTCCATTTGTTGCTTTCCAACACCTTATCTACCATGAGAAATTTTTGTGTCACACTGAACCTCATTGAATGACCAATGGATCAGGAGGTGGTAATATTTGAAATGATAATTAATATTTAAGTAATGCAAATGAAAAATTCAATATATTTTTGCATTATTTTATTGGAAAAAAAAAATACATTTTATGAAGGGAAACTTGAAATACTGCTTCAATCATGAAAGGAAAATAACTGAAATGATTCAACAATCAATATCTTGAGACAACTTCATTGGAACCCGGAAGTCCCTCCCAAAAACGTTTTCAGGCATACTTTTTAAAAAAAAATTTTTTTCGACTTTTATTACTTCTCGATTCTCCGCGTCTCTTCGTTTCAGGCAAATCTAATTTTTTGTATATAACATATTTCACTCTTCGTCTTGCTCTGTGTCTTCTTCACTCTTATTTTCCTCCTGGCTGATTCTTTTTCGTTTTTCTCAGTGCTTGTTTCATTTTCATTTTTCCTCGTGTCCGCTGCGATTTTCCGTTTCCCTATATGTCCTTCGTCCTGATTTTCCACTGTATCTGCTTCTTGTTCGATTTCCACTGCGATGGTTTCATCTTTAATTGCCTCTGTGTCTCTTTCATTTGTATTTGAATGACTTTCCAAAACAACTTTCTCTTGATCTTGGCTGATATGTATGTAGGTACATATCCCGTCTCTCTCAATGTCCATTAGCTACTCCGAAATCATAGACCACTTCTGTAGGTTCAATGAGAGCCACTTTCCAGCTGGGTCGATATTCTCGGTATATAATAATACTCCTCCTCCAAATTCTTATTGTATATTCCCATACTCTCAAACCGTCTTTATTATTCAGCTGCATTTCAGTTGTCGTATCGCCGTTATACTTGGAATTAGTATTATGTATGGTATAAGATGATAAATTGACATCATTATAACACAGTTTCCCAACCTCAACTCTGTCACGACAATGTCAAAATATTGTGATTTTTGCCACTGTCAATATCACTGTTTCAGGGTCGCTCCACGGAAATATCAGTAGAAATTGTTTCTACTTCAAATTCTACCCATGCATTTGTGATTTGAAATGATCTTGAATAATAATTTTTGGTACAGATTATCATCATCTTTTAATAATGATTGTTGAGACACTGTAGTAAGAACTCCTTATCGAACAACATTTTCAGCAGAAGGAATATTATTATATGGATTGGCATTGATGGATCAAGTGTATTGTTGAGATCAAAAATCATATATGAAGGTTCTCAATTTCGAATGAAATTGAGGTCTTATTGACATTCTGTATCAGTAACATTTTCAAAAATTCCGAATCAGGTTGAAAAGGGAAACAGTCGCAGATGATTCCACATCTGATTCTATGAACATCCTGCTCATATTTTCAACAATTCAATTCCGAATAAGATTTTAGAAAAAAGTAAACGAGTGCCTTACTGTTTAGAATGGCAGGGTTCATTTCAAAGAACGAAACTTTCGACTACAATTCGTAGCCTTTTTCAAGGTAACTACAAAAATTATTAACAATGATAATACATATAAAATAAGAAAATGAAACATTAAGCAATTTTTAATTCAGGACATGCTCTCTAATCAGCTGGCAATAACTCAATAAAAAAATCGCTAATTCCTCAAATATAAATTTAAATCATAGTAAAAGTAAAAGATGAAGTGAGAGTAAAAGTGAGTTTATACAGAAAGTAAAATAAAATAAGAAATAAAATAAAGTAAAATAAGAAGTAATAATTTTCACAGTGTTTATAGAGCTGAGTAAATCAATGTAAGAAGTAAGAAAGCTGTCAATCGTAATTTGGGATTTTTTGTTGTTACCTCAAACTTCAATGATGAATACTCGAAAATCTGGTCTTCGTTATTGTTTATTGAGTAAAATATAAGCCATTGTTGACAACATCACCAATATTATAAAATCAAGTCATTCAAAGACAAAAAGAAATTAAAAAAAATGCCAGTGAACACCCCGTTTTCCGTTATGAAAACAAAAATATGATGACGACTGCTATTTATATCGTGTCATGTATCATCCTATCTCGTCAATTTGTCTAAATTATTCAATATGTACATATGCCTAACAACTTGTCAAGTAAAATAAAATAAAAGATAAAAGTTAACCATCTTTTATTTTACTTCTTATTTCATATTACTTCTTATTTCATTTTATTTCTGTATAAACCAGTTATGGATGTTGTGTGGTGTTAACTTTTCAAATTACTTTATTTTATTTCTTATTTTATTTTACTTGCTGTATAAACTCGCTGTAACTGGATGAACCTAGCATAAGTGAAATTGCACCTGACCCTGCTCGAAGTACCAAACTACCAAGGCAATCATTATAGACATAATATTATGAAAGTATATTATGCAACGATTATGTTATGATGGTTATCAATACATGATCATTAACCAGGATACGAAACGAGCCGAAGGCGGATTTTGTATGGTATATGCGAGTGTATTAATAACCATTACATGAGATCTAATAAAATGGCGACGTCTAGTAAAACGCATGCGGACGTAGCTCCCACTAAAGTGTGTAAAAGATGCAAAACCGTTGCCCTAACAGGCAAAAAATGTGTGAACTGTGACGCAATAATACACACAGGTTGTTTGAAGTACCTGAAAAATGTTACTGATATCGACAATAATCAAATAATATGTTGTGAAACTCCGCAGAGTGATAAGTGCGCATCCGAGAGTGATATTCTACATGATGCAAGTGATATTCAAGATAAAAAGGTAGATATAAAAATCTTCAATTATATATTGAATCTGAAAGACATCATAATCAACGAATTGAGAGAAAAAATCGATTTACTGAATAAGCATATCGAACTCATTACCGAAAATAATATCCTGAAACAAAACAAACCCGTATCCTTATCAACACAAAGCCAGATATTAGTCCCAATTAAAAATAAGGTGGCTGATAAAGTAGTACCTGACAAAACCAAACAGAAAAGTGTCTGGGTTCAGCCAGAGGAGACTCCGAATACGAGCAAAAAGGCGAATCCACCCTGTGAATGAAAACAAAGGGAATTCCCCAATAATAAAACGGAATAATGTATCGCTCTCCTGCATGAAGAAACATCACTAAAACTCACCAAATACATTAATTTGAATAAAGAGATTTCAAGAAATTCACAAACACCCGATGATCCGACATCTTCTTCAGAATTTGACTGGAAACAAGCTGTAGGTAGAAGGAATAGAAATAGACGACAGATGATAACTGGAAACAACAAAGAAACTGAAGCTGTTAAAGGAGTACCAAAACATGTCACTCTTCATGTTTGCAGAGTTGACAAGGAAACTACGGTTGCATCTCTCACAGCGTTACTCAATTTTCCGGAAGCAACGTGTGAATCCATGAATTCACGTTTTCCTGAGATCTACTCATCTTTCAAGGTTCGAATTATGGAAGAAAATTTTAGGAAGGCAATGAACCCGAACGTGTGACCCTATGGTGCTTGTATAAGCCGTTTTTCAGATCGCAGGACGACGACCAGGCGAGAGGTATGACTGATTCAGTTTTCGACCCGAATCTTTTATTATTGAACATTCAGTGTTTAAATGATAAAAAAATTGATGTTTTATTTGCAGACATTGATGAGTTTGATTTGAACTTTATTTGTATTACTGAAACATAGTGCAAACGAGAGTCAGTTGACTCATTTCATTTCAATGGCTTTTCTCTAAGTAGCAGTTATTGTAGAGGTGAAATGAAGGGTGGAGGTGTTGCTAAACTGACCAAAAATATAATGGGCATAAATGAACTTGATCTAGATGAATACTGTACTGATAGAGATTTCGAAGTTTGTGGTATTTCATATAAACTAGATTCAGTTAACACAATTATTATATGTTGTTATAGGTCCCCTTCCGGGAACATAAATATTTTCTTGAATAGGATGTATGACCTACTTGTTGATATTTTCGAACCAAATTTCAATTTGTTGGTATGCGGGGACTTCAATTAGGATAGAGATCTCATCAAATTATATAATGTATTTGAATCCTTCAATATGAATCCCATAGTTCATTGGCCAACGAGAGTGACGCAAAACACGCTCACAACTCTTGATCAAATATTTAGTAATTTCATAAACCACGGAACATGTTGTGTTGTGGATAATACGATTTGTGATCACAAATCAGTTCTGTTCGATTTCGGAGCGATAAAAAATTCCAACCGGATAACTGTACAACCTAAACGTATATATAGTAATGACGCAAACATTTGTCACTAATATCGAAAGTGAGAAATGGATAGGACTTCCTGACATAAATGAACTAGATCAAGCTTTTGAGTTCTTTTTTGGAATATTTTTATTTTATTTCGACATCCATTTTCCTAAAAAGTGTCATAAAATCGATTCTCTGAAAAACAAATGGATGAATGATGAAGTTAAATTGTCCAGCCAAAATCTAAAAGACCTACATATGTTGAAAATGAAGTTTCCGGAGTAAACAGATATGTATAGAACAGAAAAACAAAAACATGATCATTTGATTACAAAAACAAAAAAAGAGTATTTCCAAAATAAAATCAATAAATCTGACAACCCAACAAAATCGGCATGGCAAATAGTTGCTGAACTATCAAATAAAACAAAAACGGTTCGGGATGAAATTGAAATAAAAGTGGAGGATTATTTTGTGAAGGAACCAGCTACTGTAGCAAACTCATTTAACAATTGTTTTATAGAAGAACCACGAAACATCGTCAACCAAATCGACTGTGAAGGTCCTGATTCTGATTTCTTTATTCAAAAGATCGCAACATCATGTGTCTCCTTTTTCCTTACTCCGTATGATCAGACTGAGCTATATGACCTACTACGAATGAAATTGAAAAATAAGTTTTCTCCAGGTCACGATGAAGTACCCATGTTTCTCTTGAGAAAAACACTCCATATCCTATCCACTCCACTTTGGTAAATCTGTCATTTTCCACTGGCAATTTTCCAAATATGTTGAAAATTTCACCAGTATTCAAGAAGAAGGACAAACATTCAGTAGAAAACTATAGACCAGTTCCATCAGGTTTCTCAAAGGTTTTCGAATACGCGTTCTTGAACAGGCTTCTTTTTTCCTGTCATAAATTCAATATTTTCTTTATAAGCCAACATGGATTTCTTAGTAAGAGATCAACCACAACAGCAGTTCATTCATACTATGATAGAATAATCGAATTCACTGAGGCAGGCAAGTGCCCTGTGGAAATCTTTTGTGATCTTAGCAGGGCATTCGACTGCGTCAATCATTCTATATTACTCGTAAAATTGGATAAATATGGTATCAGAGGGCTACCTTTGCAATGGATATCAGATTATTTGAGGTATAGAAAACAGTATGTCACTGTGAGCAACAAAAATTCTGAAATGAAGGACATTGATCTTGGTGTACCTCAGGGCTCAGTTTTGGGCCCAGTATTGTTTATTCTTTTCATTAATGATTTGAGTATTTTATCAGTACCGGCATCATTAACTTTATATGCAGATGATACATCTGTGATCATATCAGATGAAACCGATCTAGCCTCGACATATAAATGCAACACAGTTTTCTCCAGATTGCACGAATGGTATTCTGCAAATCAGCTGTTTCTAAATGTTGGGAAAACACAATCCATAAGGTTTCATAACCGTCAAAAATTGTGTCAAGATATCACATTCGGCTCAGATGATGCCTCAGCGCAATATGTCCCTAGTAATAGTAACGTTATAACGTTTTTAGGTTTTCGAATTGATTCATGTATGAACTGGAAAAGTCACTGTCAATCACTGATATCAAAAATGAATCCACTATCATATTAATTCAGAACCACTAGGAAAGTGTTGGAAATAAATCAGCTGCTTTCACTCTACTATGCACAAGCTGAAAGTAGATTGCGATATGGTATATGCCTATGAGGTTTATCTGTATCCTCACACGATGTTTTTATTGCCCAAAAGCGAGTTTTGCGTTCTCTCGTTGGTATATAGGGCCGTACAAGTTGCAGGGATATCTTCAAGTGCCATAAAATTTCAACACTTCCTTCATTATTCATTTTTGAACTCTCTGTTTACTCATTAGAGAATAGAGGTACTTCAACCAAGAAACATTTTATTCTCATCAAGACTCTCAAACAACCGAGTATGTATGTACCTGGCAACTAAAGAAATAGTAGATACGTTCATGGCTGACCATGGTGGAACTATATAAGTTAATAAAGAACTACTACGGGCCCGTAGATATTTAACTCCATCCGAAAGACTGGTCCTTTCTAATGTATGCCCTTCAATTCCTCATGAAATACTTGTGCAGGCACTAGAAAAATTAGGCCTGAAAATCCTGTCCCCAATGAACTCTCTCCGAATCAGTTCCTCCCTCCCAGAATTTAGTCACGTACCAAGCTTCAGACGACAAATCTTCATAAGCCCTGAGCAATGCTCAGTACCATACTCTATATTAATCACTCACGATGATACTTCCTACCGAATATTCCTTCCACGAGACAATCTGATCTGCTTCACATGCAAAAAGCAAGGTCATACTGCATCCAACTGTAAATCACCTATATCCATAACCGCCCCACAACCCAACAACCCAAACGGAATCCCATCTGCACTTGCTAGCTCACATGACCACCAAGATATGCAAGAAACTCCTAGAAAGCCTGAAGACCAACACGAACCCTCCACAGAAGAATCACCAACACAGGCTGGAAATAACAAAAGATGCCGCGACGAAATTCTCACCCCTCCTATTACAACAGTACCTGAAGAATTTCAGAATCCTTTCGCCAAACCAACAGACAAAATGCATAACAACAAAAAAACAAAAATAATAAAGGTAACACCCCATCCAACAAACCAGCAGAGTCAGCAAAGCGTTTTATAGACGAACAATTACCCCCGTTCATACTCGACTTTACACAAATTACTGATCTTCTCGACAACACCTATGGATCAGCAGAACCTATCAGCATAATCGAGAACTATACTACAGATTTAATTGCCTTAGTTGATATGCTTGCAAAAATATATCCCTACCTCAAAGAGAGATCAATCAAAACTAGATGTACCAAGCTAAAAAAGAAACTACTGAACCACCTACAACTTGGAACACAGGGCAATATTCCATCTGACTTGGAGAGTGACTCTTCACAAGACCTATTCTAACCAAAAACAATATCTTAGTACTCCACCTCACTCCAATAAAATGACGACTTTCACGAGCTCAATCTCATCGATACTACAATGGAACATCAAGGGCTTTTATAACAACCTTCCAATGCTCCAAACAATCATGTCTGAACGAAACCCAGAAATAATATGTTTACAAGAAACAAATTTCAAACAAGAAAAGGAAGACATCTTGAGAAATTTCCAACCCTTCTATAAAAATCGAAACAATCGACGAAGAGCGAGTGGAGGTGTGGCAATTATGGTAAAACAATCACTAGAAGCAAAACAAATTCTAATCAATAGTAACATCGAAGCAGTTGCTGTAACAATACATAATAAAGCAGTCATGCACATATGCAGTATATACCTTCCACCTGGAGAAACAATAGAAAAACAAGACCTCATACACTTGATAGAGCAAATTCTACGACCCCGGATCATTGCCGGTGACTTCAATGCATACAACTTCTTATGGGGCTCACGTAACACAGATTCTAGAGGTCGCATTATTGAAGAAATCTTGGAACATTTTGATTTATCCGTCATGAACGATGGCAGCTCTACAAGATTCAACGTTTATACTGGAGAATCTACACCACTTGACTTTACACTATGCGACTCCAGTCTGATAACTAAACTATCCTGGGACAGAATGGAATATACTTATAACAGTGATCATTATCCCCTCATAATATCCAACTATGAAACAAACACTAACGCCTATATCCATACCCCCAAATGGAATCTCAAAACAGCAAACTGGAACCAATTTTCTGAACTCATAGACTCGAACATGGACTCATGTATAATATCCCCAAATATCGACGAGTCGCTAGATAACTTTATCACTATCATTACACGAGCCGCCGAAGCATCAATTGGGAAAACATCGTATGTAAACCACCAGAAAACAGTTCCATGGTGGAACCATGAATGTGAGAACTCGATCAAAAGAAGTAAGAAAGCTTTCAACAAATTCAAACGAACCAAAACTATGGAAAATCGTCTGGAATTCGTTAAGCTAAGAGCAGAATCAAGACTCAAAGTGAAACAGTCAAAGCGCCAGTCATGGAGGGAGTACGTATCAACCATAAACAGTACGACTCCAATGACAGAGATTTGGCGAAAAGTTAGGAGAATTTCTGGCTTGAGCATTCTCGACAAAATCGAAGTTCTACAGACAACCGAAGGCACAATCTCTGGCGACCATGAAATTGCAGAAGCACTGGCTAGATCACACACAGAATACAATGATCCTAATCACACTCTGATCGATAGAACTAGAAACCCGGAAGGCAAAATCACTAGAATCGATGAAGACAACATGCTGAACCTACCTCTCACTATGAATGAATATGAGGAAGCAGTACTCACTTTTCGTGAAACGAACCCAGGACCAGACAAAATCCCAGTGATTTTCCTCAAAAACCTTCCACGCAGCGCTCATGTACACCTCCTTCGACTATTCAACATGATTTGGACTAATCACGAGTTTCCCACGATTTGGTCCCAATCAATAATAATACCCATCCTGAAGATGAAGAAATCGAAAATGGACCCAGAGTCTTACAGACCAATATCACTCACCTGTGCCATGTGTGAACTGATGGAAAAAATCATAAATAAAATATTACTATGGACCCTGGAACGACTCAATTTAATTACTCCAGAGCAAAGTGGTTTCAGACAATACCGATCCACAATCGACAACGTCATCGACCTAGAAAGCGAAGTCCATGAGGCATTCGCTATGAAACAAAAATGTCTAGCAGTATTTTTCGACATCGAAAGAGCTTTCGACACGGTTTCCCAGAATCGTATAACCCGCATACTCCAATCCTGGAAAATACAAGGACACTGTCTATCTTTTATACAGAATTTCCTTTCCAACCGAAGCTTCGAAGTAAAAACGAACGGAGTATTATCTAGTCGAATGGCTTTCGAAAATGGAATTCCACAAGGTTATGTTATAAGCCCTACCCTCTTCATCATTGCTATAAATGACATATTGACAAACCTCAAATCTCCATTGAAAGGACGTTTATATGCCGACGATCTTGTAATATATGGAAAAAGCAAAAATTTGGACACTTTATTTCTTATGACTCAAAGAGCTATCACAGACTTAGAACAATGATCAAATGACTCCGGATTCAAATTTTCCACTACTAAGACACGCAGCATACTATTCTCTAAAAAAAACACCCAGACCTTCCCACCTCTCATGCTTCACAACCAGAACATTAAATCCGAACCATATATTCATTTCCTGGGCATGACCTTCGACCAGAAATTGAACTGGAAAATACATTTAAAGAATCTCATATCATCATGTCACCAAAGACTCAATCTTTTGAAAACTCTAGCAAACAAGGACTGGGGAGCTGATCGGCAAACACTTCTAACGCTCTACAAAACACTGATACGCTCTAAACTGGACTATGGCTCAATAGCATACTCGTCAGCAAACAAATAACTACTGAAGCAACTTGACACTATACAGAACTCTGCACTACGTATATCTTTAGGAGCCTTCTGCACAACACCAACCGAAAGTCTTCATTGTGAAGCTGGAGAACCACTTCTGCAAGATAGGAGAATATTACTGAGCCTAACCTATGCTGCCAAGCTGAGAGGATATCTGACACACCCCACTCGGGAGAACACCATACCCGAGAAATGTAGTCAGCTCTTTGAGAACAAACCAAGAACAACCAAACCTTTTTACGAGAGGACAAGGACCTACATCAACCAAACAAAAATAACACTACCAGAATGTTATCCCATCAAATTCAACACTCCCCCTCCATGGACACTACCTAAACCAAAATGTCACAAACACCAATCCAACCAATCCAACAATTATCAAAAACGAACTCAGTCTAATATTGGAGAGACATGGAGACTTTGTGAACCTATATACAGACGCTTCGAAAACGAGCGAAGGCACAGGAGCAGCATTCATAGGACCCAACATGTCATTACAGTTTAAACTCCCCAACTCATGCTCTGTATTAAATGGTGAACTATATGCCATTTACCGTGCCATCATGTTCATCAACACTTCTGATGAGATTAAATTTCTCATTCTCACTGATTCCCTCAGTTCACTCGAATCCATTCAACAGTTGTACCCCACCAACCCACTAACACTCAAAATAAAAGAAGAACTCCATGAAGCAAAAATGAAAACCAAAGAAATTGAATTCGTCTGGATACCATCACACTTAGGAATACCCGGAAACGAAGAAACAGACAAGACAGCAAAAGAAGCCATGAACAGCGAAAACTCCGAAACAGTGACACAAACAGTGATAAGTAACATTCGATATACAATCAAGAACTCGTTAGAAACAGCATGGCAAGAAAAATGGCATGCCACTACCGCGAAACTACGCGAAGTGAAAAGTTCAGTGAAACCATGGAAATCTCTTCCCAGAAACAGAAAAGACCAAGTTCATCTTACTCGCCTGCGCCTCGGCCACACACGCCTCACTCATGAATATCTACTCGATAAATGTCCTGAACCAATATGTGAAACTTGCAACGTGAAGACCACCATCAAACACCTTCTCGTAGAATGCCCTCTATTCGCCCCACAAAGAAACACCTGCAATATCTCAGGATCATTAATTTCCTTGCTCGGCCCACAATGTGTATTTAGTGACATCATACTATTTATAAACACTATAGACATTGCCAAAAACTTGTAACCGATCTCTTAATGAAATGTAATACTATCAAGTTACGCTCGCTTATAACCTTCTAGGTTGATGCGATTTATTTAAATAAAAAAAAAATAGAGGTACTTTATTCAGTACCAATAAAGTCAGACATCAATTTGATACCCGAACAAAAAATGATCTTCAGGTACCTTTTAATAAATTAAGCTTTTCATTCAACTCTCCTCCCTCTATGGCACCCAGGGTATATAATAAACTGCCAAAATATATAAAAAAAAGTAAATGTATTAAAATATTCAAAATACAATTGCAAGAATTTCTACTTGAAAAGTGTCTGTATAGTGTTGAAGAGTTCATGTCGTGGAACCGTAATGTTTTGTTTATATGCTTTTATTCTGATATGTCGTCATGTTTCTTTTAGAATGTTCTCAGGACAATTTTAATCGAGGTTGATAATTTTCACTTCAAACCTGTGGTTTCAGCTTCTTGGTTTTATATGAAAATTGAAATTCTAAATTTTGGAATTGTGTGTTTCTATGTGTTTCTATGTTTTTATATTTACCTAGATTTGAGTGTATGACTATTCCTATGCGATTTTATGTTGTCTACTGGAAAATAAAGATGTAATCTTATCTTATTTTATCTTAGAGTTGCACACGCTATTTTTTCTACACCCGATAAATAATGAAGAACTATAAATATTATATTTATATTTGTATTGATTACAATAACAGTAACTACTCGTATTTCTATAAACAATTCTACAAAATTGTAATTAATGGTATTACCTCAGGTATAACCATGGATATGGGAAAACTATAAACATTCCATTTATATTTATATGGAACATAATAATTGTAATTAATCTGATTTCTTGAAAATATTAATATTATTCATTGTGCAGTATGAAAAATTCATTCCAGGTCCCACTGATCTGGAGGTGGAAGGAATATTTACATTCATTTCATTATTGCTAGTCTCAATAGAGTTCAATATTGTATTGGAAATGCTGATTTTATTCTGAACCGAATTTTCAATGTAGCCTTCCGCCACTGGATTGGATTTCCAGCCACCATGACGTTTCAATGCAGTAATATCACCACCGGCATCAACTAATACGGTTGCAGATGTCCTTCGAAAACAATGCCCTGTATATAAATTCGGATTAGGCAGATTTAAATATGTTGCTATTTGCCTTCCTAAATTACCAAATCTATTAATACCAATGTTTTGAATTCTGCATTTTCCATCAAAATAATTAACGAAAAAAGAAGGGTTGGGGTAAATTTTCGGCAGTAGATTCATATATTTTTCACTAATTTCGTAGTATTTGCCGGTAATTGTAAATGTTTCTTGTACTTTTGTTTTAGTTTCTACCACATTAACAATTAAGATTCCATTCATATCTTTGACATTTTCGCATTTTAGGTCATGTAGTTCATGCATTCGACATGCTCCCATCATTTCAAAAATCATTGCTACCCAAAACAAAAAGATAAATTAAAAAAATACAACAATAAGAAATAAAGAAAAGAAAAAAAAGAAAAAATGAAAAGAAGCAGGATGACCTAGGCTAGCTTCGAACCCGCGTCTCATACTTCAATCTATAGTTCAAATCTAGCGCCTTAGCCCGCTTCGCCACGAGTTAACTTATCAAGTTTTCGCGACATTATTGAAATATATCATGCACGAGTCGAATGGAAAATGTAATCATGACAACATTTTTAGAAATGCAATGTTGGGTAGATACTTACTTTTATATTTTTGATTTTTTTCCAACATATCCTTCGGACTTTCGCGTTAATGAAGATTGTAGCTTCTTATATTCAGAAATGTCTATATTATGGTCGATATTTACCAACGATTTTATTATTGAATAATGTGTCCATGTAGTAGATGGTTTCATAGTTTCCATCAATTCTTGAAGATAAGCAATCAAAACATTTTCGGAGAATGTCGAAATATTTTTTGTATTTCTCCAGTCCATAAACCGTTGATATAGTTTTTCGTACACTTTCTTAGATTTTTGGGGTGAAATATTTTGTACTGCATTTTCTGCTATCTCCGATATGTGTGGAGGAGTCGATGGTAATTCTTCTATATCGCTGATATCAGACATTTTGATAATATAATTATCGAAGTTTAGCTATATTCTACGAAAATTTAATACCTATTGATTTTGACAAATAAAACAATTAGATAGGAATCTAGGACAAACGTCAATTGCACAGCATGCTTGATTGAAAAATTATGGGTTTCTATTGATTAAAAATCTGTATCGTTATGAAAAATCTGTATCATAATGGATCTCATTATGAATCGGATCATGGGCGTATAAGTGTATTATTATAGTACGGGTGTAGAAAAATAATGCTAGAGATTAATAATATAAAACACCTGTCTATTATTTTTCCTTATGATGGTTCAAAAATTTTAAAGCCACAAATAAATACTCAAACACTCATTATCAATTACACTTTCAATAAAAACCTCATAGTCTAAACGATTATTCTGATGTATAAAACAAAAGCGCCTCAACTGCAGTGTATACGCGATTAATGAGCATGCGTCGTGAGGTAAGGCGTTTCAAATTAACACGGTTTCAAATGCTGTGCGGAGTTGAGAGGTATTATAAAAAGTTGAGGTGTTTTTCATTAATATTTGTAGATAGGGCAGTCTTAAATGACATTACTGTCAGATTTTCAATTAGAGTAAAGCTATATTTGGTCATAATTTCCAAACTAAAAGGATATAATGCGTTTTTTTTCACATTTAGTTAGAAAATAGATTATTATTCAAATGGCACTTGTTTCTCAATTTTCATAAAAAATGTAAGTAAAGCGTTTTTGCTCAACACGGCAGTACAATACTTTAATGTTCATGATTTTTTAAATGAATGTGGGTATATTTGCTTTGATATAAATACAAAATACAAATAACTTGTGCTTCCCGAACTCATGAACACGGTTACTTTTTTAAAAGACACGTGAATTGAATTCTTATTGAACGGCGAACAAGATCGATACGCCACCGAATATTTTGAATGAACCTACCTCTCAATCATTTTCAAAGAGCAATAACAAATTACTATAAACAATGATTGAAACCCTCCTGGGTCAGGATATATTTTCAAAAATTGTAAACATGCTGCTTTTATTTTAATAGTGTTCAATGAAAGGAGCAATGAGCCTACCAGAATGTGGGTTTATTCAACGAAATTCATGATTGAAGCGAAAACAATAGTGGTTATTAGTTATTTAGTTATCTCTATATCTAATTTTTCATTCTCGCAAACATCAGCCGCTGTGCATAGCTCATCGCCAAGTCGTACTACTATTTAGTGCTTTCGTGCATTTCTGAAACATAATTCAATTTTGTAGCGAGGCAATAAACTGTGTGGAGGATCTTGTATACTATTACGCCCACTCAAGTTAAATGTAGCGTATCCTCACTGAAAAAGGATTATTCTAGTTGCATTCCGTTTTAAAGAGCATGTTCAACGAGCATATTATTGTAGAGGCAGAGATAATTGTGAAATGAGTGTAAAATTAAATTGTTATGTTATACCCTAGGAGCATTTTGAATACGAATTAGAGGCAAGGAGATGAAAGCCGGAAATTATTTTCAGTTGACAGTTCCAGTAGGTTAGTCCCATTTGAAGCAATTGGATCAAATAAAGTTGTCTCCAGTTTTATCAGCACTGAGGGTGGCATTCAAATGAACACACATAAAAGCATTCCTTTTTGAATGTTTGATCAAGACAAATTTAAATCAGCCGTTTTTTTTTCCGAATTCAGATCCCATACCAATACTTATCGGATTTAGCTGAAAGTCCAGCATTGGCATAGCGTTGATTGAGTATTTGTTTTCTGAATGGAAAAAATAGTGATTATGCGATTATGGTACCTTGGTAAATACAATATTAAATATTCACGTTAATTTTCAATTCTTCACAATTATTCATGTGATACTTCTCTGAGGTTGAATTTTTTCAAGAATTCTGCAATGAATTAATTTGAAACGAAACTGACGTTTCCTTCAAATATGGAAGACATTAGATATATAAATATTTATTAACTACGTTACATCAAAGTTAGATTTGTAGCAGGTCATGAGGTGTTGGCAATTTATATATATTTATAAATATATATATATATATATATATATATATATATATATATATATATATATATATATATATATATATATATATATATATACAGGGTGGGGCACCACATACGACACGGTCCCTGTAAACCAAACCATTGATTTTTTCGGGAATTTCTCCATTTCATTATATGTATATTGACTAAGGCTGCAAGAGGAAATTATTTTGGAGTCTACAGGGTCAAAAAAGTGTGACATATCAAAGTTTTGTTTACACTTTTGAATAGACCAGGAAAAAATAATATGATTTCATTGAAGATACTATGTACCTAACTATAACCGATCTTGAGTTATTGATGTTTTTATGAAAATGCTAGGTACAATTGGAAATCGAAATGTATAGAAATCATCCCTTCGAATTCTGACCAAGCATAAAAGAGGTTTAGAGCTATTGATTTCGATAAAACCTGTTTCTCAATATTATACAGAATGTTCAAAAATCATTGTCACTTTTTTATCATTTCGGACAAAGATTACTTTGTTATTTCGAACAGAACACCCTGTATTTTTTTGGTCGGAACAATATAGAATTCAATTATCTTCCATTTCATATTGAGGTTTCCTATACCTAACCTAAATAGTTTTTCAGATATTGGATTTTTCAAATAGTAGTTCTTATTTCAATGCATTCTTTGAATCAAGATAGCTTTGAAACGACATTCATTTGATTTGCTCAGAGAATTCCCATCGCCAGTTGTTATACTTCACTTCATCGAAAATATTTACTGTTCACTAAAATGAAGTTATCATTTACATTCATATTCTGACAATAGTTCATTAAACAGACTATACATTTTTTTATTATTATTCAACTGAAACAACCACAAAATATGAAACACAAATGTATTTAATTCAAAGTAGGTGCTCGAAATGACGACCATCCTGTTGAATACAAAGAGCCACTCTCTTTATGAAAGACTTCTCAACATTTAATAATATTTGAGGCGTCACTCTTTGAAAAGCAGCCCTCATTCTCTCCTTCATATTTCCCAGTGTGGTTGGAGGAGTGTTGTTAACCTCATTCTTCAAATATCCCCATAGGAAATAATCGAGGCAAGTCAAATTTGGTGATCTCGCTGTCAATTTTGTGGTCCTCCCCTACCAATCCATTTATTCGGAAAGCACATATTCAAACTGTCTGACACTGAATTTGGAATGAGCTACATCCAATTGTAACCACATCCGTTGTATGATATTCAGCGGCACATTCTCCAGAAGCTCAGGCAGATCATCTCGTAAAAATTGTAAAAAAATTTGACTATTCAAGTTTCCATAAAAAAAGTATGGTCCTATAACTTGTGTACCTTTAATTCCTCCCCATCACTATAATAATGGAAGTTGTGTCTGTTCACTGAGCCATTGTTATGGAGAGTAGATTCACCAGGAAATAAAATGGAATCCCAAAAATGTTCATCCTCACTAAACTTGTCCAGAACCCATAGACAAAACTCGATTCGTCGATAGAAGTCTATTTCATATAATTCCTGGTGCATCTGAATACGGTACGGGTGAAATCTGTAATTTTTTATTACCCTAGAATTGCTCCGTCTGCTTATCCCTGTATCTTTCTCGATCTTACGTTGACTCGTATGGGGGTTTCCTATGATCGATCCCATGATAAGAAATTCATTTTCCTCATTTCCAATGATAAGTTTTGGTCTATTTACCTTCTCATAAGCTACGCTTTCGGTCCTACGAAATTGATGTAGCAATCGTTTGAAAACCAACTTGTTTGGATGATTCTGGTCTGGATATTTTTGGGCATACACCCTCGACGCCAAAAGGCAATTCTCTAAACACTCACCAATCGCTAAAATCATTCTATCCGCTCTTGAATGGGATAAGGTTTCATTTTCGTCGCTTATAATTCAGTCAATGTTTTGAATAACGGTTTTGTTGATGATTTGAGTGGCATTTTCAATCAATAAATCGATAATTTGCTTTTGGTAATGATTGGTATATGAGTCAATTTTTTTTTTCAGCACCACGATCCCAGTTTTTTTTTATTTTAAAGCAAACTTTCTGCCAATGTAGGTCACCTGTTCGTGTCTTGTTTACCCAATGTATGTTACAGAAAAATATTTTGTATCCAGCCAAGAAACCTTTTCCAAACCATGTATGTACCTTTAAAAAAATTAAGAATTCAAAATGTCCCTGGCCAGGAAAGAAACGTCTTCTCCTACGAACTACTTGAACATTGTTTTCAAAGAATCCAAAACCAAGAAAACCTTCTAAAAAAAAATCTCAAAAATAATTCAAGAATTCAAAAAAACGCATACAGTGTCCGCCAAAAACATAAGAATTCTTTTCATTAATAGTTTCTCAGAAAATTTCATTGTTCATAGAAGTTGGTGCATTCAATTTGACTAAATACGCGCATATCCGTTATTATCAGTGACGTGCGGTTAAGGGGTCGATATTCTGAATCCACTATAGAGTAAAGTGACATTAGTGTGGAAAATATCAAAAAAATTTATAAAAAAAAATTGCTTGCAATTGGAAGATATACCCAGTTATCCAGTTCAGTCCAGCAATTATTAATTTCAGTAACTGCTCAATGAGTTGATTTCTCCATGGGGCCATTTCATTAGGCAATTATTGAAATTAGTATTTGGTAGACTGAACTGAATACCTGGGAATATCTTTCCATGGCAAGCAACTTTTTTCAATAAATTTTTTCGATATTTCCCATAGTAATGTCTATAGCGAATTTAGAATATTGACCGATTCCCGTTTAACCGCACGCTACTGATAACGGCGTATCTAGTCCAATTGAATGCACCAACTTTTATGAGGAATGAAATTTTCTGAGGAACTATTAATAAAAAAAAACCATATGGTTCCAAGTTTTTGGCGGACACTGTATAAATATCGAAACTTTTCAAGTCAATAACGGTCACTGGTTCAAGAAAAAAGGTAACATGTGGGCACGGCACGTGTCTCAAATAGTCTTCAGAATCACAGTCGGTAGCCGGTTAGTCTCTGATAATATTTTCCGACGCAGTTGAAAAGTAATCAACAATTCTATCACAAGTTATAGTGCACTCTGTTTTTGGAGGATTAGAATTCCGTTGGTAATTGATTATAATCCAAGAATATCTAGGTTTCTTAGACGAATTCGCGATGAGATCGTTGAATGCGTCTTTTTCTGCTTTTGTAATTGCGGTGCGGTATTTTTTGTATACGTTTTGTAAGCTTTATTATCGTTAGCGTTTTTTGAGACGTCGTATACTTGTTTCATGGCAGCGAGAGATCTTCTCATTTCTCGAAGATTGTTGTCGAAAACATTTAATGCAGTTTTATTCGCCGAAATATTTCTCATTGATAAATGTTTGTGAATTTAATTCTGGAGAGTATTTACGAGATCTGCAGAGAGATAATGTGCTGGGTTGTCGAATATGAAGTTCCAATCAATTTCAGTCAGAGACTGTTTTAATTTTTCAGTGCTCCGAGCAGTTGTTATTCTTTTTCTTATGGTTCTCGGATATGAATTGATAATGTCTGCCATCTGACAAATTTGGATCGAGTTTTCGTGTACTGTGTTGGGGTTTATATCAGTTGATATATTATCAATGCAGCTAGTGGGCCTCATAAACTCCGAAATAGTTATCTCTAGTTCAAATAATGAAATCAGACAAATAAAATCACCCAATAATATTGAACTTCTTTTAAAATGTTTATTGAAGTCACCTTATATAATGAGTTTTTCAAATTTGACAGTTAAAAATTTTAGAAGTTCTGTTAAATTAGTCATGAAAATTGAGACTAAACAAGAACGATAAATGTAACGATAAGTTTCCAGATGAATCATTTGGATAGCACAGAGCTCGGCATTTATTCCATCACAAAATTTAATTACATCGATAGTTTTGAAGAATACTTCCTTTTTTACAAAAATGGCTACCACACCATATTTATTCACGCTTCTACAAAAATAACTTGCTAGAGTGTAAGAATGTAAATTCACATGAGGTGATGTATGATTGGATAAAAATTGTTCTGAGATGCACACTATAGGAAAATTCGCATCCTTCAACAAAAATGCGAATTCATCTACTTTATTCGCGAGACATTGTTTGTTCAAATGAAATCCATTATTGATGAGTCAACACATCTCTTTGATTTGTTACTGCAGTGAAATTTGAGTTATTATAAGCAAAGAAATATTCCTCTCTTCCTTTGATGAATTCAGATATGGAATGAATCAACCATACCATGAAGTAATACTGGAGAATTTGGAAGCGTTCAACAAGGATTCATTAAATTCCTTCACTTTGATGTTTATGTCTCGTATCCAAAGAAAACTTTGTGATTATGATCTTTTCTTGAAGGAATTTAATTTTGTTTCGTTGAGGAAGCGCCCTGATATTGTCACTTTCATTCACGGACTGAACAACGATAAAATAGATCCATCAAATTCAATACTCCTACCAAATTTCAGTGTGCTACTAGAACTAATCTAATGTACCAAATCCCATAATCACTTTTATAATTCAATTATTCATGTGTGGATGGTTCAATAATTCATCTTCACTAGATATTTTATTTATATATGAGTGTCCCCCAATTCTAACGAACATTGTACATGCTCATCTCAAAGTGAAAAAATAATTCTGAAAAGTATACATATTTATGTCTTTTCACATTGATTGATGGTTTATCAACGTGAAATAAGTATATGAATTAATACACAAATTCATTACATACTGTTTAAAATATCATTACTTCGAATACTTACTTATTTTGCGCTGGACCTTTTTTCCTTCAGGAGAACATAAATTCTTGAAATCACAGAGAAAAAATTGAAAGAAAGAGGTTTCAAGAAAATACATGAAAATTACTGAATTCATTGGTCAGGAGTAAATGAGAAATGAAAACAGAAGGATGGGTTGAATTAATTATCGCTCCAAACAGATGAATAGATGTGAAACAAAAGGAATATGTGAACCCGCCACTACCACCAATAAAACTGAAATATTCAAAATGATAAAAGCATATGAAGAACAGGATGATCGCAAAGAAAGGAACGAAAGACACACTTTTTGTAGAGTTGCAAAAACAAATAGATAATTGAGAAAAACATGTATATGATGGAAAATTTCCATGGAACACTTCACAAGGTAACAAAAAAGGAAAATTGAAAAATGAGGCAGAATATATGGACAAATAACATAATTAATAAAAAACAACCTTTTTAAAGATAAACTTTTATTTAAATGCACTGAAAAGTAAACAATAATTGCTTTGGATGTACGACGAAAAATGAGGATTCACATCACTATGATAATGAACCATTGTCATGAAAAGTAGATTCATCAGAAAATAAAATGGAATCCAAAAAATGTTCATCCTCACTAATTTTGTACAGAACCCATAAACAAAACTCGATTCGTCGATGGAAGTCTATTTCATATAATTCCTGGTGCATCTGAATACGGTACGGGTAAAATTTGTATTTTTTTATTACACTAGAAATGCTCCGTCTGCTTATCCCTGTATCTTTCTCGATCCTACATTGACTCGTATGAAGGTTTTCTATGATTGATCCCATAATAAGAAATTCATTCCATTTCCTTTCCAATGATAGGTTTTGTTCTATTTGCCTTTTCATAAGCTACACTTCCAGTCCTACGAAATTGATGTAGCAATCGTTTGAAAACCAACTTGTTTGGATGATTCCGGTCTGGATATTTTTGGGCATACACCCTCGACGCCAAAAGGCAATTCTCTAAACACTCATCAATCGCTAAAATAATATCTACCCGCTCTTGAATGGGATAAGTTTTCATTTTCGACGCTAATAATTCAGTGAATGTTTTGAATGATGTAAAACACAATAACTGTCAATAATAATTTATTCAACAAGTTGAATAAATGTCGTTTCAAAGCTATCTTGATTCAAAGAATGCATTGAAATAAGAACTACTATTTGAAAAAGCCAATATCTGAAAAACTATTTGGGTTAGGTATAGGGAACCTCAATATAAAATGATAATTGAATTTTATATTGTTCAGACCAGAAAAATACAGGGTATTCTATTTGAAATAACAAAGTTATCTTTGTCCGAAATTATAAAAAAATGACAATGATTTTTGAACATTCTGTATAATATTGAGAAACGCGTTTCATAGAAATCAATAGCCCAAAACCTCTTCATGCTTGGTCAGAACTCGAAGGGATGGTTTCTATACATTTCGATGTTATTCAGTTTCCAATTGTACCTAGCATTTTCATAAAAAAATCAATAACTCGAGATCGGTTATAGTTAGGTACATAGAATCTCATATAAAATCATATTATTTTTCCCTGACCTTTTCAAAAACGTAACTAAATACAGGGTGTTCCATTAAAAAAAACACAACTTTGATATGTCACACTTTTTTGAGCCACCCTGAAGGCTCCAAAATGATTTTCTTTTGCCGCCTCAATCAATATACATTTAATGAAATGGAGAAATCAGACAAATAAAATCACCCAATAATATTGAACTTCTTTTAAAATGTTTATTGAAGTCACCTTATATAATGAGTTTTTCAAATTTGACAGTTAAAAATTTTAGAAGTTCTGTTAAATTAGTCATGAAAATTGAGACTAAACAAGAACGATAAATGTAACGATAAGTTTCCAGATGAATCATTTGGATAGCACAGAGCTCGGCATTTATTCCATCACAAAATTTAATTACATCGATAGTTTTGAAGAATACTTCCTTTTTTACAAAAATGGCTACCACACCATATTTATTCACGCTTCTACAAAAATAACTTGCTAGAGTGTAAGAATGTAAATTCACATGAGGTGATGTATGATTGGATAAAAATTGTTCTGAGATGCACACTATAGGAAAATTCGCATCCTTCAACAAAAATGCGAATTCATCTACTTTATTCGCGAGACATTGTTTGTTCAAATGAAATCCATTATTGATGAGTCAACACATCTCTTTTATTTGTTACTGCAGTGAAATTTGAGTTATTATAAGCAAAGAAATATTCCTCTCTTCCTTTGATGAAATCAGATATGGAATGAATCAACCATACCATGAAGTAATACTGGAGAATTTGGAAGCGTTCAACAAGGATTCATTAAATTCCTTCACTTTGATGTTTATGTCTCGTATCCAAAGAAAACTTTGTGATTATGATCTTTTCTTGAAGGAATTTAATTTTGTTTCGTTGAGGAAGCGCCCTGATATTGTCACTTTCATTCACGGACTGAACAACGATAAAATAGATCCATCAAATTCAATACTCCTACCAAATTTCAGTGTGCTACTAGAACTAATCTAATGTACCAAATCCCATAATCACTTTTATAATTCAATTATTCATGTGTGGATGGTTCAATAATTCATCTTCACTAGATATTTTATTTATATATGAGTGTCCCCCAATTCTAACGAACATTGTACATGCTCATCTCAAAGTGAAAAAATAATTCTGAAAAGTATACATATTTATGTCTTTTCACATTGATTGATGGTTTATCAACGTGAAATAAGTATATGAATTAATACACAAATTCATTACATACTGTTTAAAATATCATTACTTCGAATACTTACTTATTTTGCGCTGGACCTTTTTTCCTTCAGGAGAACATAAATTCTTGAAATCACAGAGAAAAAATTGAAAGAAAGAGGTTTCAAGAAAATACATGAAAATTACTGAATTCATTGGTCAGGAGTAAATGAGAAATGAAAACAGAAGGATGGGTTGAATTAATTATCGCTCCAAACAGATGAATAGATGTGAAACAAAAGGAATATGTGAACCCGCCACTACCACCAATAAAACTGAAATATTCAAAATGATAAAAGCATATGAAGAACAGGATGATCGCAAAGAAAGGAACGAAAGACACACTTTTTGTAGAGTTGCAAAAACAAATAGATAATTGAGAAAAACATGTATATGATGGAAAATTTCCATGGAACACTTCACAAGGTAACAAAAAAGGAAAATTGAAAAATGAGGCAGAATATATGGACAAATAACATAATTAATAAAAAACAACCTTTTTAAAGATAAACTTTTATTTAAATGCACTGAAAAGTAAACAATAATTGCTTTGGATGTACGACGAAAAATGAGGATTCACATCACTATGATAATGAACCATTGTCATGAAAAGTAGATTCATCAGAAAATAAAATGGAATCCAAAAAATGTTCATCCTCACTAATTTTGTACAGAACCCATAGACAAAACTCGATTCGTCGATGGAAGTCTATTTCATATAATTCCTGGTGCATCTGAATACGGTACGGGTAAAATTTGTATTTTTTTATTACACTAGAAATGCTCCGTCTGCTTATCCCTGTATCTTTCTCGATCCTACATTGACTCGTATGAAGGTTTTCTATGATTGATCCCATAATAAGAAATTCATTCCATTTCCTTTCCAATGATAGGTTTTGTTCTATTTGCCTTTTCATAAGCTACACTTCCAGTCCTACGAAATTGATGTAGCAATCGTTTGAAAACCAACTTGTTTGGATGATTCCGGTCTGGATATTTTTGGGCATACACCCTCGACGCCAAAAGGCAATTCTCTAAACACTCATCAATCGCTAAAATAATATCTACCCGCTCTTGAATGGGATAAGTTTTCATTTTCGACGCTAATAATTCAGTGAATGTTTTGAATGATGTAAAACACAATAACTGTCAATAATAATTTATTCAACAAGTTGAATAAATGTCGTTTCAAAGCTATCTTGATTCAAAGAATGCATTGAAATAAGAACTACTATTTGAAAAAGCCAATATCTGAAAAACTATTTGGGTTAGGTATAGGGAACCTCAATATAAAATGATAATTGAATTTTATATTGTTCAGACCAGAAAAATACAGGGTATTCTATTTGAAATAACAAAGTTATCTTTGTCCGAAATTATAAAAAAATGACAATGATTTTTGAACATTCTGTATAATATTGAGAAACGCGTTTCATAGAAATCAATAGCCCAAAACCTCTTCATGCTTGGTCAGAACTCGAAGGGATGGTTTCTATACATTTCGATGTTATTCAGTTTCCAATTGTACCTAGCATTTTCATAAAAAAATCAATAACTCGAGATCGGTTATAGTTAGGTACATAGAATCTCATATAAAATCATATTATTTTTCCCTGACCTTTTCAAAAACGTAACTAAATACAGGGTGTTCCATTAAAAAAAACACAACTTTGATATGTCACACTTTTTTGAGCCACCCTGAAGGCTCCAAAATGATTTTCTTTTGCCGCCTCAATCAATATACATTTAATGAAATGGAGAAATTCCCGCAAAAACAGGTACTGCGTCGTATGGGGTGCCCCACCCTGTATAGAGTTGATTCCGCTAAAATTGTAAATTTGCCGAAAGAAATTTACAACATGCCTTGAGAAACTTCTATTCGTGTTGCTTTAAACATGACATACAAAGACATCATTTTCCCTGACTGCGTGGACAATGTTGATGGATATCACTCCGCTTGCCCCAGAAATTTTTTAGCGATCACAAAAAAGTACATTGAAAACTACGAAGAATTTCAAAACGAATGTACTCCACCAAACCTCATCACACTTCAGTTCATGCAGCTTTGACATCATTTGCAAGTATCTCAGGTAATTTGAATATGAATATGTACAGAAACAGTTCATATCAAGCTTCATTTATTTTGTGAAAAAATTTATTGTATTTTTTTAACACTATAAATAATCCTGATATTTATATTTCAGCAATACTGTAGAAGTTCTAATAACGGTTGTTATACGTGAAAAAACAGGTATGATTGAATTAAAAAAATCGATAACTTCAGGTATCAAATGTTCCTACAAAATTATGTAATCCAGAATACCAAACAAGTTTAAAAAAAGAAACCTTGACGCTTCCTGCTTGCCACCTAGCTCTACTGAGCTTCTGCAACAAATGAGCAGAGCACACTATATCTCGCACTTGGGGATTAATGGAACATTATCGGATCCATTCGAATTCAAGCTCAAAACTTCAAGGTGGATATTAACTGGAAATACAAATAATTTTTCATGGTTTGACAGCTTTCAGTTGCCACCATCATTTAAGGATAATTTTGGATGATGAGGATTCAGAAGGTAATTTTCAATTCGCGAATGTTATTTGTGTTCATGAATTATTCAATTGTACCACTCATTATGTCCAGTTGATGACGAGATCTCGGAATATGATGACGATAAAAATCCCACATTAGAAAAAAAAATGGGCTAGATACGGAATATAAAACTGTTTTTTTAAATTACTTTGTAAATAAATTATTAATTGATTTCGTATGAAAATTTACATCTTTTCAATTCACTTCTGATTTTATTATAATGGTTCTTCCAGTTCGTTATGTTGTGCAAAATTGTCAGAAGTACTATCAAATATGTACGGTGGAAAAAAGCGGGAACGGTCGCTGGCGCTGTGCCGCGCACCAAAGGACGTTCTCGCACTTTGCACCCGAATTCTCATGATCTCTCTTCCACTTCCTCTGTTGACACGTTGCCCGTAGTTTATTCTATACGTGAACAATACAAATGCGAATTGTTAGAAGTTCTTCTTCCAGCTCATTTCCTCCTCTAACCAAAGAAGTTGGAACACTAGCAACGACTGCCCAGGAAAAAGCCAATATCTTTGCGCACCTATTTGCTGGAAATGCCACTCTGGATTCGTCGGGAAAACAACCCCGAACATCACACCTATTGACAGTCACATGCCCGAGATCACCTTTCGCCAGAAAGATTTTGCTGGGTCTCAACACCAACAAAGCCTGTGGATCTGACGGAATCCCGCCGATTGTTCTCAAAAAATGTGCCCCCGAACTAACACCTGTTTTTTGCAAGTTGTTCAACCACTCTTACAATTTGGGGGTATTTCCGTCCAATTGGAAAATTGCAAGAGTACAGCCAGTTTCTGAAAAAGGCAAAAAGGCCCTACCTAGCAACTACAGACCTATCGCACCGCTATCTATTATTTCAAAGGTCATGGAAAAAGCCATCAACATCGAGCTCATGAAATATCTGGAAGACTCAGGAATTGTCAACGATAGGCAATATGGCTTCCGCCATCAGAGATCAACTGGTGACCTGCTCGCCTACGTCTCACATATATGGCAGCTATCTATTGAACAGTATGGAGAAACTTTAGCTGTGGCATTAGATATCTCCAAGGCGTTCGATCGAGTTTGGCACCAGGGTTTCCTCGCCAAGCTTCCGTCTTATGGCTTGCTCCCTCAGCTGTGTTCTCTGCTTGCTAGTTTTCTCTCAAACGGGTCTCTCCATGTAGTGGTCGATGGAGTTTCATCTGACACTCTACTCATAAATGCTGGTGTTCCTCAAGGATCTATTCTCGCACCAACACTATTTCTACTTCACATCAACGACCTGTTGAAAGCAACTTCATGTCCAGTACACAGCTTTGCCGATGATAGTACCCTCCATACCACTTTCTCTTTCAGGGCCTCTATATCAGCCCTTTAAACCAGAAATGAACGAGGAAGAAATGTTAATGATATAAATATGGACTTAGCAACAATTCTCGAGTGGGGATCTAATGACTTGGTAGAATTCAATGCAAACAAAACACAAGCATGTCTTTTCTCTAGAAAAGCCGATCTCACTGTGCCTAACATAACTTTGTCAGGAGTAACCATACCACTAAGTCATCCATATTGATGCTTGGTATTACTATCAGCAATAACCTTTCCTGGGAAAATCACGTGAGGTCCATTGCCAAAAGTGCATCCCAAAAACTTGGTTTTTTGTTCCGTGCCAAGAGCTATTTCACCCCCACTCAGCTGCTTATGATCTATAAGGCACAGATCCGACCTGTCCTGGAATACTGTTCCCATATTTGGAGAGCGGCACCTAAACAAATCCTGAGGCTATTGGATTCTGTCCAAAAAAGGGCAATTCGTCTCGTCGGTGATGCCTCGCTCACAAACTCGCTCACTGGTCTGGAACACCGTAGAAAAGTTGGCGATTTGTCTCTATTTTATAGATATTTTCATGGGCGATGCTCTTCTGAAATATCAACAATCGTTCCTGCTTTGGCAGTCTCTTCGAGACTAACCCGTCAAGTTCAGTCATCACACCCCTTCGTGGTCACTTTGGAGACCTGCAGAACATCACTTTCCAAAG
The DNA here is from genome assembly GCA_018342105.1 of Gonioctena quinquepunctata. Classification (NCBI taxonomy): domain Eukaryota; kingdom Metazoa; phylum Arthropoda; class Insecta; order Coleoptera; family Chrysomelidae; genus Gonioctena; species Gonioctena quinquepunctata. The sequence goes on along the minus strand of JAFIRS010001485.1, from coordinate 195,810 downwards.
ACTCGTTCATCCAACGAACAGCGAGGCTTTGGAACTCATTGCCTAGGGAGGTGTTCCCCGAGGCATACAACTTCCAGAAATTTAAGAAGAACACCAACTCCTACCTTCTTTCCCTCGGTTCCCACGATGTTCTCTGAACATTACAGGATATCCCTTTTCGTGGGAACCAGAACATATAAAAAAAAATAAAAAATATGTAAATTCTACGAGATTTTTATCAACTTTGAAGCATCTGACAACCCTTTATCACCACTTACTCTTCTGACAATGTTTTCCCTGTTTTTTTGTCATCTCACCCTGATGTGAATTTTCAGCCGTGCCGATCGACAGTTCGTTTTGTTGGTAAATTTACAGGTTTGATCGCCCGCCCACGTACGTATCTTCCAGCGCGTCTTCTGACGGTCGGGCTTTCGCATTGACTACAACAATCGAATCATTTCCGTGTAAAATATTCCGTGTACCAAGGCATGCTCCTCCTGTAGACTTACGTCTTAGACTAATACCTGAAGGATTCCAATTATGAAAAGAGTTCCATGCGTTTTCATCCCCGGACAAAATATCCCCAACAAAATATCGCCAACAAAATATCCCCGGAAAAAATATCTCCAAGACAAAATATCCCCAACACAAAACATCGCCATACATAACACCCCCAACTCGAAATATTCCTGGAGAAACATATACACACACGACAAATAATTATTTTCAGTTGTAAATTCATAGAAACACATTAGGAAAAAATTACATAAATAACATAAAATAAGGAAATTATGATTACAAATGAATATGTGTGAAATTTTCTCTAAAATTAATTAAAGAAATACCAATTAATTTAAAAAAAAAATTATCGTACGAATAAAATGAACATTGATAGAAAACACAGATATTCAAATTCATTGCTCATACAATATATAAATAACCTTAGACTGACTAAGAAAAACTAAACGTAACCTAATAGTCCACCACGAGATGTCAGTATAGAACCAATATTTTACACCAAATTATACAAGGATTTTTTATCATGTGTATATTTACACCAAATTATACGTTTTTTTTTATAATGGGGATATTTTGTGCAAGGATATTTTGTCCGGAGATAATTTGTCATGGGGATATTTTGTCGGGGATATATTGCCGGGGTTATTTTGTTCGAGGATCAAAACGCCTGATACCATGTAAAATCCATTTGAGTTATTTTTGCTAAGAGTATAGTTTATTTTTAAACGTCGTCGCTAGTTATTTGTAATGATTAGAGTACAATGATGGAAATAATTCGTAATGAGTCCACTCTTATGTTCAACGGTGCAGCTGGTTTTGTTGTTTACTTTCTCTGATACTTAGACTTATTGGTGTTTGATGATAGTGAATTAATCGTGTCCACTCTAATTTTGGGAAATATATTTAAATCTGAATCTTCTCAATATACAGTGCTAGTCAAAAGTCCCCTCCCCCCCTCGTATCTTTTGAACGGGTATACTTATAATAATGAAATTTGGAGGGTGGAAATAAACGGATGTAGGCTTCTCAACTGGTCATAACAGGTGACGCAATAGTCATAAATGACGTCACAAGGCCACTGTGACCAATAATTTTAAATGGGACCCTATGGCAAGTGACAGCTCGTTTGAAAGGTATTGAAAATACCTATTCAGTCATACCAATTTTGTTTGGGTTTCGGCTGATTTTGATTGATGAATTGAAGAAATACGAAAATTATAGTTTCGCATTTAATTAACAAAGATTTTAAAGTACGCCTCTGGTTAATTGTCAAAAAGGTTGACGTTTTTGAATTCTCTACTTGTCAAAAGTGTTTATACCTTGAAAATTTACCTAAGCTATTGTTTAACGAGACGTTTAAGTGTTTACATAGGCAAAATGGTACGTACTGTAGCCGACAAAGTAGCAGCTATCTTAATAATTGGTGAATGTAGAAACAATTTCCATGCAGCGGAACGACTGTTTAATGAGAGGTACCCCGATCGCCCTATATCGAGGGTTTATTTGAGGGAGCTTCTTCGGAAGTTTGATGCATCAGGTAGTGTTCAAGATGCCAAACGATCTGGTCGACCAACAATTAGTGATGACAAGAAAATTGACATAATTGGAGAAATGGTAGTAAACCCTACTTCTTCCACAGCCCAAGTTGCGTCTATCTGTGAAGTCAGTCAAAGGGCAGTACATAGGGTGTTGGCTAAAAACAAATTTCATCCATACAAATTAAAAATGGTGCACCAACTTTCAGATGATGACTCCGACCGAAGACTAGAATTCTGTGAAACTATGTCCAATAAAATGAACCAACAACCAGGCTACATACAGACAATTTGTTTTAGTGACGAAAGTACTTTCTTTCTCAATGGAAATGTTAACACTCAAAATGTGAGGTATTGGAGTGACACAAATCCTCACATCTTTCGTGAAAAACATACTCAATTTCCAGAAAAAGTAAATGTTTGGGCAGGTATTTTGGGAAACCACATAGTTGGGCCTCTTTTTCTCAATGCTAACTTAACCGGTGAATTGTATCTGGAGATGTTACAAAATGATATTGAGGCGTTAATTCTTGAAATTCTAGAAGATAATCCAGATGAATTCGACAACTTGGAAATAACGTTTCAACAAAATGGTGCTCCTGCACACTATTACGGTGCAGTAAGACGTTACCTAGATGAAGAATATCGTGGTAGATGGATTGGACGACGAGGTTTGATCGAATGGCCAGCTCGGTCACCGGACCTTACACCATTAGATTTTTTTCTATGGGAGTACTTGAAATCTAAGGTTTACGCTACAGCACCTGACAGTATTGCCATTCTGAAACAACGAATTGTTCCGCTGACACACTGGGACGAGTACGACAAGAGTTTAGCAATAGGATGCATTACTGCCAGGAAGTAGATGGAGCACATTTTGAACACTTATTATAAGAACTGGTTCTTAAATCTTTATTAATTAAATGCGAAACTATAATTTTCGTATTTCTTCAATTTATCAATCAAAATCAGCCGAAACCCAAACAAAATTGGTATGACTGAATAGGTATTTTCAATACCTTTCAAACGAGCTGTCACTTGCCATAGGGTCCCATTTAAAATTATTGGTCACAGTAGCCTTGTGACGTCATTTATGACTATTGCGTCACCTGTTATGACCAGTTGAGAAGCCTACATCCGTTTATTTCCACTCTCCAAATTTCATTATTATAAGTATACCCGTTCAAAAGATACGAGAGGGGGAGGGGACTTTTGACTAGCACTGTATAAATATTTGTTCTACCTCTCTTTCCCCTGAAAATGTCCTCAAGTTGATGATCAATCACCCATTACGTCTGCGATTTCCGCAATACGAAACTTCATGGCTGCTACCTGAAGTGGCATTGCTGATTGTTGAAATTTTATTTTCCAGAACGCTCTTGGCGAATCTCAGGGAGTTATACATCTCCAAAGTAACAGAGTGACCAAAAAGTCCATAAAGATAAGCAGCTATGTATCGTGAAAACACTCTTATATAAAGTGGGTTGCGTTCACTTGGTTTTATTTTCATTATCTTTGAAACGCTTTCGCCTTGCATCATCTTACTGGGTTTCAGCCAAGTCGCAAAGACATTCAAGGGAGGCGATGTTTTCGGCTATTTAACAGAGAAACTGTCGTGGATGGCAATAACCGAATCCTTGTCTGAAGCTCATTACTGATAAAACTCGTATCAACAATAAGTTATTCTCCCAACAGCAGCATACTGCATATGGTGTTATGGCATTATCTATTCTAATGTTGCGAAAAGAATTAATAGAGTTTATATTTAATCTGGAGGAATCAATGATATGAGCTACGATCCAGGTATTTGCCTCAGTTAAGCTACAAGTAATTCATTCCTAGATGATTTTTTCCATTTATGTGCTGTTATGTGATTCATGTCTCCATTGAATCGTATTAGTTCTACTACACAAGTATAAACTACCTTAAGAATACCATGTTCTTTATTCTATATGGAAGGCGTTCATCAGTTAGATATTTTTCTATATTATCCTAATATCTCTCCTCCCTGGAAGTGAGAAATGTTAGTTATCCTGTAAACCTATGCGGTGCATATCATAATTTGATAAGTATTCGTCAAGATAACACGAAAACATCAGGAGCGATTTCGAATTGTGATTATCCTCCAAAAACTAGCATTTGAGAAATGGAAGGTGATTCCCGAAACGTCATCGAAGGAAATATATGTTGTATAAATAATTTTCAATATAACTTCTGATGTGAATTATATTGGGCAAATTATTTTCAAACAGTACCTAATCAACAAATTTAAAATCTTCTTAGTTGATTTTCGAATCCAGAATAGCAAAAAGCAGTAACGTATCAGGTCAATATTTATCATTTGGCCTTCTTGAAATACATAACATTCTCTTCTTCCAGGGGAAAAAACCTAAAAATATGGTAAAACAATATTTCTTCATTATTTCTCTTCAGAAATAATATTGGTTGAAAACACATGTTTTCACCTTTTCTTCTTTTAAATAATCTTTCTGACCCAAAATAACTTTTGTTGGTAAGTCCTTCGAATTGTTTTACATCACAGAAATTATAATGTCCCCCCCTTTTTATCTATTTTAGTATTGTACAATTCACTGAAGATGGGAATATATATTCCAGAAACATGTTTGAATTAAAATATTCTACTACTCCACTTTGAGGATTGACTACTTCTTTCAAATATATATATATATATATATATATATATATATATATATATATATATATATATATATATATATATATATATAAATATATATTCTTTAGTTTCTCAGAATAAAGATCATATGATTGGTATAAGAACTGTATTTAACAATCTTTTTACTAACGAAATAATCAGATGTTTTATTCATGTATGATCATTCTCTTGCTGCTCGTTCAAACGTTGTTGAAGATGTGCGAAATATTCGCTATTGTGGTGTTGAAAAGTTGGTTTCATTTTCCTTTTTTTCCCATTCCCTGTTTGTCATCAGATTTTAAAAAAGGTGACTGTATATTTGGCTAATAGACCAGGGTCGATAATTTTTTAAACAAAAAAAAATTCTAGTAGGATGAAACCCATTAATAAAGGAAGAAAATATAACAAAAATGAAAGTAAAAATAATTTACGGGCGATCTGAGATCGGGAAGTGGAAGGGGGTGAGTTTTTAAGGGTAAAAAACGGCTTATCTCGATTTTCGGCAAAACTACAAGTCCTATGGAAAAAATTTGTAGGTAATGAAACGATCTACAACTTTTGTATCAACACTTTTTTCACATAACCTCAAAATTTATGTGAAAAATTCAAATAACCAGGTTTTTGGTTTTTTATTTTTATCTTTTTATCTTTCCAGGAAATTTGAATGAAACTCGCTTTCAAAATTACCCTATATCCCAAACATACTGTAATTTTTTTTATTTAAAATATTTATTTTTTCACCACATTTTGACCTAATATCGAAAAAGCACCCTAATTTTCAATCGAAAATTCTCCCGTCAAATTATCAGTTTTTTTTAAAAAGTCTGTAGGCTTTCTGATCGTTGAGAACTCTAGTTTCTGAAGGTGTTAAAAAAATAAACATTACTATGGTAAATGTTCTCAGAAAATGCAAAGAAATAACAGACCCTCCTAGCCCCTTCCACACTTCGCTATGAAATACCTTTTGATGGGCTAAAATTTTCCAGATCCCTCAGGTATATAAGTTATTTTGGAAAAGCAATCAATAGGCATCAATGCATTTAATTTAAAGAAGATTCTACAACTTTCTCAAAATATTGTAGAAGTCTTATTAAATATTAACTTCATTAACTTATTTGGTTGTTAATTATAGTTGTATATTTCGATTTGCAATTTCTTTGTTCATCAATGTTACATGGAATCTCACGTTTTTCGAGTAATTAAATTTTAATAAATAGCTCAAAATTGTACATGATGATTAAAATTTTTTTCAAGATTCGAGTTTTTTTCGTTTTTTTCGTTTTTTTGCATTTTCTGAGAACATTTACTGAAGTAATGTATTTTTTTCTACACCATCAGAAAGTAGAGATTTCAACGAACGAAAAGGCCACCGATTTTTTTTTTAAAGCAGATATTTTGACGGGAGAATTTTCGATTGAAAATTAGGGTGCTTTTTCGATATTGAGTCAAAATAAGGTACAAAAATAAATATTTGAAATCAAAAAAATTACAGTCTGTTTGGGACATGAAGAGGTAAGTTTTCACCAAATTTCATGGAAAAATTTTTTTTTGTAAAAGATAAAAATAGAAAACCAAAAACATGGTTATTTGATTTTTTTACATAAGTTTTGGGGTTATGTGGAAAAACTGTGGAGGCAAAAGTTGTAGATCTTTTGATTACCTACAACTTTGCTCTCGTATTTGTTTTCCATGGTACTTGTTGTTTTTCCGGAAATCGAGATAAACCGTTTTTTACTCTTAAAAACTCACCCCCTTCCACTTCCCGACCTCAGATCGCCCGTAAATTATTTTTCCTTTAATTTTTGTTATATTCTCTTCGTTTTCCAATGGGTTTCATCCTACTATTATTTTTTTTCACTTCTTACCATTTTCAAAGGCTTCAGCTCTGGTCTATAAGGTTTTCGATGTCATTCCTATTGTTGATTTTATTTTAACTCTCAAACTTATGCTTTTCTTTTCCGTGTTACGTCTGTTTTTGAAGATTTGTTGGCTTGCATTATTTTTTGTAAATATGGGTTGGACAGTCTTAGCATGGTATTTTATATATTGTGTGGGTTTCTTGGGTTTCAATTGTGGGAATCTTGGGTTTCAATTGCGAATATGTAATGTTATTCGTATTTTTCTATCGATGTGATATGGTAATGTTGTATTTTTCTATAGATTTGTTGATTTTGTAAGAATTTTTTTTGTGTATGGTAGAGATATGTATGCTGTTGTATTCTTTATTTAAGTGTTTTTTAAATTAATTGTTTTTTTATGATTTTTTTTCTGTATTTTTATTAGTATTTTTTTATTTCATCTATGTTTTTTTCCCTTATTATCGGTTGTGTTAGTTTGATGGCTCGGTCTTTTGAAATTTGGATGACATTCTTTATATGAATGAATGGTGCATTTGATACAAAATTTGTGTAGCGATGTGATGCGTGTGATTTGGTGTACCAGTTTGTGTGAATTTTTCCTGAGTTGACATATTCCACTGGTGTGTCGAGAAAGTTGATTTGTTTGTTGTTTTCTTTCTCAACTGTGAATGTTACTCTATGGTGATAGTTGTTGAATTTTTCTAGAATACCACTAACTTTGTCAATTGGGACACATGTTAGTAGATCATCTACATATCTTTTGAAAAATACTGGTTTGAATGATAGTGACTTGATAACCTTCTCTTCAAAGTATTCCATTTCAAAATTTGCTACAGTTGCCGCGATTAGAGATCTCATTGCAATTCCAAATATTTGTAAATAGTAATTGTTTTCCTATTGAAAATATGTAGATGTTCAGCAGAATTCCATTCCTTTCAAAAATTCCTCTGAAGTTAATGATGTGTGACTTTGAATTTTGTCCCATTTTTCCCCAATTAAATTCATAGGTAAGTTTGTGTTTATATTGGTGTACAGAGATACTATGTCGAGAGAAATAATTATATGTTTTTTTGGGATTGTTATATTTCGAATGAATTCCACAAATTCCCATGAGTTTTTTACGTAGTATTAATTATTTAAAATAACTTTTGTGAGTAATTCTGAGAAAAATTTTGATAAGCCATGAGTCACTGATTTTATGTTACTGACGATGGGGCGAAATGGAATGACGTTTTTGTGTTATTTGGTTAACCCATATATTGTCGGTGATTGGGCGTTGTGTATAGTTAGTTTATTCTCAGTTTCTCGATTCATTACTTTTAATGAAAACCAATTTTCTATTGACTTATTTACCTCGGTTTGTAGTTTTTCTGTGAGATTGTATTTTTCTTCTTTATTTGTGGTTTCGCCATTGAGCATAGTTTCTGATTTGAGTTTTTAATAACATTTTTCCATTATAACAGTTTTATTATAGTTTTATCTCCCTTTAAAATTGATAGATTGGTATTTCCTTCCAAATATAATTTTGTTTTCTCAAAAGTTTGTTGAAAATGTTTTTCAAATTTTTGGTTTGTTTTCCAGAATGTTTCTTGAAATTAGTATTGATATTATTGATTTTGTTTTTTTTTTACGGTTGTTTAAGGAAATTCCAGCTTCCATGTTTGGTTATTAATTTGAAGGAATCTGTTCATTTTCATAGTAAAAATGTTGACCAAGACTTATTGTATATAGGACATCCTCAAGAGTATTTTCATCAGTTAGATTTTCAATTCAATTCTTATTGAATTCTATATTTTGATTATTTTCTTATTTTTTTTTTCATGTTTTGAAATTCCTTAATATTAATTTTTTTCTTTTTTGAAGAATATTCTCGGTATGACTATGTTGCTTTTCAAAAAACCTTGAGTGTATTGTGATCGACATTCTGTGATAGTTTATATTTCACATGTTCAATTTTTTTATATAAATTTGAGAGGTTCTTATAACATTTACTAATACAAATTTTTATAAGTTTAATACAAAAAAACGCTAAAATTCCATCGTATTTGTGTTGGAATTCCTGATGTTGGAAGTTTTGTTTGTTCTTTATTTTTAAGAAATTTGTTATCAATTTCTGATTTTTACGTCTTACTAGGAATATGCTTCTGTTCTTCTCTGTTCCTTTTTTTGTTTATATTTGAGTACTTCAATAATTTGGTATTGTTGTTTCCAATTTTATTTTCCATAGTTCTGTAGAATCCCTCCATTCTTGGCAGTTTCTAATTCCCTGCCTGATATATTCTTTTTGATTTTCTTTACCATAAATGTTTCTTTATTTTCTTCAGTTCCTCAGAATGGAGGTCATTATCAGTCGATAGCTTTATTAAAACGACATTTGTATTTGTCGTCTTCAGGTTGAAACTAAAACAATTTAAGACATTCAAAATAACAACATATACTATACATAATTGCGATAAATATATAAATAGAGTATCGATAAATGATTGATATATGAACTGTATTTGTTAAAAACTTTTTACTTACGAAATAGTCAGACGTTTTATTCATGTATGATCATTATCTTGCTGCTCGTTCGAATGTTGTTGAAGATGTGTGAAATATTTGCTATTGTGGTGTGTTAAAAAGTTGGTTTTTATTTTCTTTTTTTCCCATTTCCTGTTTTCATTAGATTTTGGAAAAAGTTATTGTATATTTGGCTAGTTTTTGACGGCATTCCTATTGTTGCTGCTGTTTCTCTTTTTTTTATCTTTATCATTTCGCGAAATGTTCTTACTTTTGGGTTCTTTTCTTTGGCTAGAATTCCTACATTTTCAGTGTTTAACTCATGATGCTTTTTTTTCGTGTTTTAATAAATCTGTTACGTCTGTTTTTGAATATTTATGGTCTTTTTTGTAAATATTGCATGGTTTGACCTATATACGTACTTGGACAGTATTTGCATGGTATTTTATATATTGTATAGGTTTGTTTGTTTTTAGGAATTTTATGTTATTTGTGTTTTTTGATCGATGTGATATGTTTATGTTGTAATTTATTCCATCACATCGATTAAAAAACACAGATAACATCATATATTCAAAATTGAAACTCAAAATTCCTAATAACAAACAAACCCACACAATATATGGAATACCATGAGAAGACTGTCCAAGTACGTATATAAGCAATATTTACAAAAAAGAATGCAAGTCCATAAAAATTCAAAAACAGACGTAACAGCTTTATCAAAACATGAAAAACAAAAGCATCATAAATTCAACACTGAAAATGAAGAAATCCTAGGCAAAGAAAAGAACCCAAGAGTAAGAACTTTTCCTGAAATGATACACATGAAAAAAGACAGAAACAGCATTAACATTTGGAATGACATCAAAAACCTCAGCAAAATATACTGCCCTTTTTTCATTTAATGAGAAATAGGGAATGGGAAAAGATGGAAAATGAAAACCAACTTTTTAACACACCACAATAGCAAATATTTCACACATCTTCAACAACGTTCGGAGGAGCAGCAAAAGAATGATCATACATGAATGAAATGTCTGATTATTTCGTAAAAAGTTGAAAGTTTTCAACAAATACAGTTCTGATACCAATCATGTATTAATTCTCAATTTAAAATCGCAATTATGTGCACTATATGTTGTTATTTCAAATGTCTTAAATTGTTTCAGTTTTAACCCGGAGATGACAAATACAAATGTCGAAACGTCGTTTCAAATTAAGTTATTGACCTTTATTCTGAGAAACTGAAGAAAATAAATGAACATTTATGGTCAAGAAAATCAAAGAGAATATATATATATATATATATATATATATATATAGTGAATTATTTTATCCACTGTACTTATATTATTTTGAAGAAATAGCGGGTATTCAGTCTGGTCTTATATGAAGAAAAACTCTTCTTTACGTTTCCAAGCTTTCGACAATTTATTTTGTCTTTATCAAGGCTAAAAAACAAGAATGGTTGAAAAAATATCAAATATGAAAAATTGGTATGAACTTACATGTAAAATGAGTTAAATTAACGAATATAAATGTATAAAATATATCGACATTTTGACTGACAATTGCAATTTTGTGAGTAGATGATGTTTCTGTGTTAGGATGTACAGGGGATTCTGTATGCATATTTATTAAAATAAAAGTTCATTTTGAAAGTAAATATGAGTAGATTTTGCTCAGTTGGTCAATGTCAGATCTCTTATTCATGTTATTTACGTCACCATTAATTGCCACCATTTCCAAAAAAAGTTTTTTTGTCAAGTTTTGTTCTTGATATATAATTTTTGTGTCATGATAATTCATTATGTGATCTTGGTTCACTACATGATCAGAGAGTGCACAAGAAAGTTTTTGGAGTCTACAGTCACTTTTATGACCAGTGATTCGTGATTTCAATGTTTGACTCGTTTGTCCAATGTAATTTTTATCACAAGTACTACAAGGTATACTATAAACTGAATTATTTTTCATCGGTGCACATTCTCCGTCTTTTAATTTTGTATATATTTCATTTATTGGAAGGATATTTTTCTGTGATATTTTAATATTGAATTCACTTTTGAATACATTAATAATTTTAGGAGACAAATTTTTTATGTATGGTATTGATCCGAAAGTAATTATATTACTGGAATTTGGTACATTTGTATCTGTATTGACAGTTTCATTAGAAATTGTATTGAATAATAATTTATTGAGTAGGCTATGAGGATAGGAATTTCTCTCAATATTTCGTATAGTTTTTTTAAATTTTTATCTAAAAGAGATGGGTGTACTATTTTATGTATTCTATTCTTCATTCCTAAAATGAAATTGATTTTTGTTTTATATGGATGGTGAGATAAATAATTTATATATTTTCTGGAATTGGTAGATTTGATGTGCCAATCTAATATAATGGTATTGTTTTCGGTTCTTATCAAAAGAGTGTCTAAAAAGGGTATCGTATAATCTGTTTCTTCTTCTTTTGTGAACTGAATGTTCGGATTGAAACTATTGAATACATTAACTGTTCTTCAATCTTATCATGTGGAACTGAACAAATTATATATCCACATATTTTTTGATGAAAGCATTTCAAAAGAAAGTTTGGGAATACAGAATTCTAGAAGGTCGTCCATAACAAATTGAGCAAAAATTGGTGAAACTGTAGAACCCATTGGGGTACCTAAAATTTGTTTATAAAATGTATTTTGGAATACACAGTAAGTTGTATCGAAAATCAGATCAATCATTTCTAAAAACATAATTTGGGAAATTTTGCAATGTAATTTTATTTTATTCCAGTGTTTCTTTATGCTCATTTTGATGACCTTGATGGGTATATTATTGAATAATGATACAACGTCCAAACTTATGAGAATATAATCAGGAGGAATTTGTTTTTCTTGAATGAAAGTTGCAAAATCAAAAGAATCTTGTACATAATAGTCATTGTCTTGTTCGTATGATAATGTCATGATATCTGTTACTAATTGTGCAATTTTACAATTAGGTGCATTAATACAAGAAATGATCGGCCTCAAAGTTAATGTAGGTTTATGAATTTTGGGTAAACCGTAGAATTTTGGACTGTTTGCGGTGTAGAATGTTAATGTCTTCTTCTCTTCCTCACTGATATATTTTTTGTTAAATATTTTGTTGACTAAATTATTACATTTCTGTTGATTTGTACTTGTAGGATCTCGATTCAGTTTTTTGTAGTATTTGTTATCGTTTAGTAAATCATTGGAAAATTGAATATAGTCATCTCATTCATGATAACAGTAAAATTTTTTTTAAAAATTTTTTTTTAAAATTTTTTTTTTCATGTAAATGGTTAGTTATATTCTCATAAGTTTGGACGTTGTATCATTATTCAATAATATACCCATCAAGGTCATCAAAATGAGCATAAAGAAACACTGGAATAAAATAAAATTACATTGCAAAATTTCCCAAATTATGTTTTTAGAAATGATTGATCTGATTTTCGATACAACTTACTGTGTATTCCAAAATACATTTTATAAACAAATTTTAGGTACCCCAATGGGTTCTACAGTTTCACCAATTTTTGCTCAATTTGTTATGGATGACCTTCTAGAATTCTGTATTCCCAAACTTTCTTTTGAAATGCCTTTCATCAAAAAATATGTGGATGATATAATTTGTTCAGTTCCACATGATAAGATTGAAGAAACAGTTAATGTATTCAATAGTTTCAATCCGAACATTCAGTTCACAAAAGAAGAAGAAACAGATTATACGATACCCTTTTTAGACACTCTTTTGATAAGAACCGAAACAATACCATTATATTAGATTGGCACATCAAATCTACCAATTCCAGAAAATATATAAATTATTTATCTCACCATCCATATAAAACAAAAATCAATTTCATTTTAGGAATGAAGAATAGAATACATAAAATAGTACACCCATCTCTTTTAAATAAAAATTTAAAAAAACTATACGAAATATTGAGAGACAATTCCTATCCTCATAGCCTACTCAATAAATTATTATTCAATACAATTTCTAATGAAACTGTCAATACAGTTACAAATGTACCAAATTCCAGTAATATAATTACTTTCGGATCAATACCATACATAAAAAATTTGTCTCCTAAAATTATTAATGTATTCAAAAGTGAATTCAATATAAAAATATCACAGAAAAATATCCTTCCAATGAATAAAATATATACAAAATTAAAAGACGGAGAATGTGCACCGATGAAAAATAATTCAGTTTATAGGATACCTTGTAGTACTTGTGATAAAAATTACATTGGACAAACGAGTCAAACATTGAAATCACGAATCACTGGTCATAAAAGTGACTGTAGACTCCAAAAACTTTCTTGTGCACTCTCTGATCATGTAGTGAACCAAGATTACATAATGAATTATCATGACACAAAAATTATATATCAAGAACAAAACTTGACAAAAAGACTTTTTTTAGAAATGGTGGCAATTAATGGTGACGTAAATAACATGAATAAGAGATCTGACATCGACCAACTGAGCAAAATCTACTCATATTTACTTTCAGAATGAACTTTTATTTTAATAAATATGCATACAGAATCCCCTGTACATCCTAACACAGAAACATCAACTACTCACAAAATTGCAATTGTCTGTCAGTGTGACAATTTTTTAAAGTCAAAATGTCGATATATTTTATACATTTATATTCGTTAATTTAACTCATTTTACATGTAAGTTCATACCAATTTTTCATATTTGATATTTTTTCAACCATTCTTGTTTTTTAGCCTTGATAAAGACAAAATAAATTGTCGAAAGCTTGGAAACGTAAAGAAGAGTTTTTCTTCATATAAGACCAGACTGAATACCCGCTATTTCTTCAAAATAAAATATATATATATATATATATATATATATATATATATATATATATATATAATATGTGCATTCTGAGTAACGCAAAACAAATATATCAATATATATATATATATATATATAGGGCGACAAAATATCCCTTTACGTGGTCATAACGATTATGGAACATTGAATATTTCGGACCATAGCTTCCAAAGTCATAACGAAAGAAATTTTAGAGAATTGTTGCGATTTAGAGTAGCCAGTGGAGATACAGTCCTGAGAGCTCATTTGGAAACACATAGTACTCGCGCAACTTATATCAGTAAAATCATCCGAAATGAACTCATCAATATCTGCGGGGAATCTTATTGTCAAACAAATCATTAACAATGTTTCACAAAGCGAATACGTCAGTAAAATATTTGACGAAACAACTGATATAAGTTATATATCTCAAATGTCGCTTGTTCTCAGATATATGGGACAAGATGATGGAATACGAGAAGATTTCATATCATTTGTAGATTGTCATGTAGACAATTTTGATGAGAGTACCACTGAGCCTTCTCCCACTGGTAAAATACTTGCACAAACTATATTGAAATTCATGAATAAGTATGGTCTGAACTTGAACAATTGTGTTGGAATCGGTACTGATACGTGTAGTGTAATGCTTTCGGAGCAAAAAAGTGCTGTTAGTGAACTACAGAAATATTTGCCAAACTCCATGGAATGTCTATGTCACAGTCATTCCCTGAATTTGTCTATTTCTAAGTCTACCTCCGTGCAAGATATGAGAAATAGCGTAGTAATAATGGAAGAACTGATCGCATTTCTCAACGCATCCTCAAAAAGAAAAACAATATTGAATAATTCATCTGAACAGCTCAAGAAATTATGTGAAACAGTTACAGTTACTGCCACTGACTGCCAAAAACAATTTGCCACAGGGACAAGGATACCTATCAAGAATTGATGCATAGAAGAAGTTTAGGAATATGAAAATAAGCTTATAATCATCATAAAGATGATCATTCAGTGTGGCCACCGAGTCCTTGATCACTGATATCACTATTTCATTTATGAATGTTCTGGTTGATTCGAAATATTTTGTGAAATCAATGAAGAACTTTAGAATCGTTCCACGAACTCCAATCATTGGTACTATCACTTAAGCAATATTTGTCTGTGATGTACGGAATTGTGGATTCATAAATGGTTCTCTTCTCCATGTCAACTTTTCCGGTTTTTTCCGGATATTCGGGAAATTAACATTTTTTATTTTTCCGATTCATTGCAATGATATCAATTCTTCGGGTTGAACCATCAATTGTAACACAACTGATCTCTTCGTAAACATCCATTTTCTTGTTCCTCATTCCATCTGCAACCAATGTTCTCATTTGATAATGTCTTGCATTTCGTATTGAACTACCTTTCCTACAGTATGCAAGAACGTGTGCTATAGTTTCAATCTCATTGTTTACATCAAATTTCGTTTAATCGTATACACTGCTGTTTTACATGTTTTCTCAATATACGTATTTTTTGTCATAATTGGTGTCATTATTTGGGATCTGGTCGGCGCAGCAAATCCCATAGCCTAGAGGGACAATCTCAAACCCTCAGGTATCCGAACCTACAGAAGGGAAATCACATTGAGTCTAGACATTGCTTCTAGCCTAACTCACAGCCTTCGGGTGATCACGTGTTGAAATCCAGTGTATTAATATTAGACACTTAACCTGAACCAACAAAATCCTAGCATACTTCCATTGGTTAGGTTGGTGACAGTGAGCGTCCTTTCAGACGGGAGGTAGTTGACAAACATTTTTTTTTTCTCGAAACAACTAACCATATTCTTATTGTCGAATTCTACAAATGGCGACCCAGCGGTGTGATTAGTTGGTTTCGGTTAGAACGACCGAGGAAAGTGACATTTTTCTCTAGCTTAATACACAGAAAGAATGAACAGCCTTTCCGCTGTTCATCACAAATGAGTGACAGATGGTGGGATACTTTTTTTTTGTCAGTCGATGTTAGATAAAGCGGCGAGAAGCAGAAACGGAATAGAAAAGAGTTATATTTTGTACAAATGGTGACAAGCGACGGAAAGTTAGGAAAAGGCAAATTTCTTCTTGTTGAGTGAAGTTAAAGATATTATTATTTTGATATAAAAGAAAAAAATGGTCTCAAAGACAATTTCTCCCTGTACATTTGTAATTTGCCCTCCTTGCAACGAATAACTTTTTGAGGGAAAACAAACGTAGAAAATGGAAAGCAATATTCTAATAACTCAAGGCGTTATGCGAAATTACCACTGCCATCTCACGGGGAGGAAAAGATATCCAGCCGCGCACTCTGTCTGTAATTTGAATCTCAAAATACCAAATTTCATCCTCATTATATGCCATAATATGAGTGGTTATGATTGCCATATGTTCTTGAAAGAATTGTATGGGAAAAAGAACAAGGTTGATGTTATTCTCCAAACTAAGGAAGAATATATTTGGTTCACAAAACATCTCTACACACATCAAGCTATCAAAGTAAAAAAAGGAAAATAAAGAAATTTTTTTTGAAAATGAGATTTATGGATAGCTTCAAGTTTATATCGAATTCATTGGGAAAAATGGGTGCAACTTTGAATGATAAGCAATGTATAGAGATGTCAAAATGTTTTCCCGATGGAGAAAAATTCAATTTAATGGGGCAGAACGGTGTTTTCCCATATAGTTTTGTGGACAACATCATTAAATTGGATCATCCTAATTTACCAACAAGAAATCAGTTTTATGACAATTTGAATGAGGAACATGTATCAGAAAAAGATTATATGAGAGCCGAACGTGTTCGGGAACTATTCGAGTGTAAGAGTCTTGGAGACTATTCGGATTTATATTCAAAATCTGATGTTCTACTGCTGTGTGATATATTCGAGAATTTCAGACGGATTTGTTTAGATACATATAAGTTGGATCCAGCTCAATATTATAATGCACCTGGATTATCTTGGGATGCAATGTTGAAATATACAAATGTTGAACTTGAACTGCTAACTGACATTGATATGATAAATTTTTTCAAAAATGGCATTCGTGGAGGTATTAGTCAATGTAGCGATAGGAATCATATAGCAAATAATAAGTTTCTGCCTGATTTCGATCCCAATGAGCAATCATCATTCATTCCTTATTTGGATGCTACAAATTTATATGGACATAGTATGTCACAACCATTACCTACATCCGATTTCATTTGCCTAATTCGAGAAGAAATCACAAATTTAGACATTATGGCTTTGGCAGACAATTATCCATATGAATATGTCCTTGAAGTTGACATACATCATCCACAAGAATTACACGATAAACATTCAGACCTCCCTTTTCTGGTAGAAAGTATGGTGCCACAAAATTCCGAAAGCAAGATTCCAAAATTGATTCCGAATTTCAATGATGAGCGAAAGTATGTGGTTCATTATAAGAACTTGAAACAGGTCGTCACTGATGGTTTGATTGTTACGCATACTCATAGAATCCTAAGATTCAAGCAGTCATGTTGGATGAAGCCTGTCTCCGATCTCAACACTCAAATGCGTAATAGATCTAATAATAAGTCTGAGGAATATTTCTATGAGTTAATGAACAATGCAGTTCATGGCAAAACGATGGACAACGTTGACAATAGGATCGATGTGAGACTTGTTACACATTGGCAGAATGCCCATAGACACGACAAAACTTCAAAAATTGCACAATTTTTTGTGAAAATTTCATTGCTATTCAAATGGGTAGAGTGAAAGTGTATTATGACAAACCACTGTATTTGGGATTCTGTATTTCGGAATAATCCAAGACTGTCATGTATGATTTTCAGTATGGATGTATAAAGAAATAATTTGGTAAAGATGCTTCTCTGCTCTATACTGACACGGATTCTCTAATTTTAAAAGTAAATACCGACAATTTTAATGAGTTCCTCAGCACCAATACAAATAGATTTGACACATCTAATTACATTGAACATAATAAATTCAGCATACCTGTAACAAAATCAGTCTTGGGTAATTTCAAAGATGAGTTTTCCAAGAATCCAATAATTGGTTTTTATGATGGTACAGGTGCTGAAGCATACTATGTACAATCTCTTGCAACAGAAGTAAAGAGAGCCAAAGGGGTGAAAAGATCTGTGATAAAGAATCAATTGACATTGAAGGATTACAAAAAAATATTTGAGAATTGTGGTAAAATTTTCAGGAAGATGAATTCTTTCAGAAGCCTCTCACATGATATGTATACGGAATTGAAAAATGTATGAAGTACCACTATCATATGATGATGATAAAAGATTCATAATTCCCAATACAACACGAACTCTCCCTTGGGGTCACAATGACATTGAGTTCTATCAGTGCGATCCCAATGAAACTATTCGTAAATGTTATAACATAGCTGAATCTTTTTCTCAAGAATATGGCATGAATTACGGAAGTTGATTGGATTATTCGATCAGTTTGTTGAATGCCGAAATAAATGAATAGTATCATTCACAATACTCAAATTGGCTGAAAATATTTAATTTGAAATGTCAAAATTATTAAGAGATATCTGTATAGTTAATAAATAAAATTATTGTTGTATACTATTGTGTTTTATTGGAATAATTCAACCTACGGTAGGTCCAATCTGGACCTGCAAGGTCCAGCCTGGGCTGCAAGGCCCATTGGAGAGCCGGGAGTCTAGGGGGCCTCTCCCTGGTTGCCGGTTGCCGCAGCGGCGCAATTTTTTTAGACCGCAGTTTTTTACCCCGCTCGCGGAATCCGCGGCCTGCGGCTGCGAATCCCACTCGCGATTTTTATCTTGAGTTTCATCCATGGTTTTTCTCTGCTGGCCGCGGTTTTTCACGCGGGGTAGAAAACTGCGGTCTAAAAAAAATTGCAAGACCGCGGAGCGGTCTTATCGCCGCGCAGCGGTGCAAGTTTTTCGCTCGCTCGACCGCGGAGCTGTTGTATTATTGAATAGTATTTACAATTCATTCATGATGGAATATAGGGTGGCGCCTCGCGCGCGCCCCACCTCTAGCGGATGGCGCCCCAACCTCGCACCATCCTTGTGTGTACCAACCTTTCAGAATGTACACCCCAATATGAAAGTCCACCCCTAATCGTCTATCATGATGACATCATCATCATCGTCTATCACGATGACACCATCATCCTCGTTGTCACTAACGTCAATCACTTCGTTGCACTGCCAGCCGTCTGCGTCCCGGTCTACGTATGTGCATTGAGTCTCACCACTCATCCTTTACCTCTCAGCATCACTTACACATTCACAGTAGTCATTGCAGACATGATCATTGTCTGACTCTTCCGGATCACTGAACCACCAGTCATCATCCCCATGAAATGATCTTCCACTTGACGACGATGACGATGATGAATCCGACTCGTAATCTGCTGCTGCTGCTACTGCTGGTGGTCCTCTGCTGGTTGGGCTGATCTCTTCTTCTTGGATGGGGCCATCATCTGCTGGCGGCTTCAACAAACTTAGAGGTGGTGAATCACCACGTTCCAACACATACGCACTTGAGTCAGCAACGGCTTTGGTTACGTCTGACATGATGATCAGAAGTGAGGAAATGATCAGCATGTAATTCAATTCATATCATTCAGAGGAGTGGAGGAGATATGTCAGGAGTGGGGGAAAAGCGAGGAGTAGGAATGTGATCGATCATTCAAGTTTCAAAGAGTCTCACTATTCAGTTGAGAATATTTTATGCGTAGGCTAAATGAGATTTCACTAGGATTCAATTCTTATTTCAACATAGATCTATTTGCTTTTCAGGAGAGAAAATCAATTCGAGCTCAGATGTGCCGGAATAATTTAGATTATTCAACAAAGATTGGTTTTTTTGTGTTGAGGCAATTTATTCCAAAAAAAGTCAACATCAAAATCAATTTATAATTACAAGAAGAAGAAACTACAATCTATCAAAATTTTCATAACATATATACAACAAATCAGTTCTCATCCATTACTTCAAGTCAAACCTAGCTGCTATTGCAATAGCAACATATTTGTGCCAATTTCACTTGAAATAATGGATTTCGAGATCTGGCACCTAATTCAGAGTCAATTTCGTCAAGATTCCTCCTCACGTGGATGTCAAATGCCCAACACCGTTGATTGAAATCGATTCTGCTGCTATATTCCGCGAAACAGAGAAAACATTAATTCTGCACACCATTCCTCGTCATCACCCCAGTTATGCTATTATTTATGCAGTAGAGAAGGTCATCTTGATGGGCGACTGATGTCGTATTTATGTCCCTCCCTCTGATCAACTCCTCTCCTAGTTCATCGAAAACGTCCTCACCAAGCCCCTCATCGGCATCCAAATGATCTTCTCCGTTTGAAGCAGCGTCTGGTGCTGGTGCATCTGCTCCACTACCTCCGATTGGATGATTTCCGCGAACTGGCGGGGGTAGATCAATTGTCAGATGTTACCAGAAAGGTGTCCGAAGAATTCTATAGGTCCCATCTCCCTAAAAATCCGCTCGCAGCCGAAATTACTGATGTCAGAATGAACCAGCCTAGGAAACTTGGAGTTATTTTCCAGAATCTAGGAATCTGCAGTGAAAGAGACCCGATAAACAAGCACTAAATGACCAAAACAGAAACATGAACATACCTAGAAACAAGTAGGAAGTGAATCTGGACTAAAGTAAGCATTTTTTTAAACTGTTTTTTCTTAGTTTTCCAGTATAATAAACATAATTCATGGAAATAATAAGAAACGACAGTAAAACAACCAGCATCCTCGGTGTCAAGTCAATTATATGAAGAAGCATGATCATTAAAGCAGGAGGTTTCTAATTATGATAATTTTCAAATGAAAAATGAGACTGAAATGTCTCGCCTAGGCCAACCTGCTAACAGCAGGGGTTGTCCCTCCGCCTCCATAGAAGGACAAGTGGACAATCACCAGCACCCTTACAGAAAGCCGCAATTATCCTACCCTCTTTCCTCCCACCCAAGAAGAGAAACAAGAAGAATTGTCCAGCATGATATTGTATATATTAGTTGAGTTTGAAAAAAATGTATTTGTATATAGTGACGAAAAAATATTTTTGTATTGTAAGGTATTGGTTCCATTGAGGATAATAGTTTTTCTTATGAAATTAATTCTATAAGATTTGATGACCGGTAGGTCGTTTCTCATTTTAATATGTGATGGGTACTGCCACACCGATTTTCGAAGATGGAAGTAATTCAAAACTGATTCTATTAAAAATGTAGTTCAAAAATTGACTGCAACGAGCTCAATGCACATATATGAAAAGATACAAAATGATTCATTTGCAAATGGAAAATTTTAGCCTTGGGAAAGTCGAAAATTTCAGCCTTGGCCATTCAAAATTGTTCCCAGATTCTGGGTCATACGGTATAATGTCGCACTGCTACTTTCTCTTATTTCATTTTTCTATGATCTTGATGACGAAGAAATTGTCTATTTGCCGATGAAAATACTATTAATTGGTTTGATAAGAAAATATTTCGCCTCCAACCAGTACAATATCTCGTTTATTGGAACATGGAGCTAACAGACTCCATTTACTACCCGAAACTACCTCCGCACTTCATTAGTTCGATTTCAATTTCCATTGGCCGCCATTCGAAACCAATTCCTACATTTTGTTAAACACATGAAACCGTGTAATCTGTTAACCTTGGCCTTTCCGGATTACGTATCTTCTGGACAAATGACCCGGAAATAGAAAGTATCAGCTATTCCCGTTGAATTAACTATTGATATATGTCGGCTTTCAATAGAGAAAATTGTCCTTTTTCTCCGATAGTTACAGTAAATCTGATCAGGATGGTGTTCTGGATACGGATAACGAGGAGAATTTTTTTAACCCTGCTCCGAGTTTCACAAGCGATTGGAGGAGCAGAGAAAACAAGTCGATCAGGAGGAAAATTGTGTTCGACGAATGTTATCGTTAAAAATATGTGAATATACATGTGAGTGGTGGAGCTTATCCGTTTCCGAGTGGCGAAAACTAGGGAGATAATTTTATATCGTCGAGATAATCTCCGCTCTGATCCTGAACTCGGAAAATTAAGTAAAAATGTTTGGAACATGGAAAATTCGACACAGAAATGAGTATCAAATCTTTTTCGTTGAAAGCTCGAAAATTTTAGTTTTTCAGCTATCCCAACTAACATTATTTCTGACCGTAACTGATACCACCCAATCTCCTCCAAAAACCATAAACTCAATAGGCGTAGTGCATAGTATGAAATTACTTGTTATGAACTTCAAATATACCTTTACAGCCTCATGGGTTATATATTAGGATACACTTTCTTGTGGGGTATTCATGTTGAAAAGGGAAACATTCTCAATTGAATATTGAATAAAAAAATAAGAGCAATCAAGTGTTGACCTTCGACGGAAGCAATACAGAACATGGATATGTTAGGTCATGATGCAAATGGGTGGATTGACAGAATGTACAGAATTAATGCATAGATAAGCTGCGCTCAGGAAGCTTCGTCTGTGGCCAATGGTAAACTACTGCCGTGACGTTTTCAATGATGTGACAAATTGAAATTCATTGAAGTTCGTCCAGCTGAAGCAAACGAGTAGAAAAATATGTATTGAATAGAGTGGAAGAGAATGGAAGCAAATAGAAAAAAATTAAAGATTGATGTGTTATAACGATTACTTCGAAAATTTCAACACTAATCATTACGTTGCAGAGGTAGTCACAATTGACAAACAAATTGAATTTGATATTTTTTGACACCGCATTTTTTTCCCCATATTGGTAAATTTAAGGTAATTACAACGTAAGAATCACGTTCGCCTATTTGGGTGCTGACCTATTCGAAGGTCGAAATGATGTAAAATTGACTTTTATTATTTTTTGGGAAAGCTAGGCATCTAGCTCATTATTTCATCCTTGGTTACAATTTGGTTGAATTTCTTCAGTAATACTGTACCAATAAATACAAAAAATTCGGTATTCTTCATAGAACTTTAATTTTATTCCTCATTGAAGTAAATACAAATAGTTCTTGGACCAACGGCACTTCACTTGTGGTGTTATTCCACAAATGTAGTTGAAACATGACAAATCATTGATCGGAATGTCCTGCATGTCTGAGGTACAACCGTTAAAGCTTCACCGATTATGAAATGTCCAGGAGTGATTGCTACCAGGTCCTTAGGTTTGTTAGAGAGAAATGAGATATCGTTTATTCAGACTCTTGAGTGAGAAGAGTGTATAATTGATGAGCGTTATTTCAAAAAAGAACAAATCCACTTTGATACATTTTTGAGAAATCAAGATGTTTTATTAATTTGTACAACTTGAAAATACTTGTTGGATTTGTTCTATTTTGAAATATTACTGTAATTCTAAAACAGGAATTTGTATATTTTTGACCGGAAAAAAATCATATTTTTAATAAATATGGATTTGTTGCGTATTGAAAAAAAAACTGATTTAGAGGCTTTATCTGAATAGTTTCATGGAGTTTCGATAAAAATAGTCATTGCATGTCGTAGCAATCATCCCAAGGTACCTAAACTCAAAACATGGCAAATGTGGATTTGTTCACTTCTGAAATAACGGTCCTCAATTGTTCATAGGTAAAAGAAAAAATCGCAAATTTACTTTAGAAATAAATTCGATGTGAAGAATAGCAGTCTTCCAGATACCACAGATGATCATGACGAAATGGAATACCATTTCAGTAGTGGTTTTGAGCCGGTTCTGGGTGGATTTGTTCACTTCTGAAATAACGGTCCTCAATTGTTCATAGAAAAGCCGGTTCTGGACTCCCTCCCATACCTATCCCCAATGCACGCCCCTTGAAGGGGGCCTGATTCTTGATGTAGTTGCAAGATTGGTTGGAATGTTTTATTCGATAACACTCAGTGGTGGGGTTTATTCCTTATAAAAGTGCGTAATCGTTGTTAATCAGAAGTTATGTCCGAAACCAATGAGTTCCCCATATAGAATGTGTTTATAATCACACAAAAATTTCATCATAATTGCTCCATTCAAAATATCACATTGAGAGGGCATAGAATAAAATTAGTTATATGCAACAAGTTTTCTCAAAGCAATCCTAGCCCAGCAAGAATCACATGCATTTTCAGAGGTGCTTTCTAAAACTTGAAATAATATTTATTCGTTAGTTTAAAGTTGCTTAAAACGGAATAACGATTCTGGCACCTGTTTAGCAATCGCTATGGCATCGACGCTTCATTTACTTGCCAGACAAAGTTAATACCGACAAAATGCACCGGACTAATTTTATAATATTTATTAATGTTTTATTAATATTTTCCTAAAGTAATACTTTGAAGTAACTTCAGAAATATTTTTTACAATTTCAAAATTCGGCAAAATATTTTTACAATTTCAAAATTCAGATCAGACTGATTTGCAATCGGTTTATAACCTGCTTGTTCAAAATACTCAATAATAGTATGAAAAGATGAAAATGAAGTATTAACTTTAAAATTCGAAAAGGTTACGAACCCAAAGTTTCACACGGTTATTCAAGATCGTGAGAATTGCAGCGTCATTATCCAAACATATCTTCGAAGACATATAGATAAGAATCTCATTCAATGTTGTTTCTATGAAGTTGAATTGAAGAAAACACAAAATCTCAATGTTGGCCGAGAAGATATTGAAGGAAATAGAGCGTTTGAGTGTTTGTCAGAGTGGCTAGGTTGTTTCCAATGAAAACAATTCACGATTAAAAAAAAATGCGAGTGTTTAGCATTTAATGATATTTGGTACGAAATGAAAATATATTGTAGAATTTGTTTTATTATCATATAAAAAGAATCGTGAGGAAACATATTACAACAAAAAAATATATACAACATTACAAAACATGTACTTAATCACTTTCACTCAAAGACAATTGTTCAGCTTCTTGCCATTCTTCGAGAATTGATGTCATTGCATCATAGATTGGATCGATTCCAGCCTAGCCATTCCTGCTTGCTTCGAATGCTGGTGTTGTATTTTCTATCTCTATCCGACTCTTGTTTGATGGCATCAGACTTCTACATTTCACAACTCTTTATCCATTTTACGCGACTGCAACCTTCTTCATCTACCATCAGCTGGCACACATTGATGGTATTGGATTCATCGATCTTACGTTTTGCAATATTTCTCTGCTGAGTATAAATTTGCAGTGGCACATACGAAGCTAGCGATCCAATGGCTGCGGATGTAATTTTCGAATATCCTTCTTTTCGATCTTCCCTTAGCTTTGAGGCGATGTTGACGATTTCGAGGTACTCGGCTTGGAACTGTTCAAAGCAGCATCTTGTTTTGAGAGTCGAGTGGTGGCGGTGGGGAAGTCAAGTGTAGATCTCCTCTTCTTTGGAGGCTGGACCTGAATATCCTGAGAGAACTTGGATGACAGGAGCCTTTCAATGATTTGTCAGGAATAGAGATCACAGGTGGAGAACTGGTTAGCAATTGGATAGAAACATCTTGCAGATCTGGTACCTCAGCCGCACTTATCAAAATGAATTCATCAATATCAAAATTCAAATCCATCACGTCATCGTCCTCTTTTGATGTTCTACTTCAACACTGCTATGTTCGTCAGCAGTAAGTAATTTTCCAAAATACTAATATCATGGAATTCATCGTAGTTATAAACTTTAACAAACAATTTACACACGTACTACTCGTCGTCTTGAAAGTGTTGAGAATGATTATGAAAAGTCTACAGCATAAATATTTTCAACACCCACCCTTTCCCCAATACGCGTGTGCACTTGCACTCCTTACCCGATCGATTTCAAGGTGATCTGCATTTCTATCGAATGGTTTTCCAGTTGACTCAAAAATCAATATCACATAATCTCCTCCCATTCCTCCCCACCTACTGCAGTAAAAGTATATCATCCCCGATTCGATGTCGAAGAGAGCTTGCATTTCTTCCGAACATTTGTGCTTACTCAAAAACAAGGTCACTACTTGCATTTCTCAACTAAAAATAATCAAATGATTGCATAACTTATTGATATAGTATACACTTTTGCGGTTGAATGATTAATATAAAGACCGATATGAAATGTGGGACTTTATTTCTGGAAAATATAAATTTGCTATATAGCTACATGGAAATTGGATTAAAACCGCGAAAAAATATAGGGAATCAAAAACGATGATGAAATGTCAAGTGTACATTATTCGATAATTATAATGTCACTTTTGTCAATTTTATCACAAATCAAAATTATTATTCATTGCATGTACATCATCCTGCGGTTTTATCAAAAAACAGTGCAATATCAACATTCACCAATGGAGTAGTATCGCAGAATGGCAATAACGTTTACCTGGAACAATATGGATGTTACAAAAGGATTCCAAATTCATCCAAGAGCACAGAGCAACCGTTCTTAAACTTGTTATTTTGGATTAGAAAAAACATATTAATTCCCAATAATCAAAATGCATGAATTCCATAATCACTAAAGTTCGTATGATTTTAACAATTTGTATATCACAGAAAAATATTTAAAACAACTTGTCAGCGAAAATTACAAATTCCAAATTTCATAATCATTTTGACTGTGCTATATTAGAATGAATATATGATTTGATATGTGACACAAAAGTGATATGAACTTTGATAATGACAATATTATTCATTGAGGTTTCTGCTTCATGATATTAAATTGTATTTGAGATATGGAAAAAATATGAAGTATATATACTCGGATTGGACTGCGCTCAATCATTGCTATTATCAATTGTCGACTAATGCATGGATTCGTTTCATTCTATTCTATGATATTATGACATAGAAACAGATGTTGTTTTCTAAATTTCTGATTGTAGAATTGAAAGGATGATATTTTTTACGAAATAAAGAAGTTGATTCTCGAATCGAGGAGTGTGCATAGATTTCACTTATGATTACTATTTCATTGTTTTGGTTCATAAGATCTTTGATATGTGACACAAAAAGATATGAACTTGGTTTGGGCATTTATCAATTATGAGGAATAATGTTGGAGTTCAGTTGACACTATTGTAGGCTTTGCTCCATTGTATTCAATGATATTCGAAATGTGAAAAATGTACCAATTATTTTCTAGAGTGATTGGTGAATTATAGATACTTTCTATTATTATTTAAAAAAAAAGCAATAAATAATATCACACTCTCACTGGAGAAGATTTGATTGGATATGTACACATATCAGAATGATTCGATTGAAAAAGTGGATGTTTCATGTATCATAGAAGGAAAACAAAATACCGCAAGAATTATTGATGAAAATTATGAACACATCAACCTCGATCAGAAAAATCGATACAATTCCTACATGACAAAAAAGACTCATTCATTCATATATTTCCACGAGGAGTCGACAATTCCAATTCAAACTTTGAACATGACGAAAAAATAAGTTTTATGAAGTTGACAGTCTGAGGTAACATATTTCGAATAGCTATAGAACAACTGAGTAACAAATAGGAATATCGCAAATTTATCCCATTGTTTTGTGAATAATCAATGGAAGATATTACATTGAATGTATTTCTCGATATGATATACAATTCTAGCCAACCATAATCATCAATATTAATTGAAATGATGATCGCCATATCTCTGATTTTGAAGGGTAAGATTATTGGAATTTTCAATCATCATCTTTAATATTCACACTCATATAGTCTATGCATAATTCATTGCATATCGTTACTATCTATTCCATCTTCTATCAAATAATTGAATTATTGTATCGAAGAGTACTGGAAAATTCTCAAACATGCAGAAACAGAATCTCTAAATTTTAAATTTAGGTAGTCCATGTTATTTCTATTATAATATTCAGTGAGCTGTGAGGCTATACCTTCGTCAGTGAAATATATTGCTAGTTGATTTCGAATAATACTGCGATCAATATGATCTCATATGTTCTCATGATGAAAAGGCACATTATTCAATATAATATTGAAATTACCACCAATAATATTATGTCAACTCACTAAAACAATTGTTCTGCACAGAATCTACTGACAATAATCATATTATGTCGAAATCAAAACAATTGTTTTGCTATCAAAATTGTGAATATATCATCGTAAAATATCTGCGCTAAACACGAGATTCAACACTGAACTAATATCGATTTCTGCTAAACTGAGACTGAAAGGGCTTTTCATTTATTGCCAAACTCAATGTATAATGGTAAGTTACAATGAAGGAAGGTTGTTCGAAGAATGGTGCGTTGACCACATATCTAATTGCGAGTTTATTTGTTTTACCATTAGTGAATGAATTATCAATATTTTGTCTAAACTGAAGTTTGGCGTTTGTCACATACATATTGAATGGATTGTTTTCAACTAGGGTGGAAATATGAGGGTTTGATAAATAATTATTGTTATATTTCAAATTTATTCAAGATATGGATAGATGTTTTTGATATGGTAATTGCATCAGTAGAATCATATTCAACACATTTCAATTTTCCACATAACTGCAATATTTCAGTAGATTGTTGTCATGCCAGGAGTTGATTTTTCACATTACATCTAGACTTCATCTTGCGGGAAGCAACGATTCAGAATGGTTGATGTCATCTTCTGAAATGAGGCTCAAATCTCGATGATTGAATATCGATTGATTTGATCAATACGACTTGAATAATGTCGGAAATTAAACAAAGAATTGTTAATATATTCCATTGAATTAATAATAATTTGACTTACGTTAGAAATATTCCAATGAAGGCTGTTGAATGCATTTTTTTATTGAAACTATCTCTACATAAATCCCATATTCTAACAAAAAATATTTTTATTCAATGAGTTGAATTGACAAGAGTTCGAGTCCTCGAACTAGATGACCGAACACTTGCCCCAGATTAGTTAGCCAAATTTAAATGAGATATTATTATCTCATGTAATGTCATTGAAAAATACACTCACTGAATTGACTTCTAGTTGATGTAGTTCTTTTGATGACATAATCCAACTAATTTTTAGAACACATCAAGAGTCAAGGTCAAATTGGAAAATGACTTTTTTCTGTTGAGTTAGTTGAGTTGTTTCATTAATGAGTGCGTTTTGCCTCCCTATAAAAGGATGGATGCGTTGGTGAGAATTCAGAAAAGTGTGTGATTTAGCCAAGTGGTAGTTGAAGTTAGTGTATTTTTTCATTGTGAATAATCTATATATATATATAATATATAAAAAAGAAAAAGGAAGATCAAGGAATGAAACGAAGTTCAAAGTTACTACAATCACATTAGCGTTGTTTAAAATTCTATTAATATAAATGTGCTCTATAGCGTGTGACAAAATGGAATATATATATATTATATATATATATATATATATATATATTAATATATGTATATGTAAGTTTTACTATGTCTCTTACTGAAGTAGGATTTGGAAATAATCAGATCAATAATTGGTGCAAAGGTGAAATTTTAGAACAGAAAACAATATCTTCCTTCCAATGAATAAACCTTTCATTATAAAAGTATCATCGCGTTTATACCATCCGATTCGATAGATCGATTTCTTCAACATTACAGAAAGATTATATGAATGTCATTCATTCAAATCATGTTTGTCTGAAGGTATTGTAAATCAATTCAAAGATAGTGATGTGTTTGCATCATGCTTCTGGTGTCAAGTATAATCATCATATTTGGAGAAAGGTCACAAATTTCAGAAGATTCAAAACATGAACTCTGGTGAAGTCTGACTCCATCCTAGAATTCAACATTTTTTACATTACTCAATAGTTTATTTAAAGTTGAGACATAGTAAAGTAGTTTAATGTAAAATATAGATATTCCATTTTTATTTTTTTTTGAAAGATGCATTAGAGCATTTTTATCAAAACTTTATTTTGTGTAAGTACTACTAGTGAAACCTCCGATGGACAATAATTTATAATTTTTATTTCAGACCTTTCAATGTGGACGCTCTACTCTAGTCAAAGTTTGATCAAAGTCGTGGATATAGATTCATCCATTGAAAGACTCGCATTCTGCTTCAATCATTTGAGTTGGGATGCCCTCCATGCAATGAATTATGACTGAATGTTTGCTTCGATAGAAGATGAAGTTCGAAGGTGTTCGCAAAACATGAGCAGTATAACTCTGGTGCGTATCTTTGTGAGAATTTGGTGAAGGAGATATGGACTTGCCAATTTTTTGAGGAAATGGTCAAATGCGATTGAAAGGATATCTCCACGATCTGTTACACGTACCTCTGTGACATCATCAGAAATATGAACTTGCCCATATCGATGATGAAGATAAGACAATGATGACTCATTGAATTGAGACATTATCAATTGTAAAAAATAGTCAATAAAACTCAATCCTCCATAAAATACATTTATTTATTTATCAATCTCAACAGTGACACATCAGTTTGCTAATCTAACATAATCTTGCATCATAAGAGGTATTTCATGACTTAACCTATCCTTAAACTTATCTTGTACCCCACGATATTTCAATAATAATTCAATTGGTGATTTTAACGCATCTTGTGTGAATTCATGTTAAAAAAATATATACTTCTCCGTATACGTACATTGTTGCAGCTTTTTTGGCATAGTGCATGAAATGAAGCAAAAATTTTACCTTGGAGATACAGAGATTGTATTTTGTCTATAATAGTTTTAAGAAGGGGGAGATTGAGTCCCTCTGATGATAGCTGAGAATCTTTTACTGTGTACTTTCAACACTTATTTTCGTTATATATATATATATATATATGTGTATATATATATATATATGTGTATATATATATATATATATATATATATATATATATATATATATATATGTGTGTGTATATCATCCCCTCTGACTCATGAGCATGTTATAAAGATGAGGGTCGTCTTAAAAATGTTTTGCTTCCATTTCCCAAATCTCAATGCAAAAGCTCAAATTACGACTGAAACTTATACATCCACAAGTATTGCGTTTTGCAAACGTGCATCTCTATTCAAAGTCATTGAATCAAGCAAAATATGAATACTTGCACAATGTATTGGCACCAATCAAAGGATTGAGTTTCTTCACATTCAGTAAAAATGCAGACATTGTGCAACCCTCTGGGACCAAACCAAATTCAGTGTTCATTTTCGATGACATGATTTGCGAAAACTGATATAATTCAATCATATTTTGTATGGAACGTCACAAATATTGTTTCTATCTTGCATATACCTATTCACGAGTTCCCAAACAGCTGCTGCATGGCAATACCAACTCCATTATAAATTTCAAGCAAGACGAAATGAATTCACAGCTCACCCGATGTAACATTCAAAGAAATTCCAAAATGATGTGCGTGAAATGCTGGGATGATCAGTATGGATTCCTTGTCATCGATAAAGATCAAAAAGTATGTAATGGATGATATCAAAATGGATTCGACAGTTTCGTACATCCTTGATATCTCAATTCGATAAGACTAAATCATTCATTGCACTTCGTCAAGGTCACTACAATAAATACGTCGACGTCGCGACACGTCATCGACGGCGTCGATATGGCGTCGACATGGCGTCGCGACGCGTCATCGATGGCGTCGACATGCAAGTTTTTAGCATTTAATCATATTTTGTATCGAAATGAAAAATATATTGTAAAATTTGTTTCATTATCATATAAAACTCGTGAGGAAACAACATAACAGCAAAAAAACAAAACATATACAACATTACAACAACAAAAATCATATACTCAATCACTTTCACTCAAAAGACAATTGTTCAGCTCTTTGTGCCTTTCTTCGAGAATTGATGTCGCAATTTCAAAATGATGTGCGTGAAATGTTGGGATGATCAGTATGGATTCCTTGTCATCGATGAAGATCGAAAAGTATGTAATGGATGATATCACAATGGATTCGACAGTTTCGTACATCCTTGATTTCTCAATTCCATAAGACTAAATCATTCATTGCACTTCGTCAAGGTCACTACAATGAATACGTCGACTTTGCGACACGTCATCGATGGCGTCGATATGGCGTCGACATGGCATCGCGACGTGTCATCGATGACGTCGACGTGCGATACTTTAGCATTTAATCAAATTTTGTATCGAATGAAAAATATATTGTGAAATTAGTTTATTATCATATAAAACTCGTGAGGAAACAACATAAAAGCAAAACATATACAACATTACAACAACAAAATCATATACTTAATCACTTTCACTCAAAAGACAATTGTTCAGCTCTTTTGTCATTCTTTGAGAATTGATGTCGCCTGATGTGTGTGAAATGTTGGGATGATCAGTATGGATTCCTTGTCATCGATGAAGATCGAAAAGTATGTAATGGATGATATCACAATGGATTCGACAGTTTCGTACATCCTTGATTTCTCAATTCCATAAGACTAAATCATTCATTGCACTTCGTCAAGGTCACTACAATGAATACGTCGACTTTGCGACACGTCATCGATGGCGTCGATATGGCGTCGACATGGCATCGGCGGCCGATTTTTGTTGTTGTAATGTTGTATATGTTTTTTTGCTGTTATGTTGTTTCCTCACGAGTTTTTTATATGATAATAAAACTAATTTCACAATATATTTTTTCATTTCGATACAAAATTTGATTAAATGCTAAAGACTTGCATGTCGACGTCATCGATGACACGTCGGGATCATATCATCGAAAATGAACACTGAATTTGGTTTGGTCCCAGAGGGTTGCACAATGTCTGCATTTTTACTGAATGTGAAGAAACTCAATCCTTTGATTGGTGCCAATACTTTATTCATTTTTTAATTTAAAAAGTATTCTTTTTGCTTGATTCATGATTTAAGATGTTAAGTTAATTTGAGCTTTGCATTGAGATTTGGGAAATGGAAGCAAAACATTTTTAAGACGACCCTCATCTTTATTACATGCTCATGAGTCAGAGGGGATGATATACACACACATATATATATATATATATATATATATATACACATATATATATATATATATATATATATATATATATATATAACGAAAATAAGTGTTGAAAGTACACAGTAAAAGCTTCTGAGCTATCATCAGAGAGGGACTCAATCTCCCCCTTCTTAAAACTATTATAGACAAAATACAATCTCTGTATCTCCAAGGTAAAATTTTTGCTTCATTTCATGCACTATGCCAAAAAAGCTGCAACAATGTACGTATACGGAGAAGTATATATTTTTTAACATGAATTCACACAAGATGCGTTAAAATCACCAATTGAATTATTATTGAAATATCGTGGGGTACAAGATAAGTTTAAGGATAGGTTAAGTCATGAAATACCTCTTATGATGCAAGATTATGTTAGATTAGCAAACTGATGTGTCACTGTTGAGATTGATAAATAAATAAATGTATTTTATGGAGGATTGAGTTTTATTTGACATATTTTTTACAATTTGATAATGTCTCAATTCAATGAGTCATCATTGTCTTCATCTTCATCATCGATATGGGGCAGTTCATATTTCTGGATGATGTCATCAGGTAGGTACGGTAACAGATCGTGGAGATATCCTTTCAGATCGCATTTGACCATTTCCTCACAAAATTGGTACAAGTCCATATCTCCTTCACCAAATTTCTCACAAAGATACGCACCAGAGTTATACTGCTCATGTTTTTGCGAACACCTTCGAACTTCATCTTCATCGAAGCAAACATTCAGGTCATAATTCATTGCATGGAGGGCATCCCAACTCAATGTATTGAAGTAGGAATGCAGTCTTTCAATGGATGAATGTATATCCACGACTTTGATCAAACTTTGACTAGAGTAGAGCGTCCACATATTGAAAGGTCTGAAATAAAAAAAATTATAGAATTATTGTCCATCGGAGGTTTCACTAGTAGTACTTACACAAAATAAAGTTTTGATAAAAAATGCTCTAATGTATCTTTCAAAAAAAATAAAAATGGAATATCTATATTTTACATTAAACTACTTTACTATGTCTCAACTTTAAATAAACTATTGGAGTATGTAAAAAATGTTGAATTCCTAGGATGGGTCAAATTTCACCAGAGTTCATGTTCTTGAATCTTCTGAAATTTGTGACCTTTTCTCCAAATATGTGAGTGTATACTTGACACCAGAAGCATTGATGCAAACTACATCACTATCTTTGAATTGGTTTGCAATACCTTTAGACAAACATGATTTGAATGAATGACATTCATATAATCTTTCTGTAATTGACCTTTTCTCCAAATATGTGAGTGTATACTTGACACCAGAAGCATTGATTTTTCTGTTCTAAAATTTTCACCTTTTGCACAATTATTGATCTGATTATTTCCAAATCTACTTCAGTAAGAGACATAGTAAAACTTACGATATATATACTATTAAAATATATATATATATATATATATATATATATATATATATATATATATATATTCCACTTGTCACACCATATAGAGCACACATTTATATTAATAGAATTTTAAACAACGCTAATGTGATTGTAGTAACTTTGAACTTCGTTTCATTCCTTGATCTACCTTTTTTCTTTTATATATTATATATATATATAGATTATTCACACTGAAAAAATACACTAACTCAACTACCACTTGGCTAAATCACACACTTTTTCTGAATTCTCACCAACGCATCCATCCTTTTTATAGGAGGCAAAACACCGCCCCACTACATTAAGTGAAACAACTCAACAACTCAACAGAAAAAAAAGTCATTTTTTCAATTTGACCTTGACTCTTGATGTGTTCTAAAATTAGTTGGATTATAGTCATCAAAAGAACTACATCAACTAGAAGTCAATTCAGTGAGTGTATTTTTCAATGACATTACATGATGATAATAATATTCTATTTAAATTTTGGCTAACCAATTAAATACTTGGGGCAAAGTGTTCAAGCGTCATCTAGTTCGAGGACTCGAACTCTTGTCGAATTCAATTTCATTGAATAAAAATATTTTTTTGTTAGAATATAGTGATTTATGTAGAGATAGTTCCTCAATAAAAAAATGCATTCAACAGCTCTTCATTGGAATATTTCTGCACGTAAGTCAAATTATTATTTTAATATCAATGGAATATATTAACAATTCTTTTTTGTTTAAGTTTCCGACATACATTATTCAAGTCAGTATTGGATCAAATCAATCGATATTCAATCATCGAGAGTTTGAGCTCTCATTTCAATGAAGATGACATCAACCATTCTGAATCGTTGCTTCCCGCAAGATGAAGTCGCTAGATGTATGTGAAAAATTCAACTCTGGCATTGAGTTTCATGACAATCTACTGAAATATTGCAGTTATGTGGAAAAAAATTGACAAATGTGATTTGAATATGATTCTACTTGGAATAAAATTAATGAAATATAACAATAATTATTTATCCAAACCCTCATATTTCCACCCCCTAGTTGAAAAACAATCCATTCAATATGTATGTGACAAACGCCGGCTGTACCGTTTAGACAAAATATTGATAATTGCATTCACTTCAATGGTAAAAATTGCACAATAGGCTCGTCAATTAGATATGGTGGTCAACGCACCATTCTTCGAACCAACCTTCCCTTCATTGTAACTTACTATTATACATTGAGTTTTGGCAAATAAATGAAAAAGCCCTTTCAGTCTCAGTTTAGCAGAAATCGATATTAGTTCAGTGTTGAATCATCGTGTTTAGCGCAGATATTTTACAGTGATATATATGTGAATAATGTGCTCCTTTTTTCATCATGAGAACATATGAATCATATTGATCGCTAGTATTATTCAGAAATCAACTAGCATAATATTTCACTGACGAAGGTATAGCCTCACAGCTCACTGAATATTATAATAAGAAATAACATGGGAATTACCTAAATTTAAAATTTAGAATTCATGTTTCTGCATGTTTGAGAATTTTCCAGTACTCTTCAGATACAATAATTCAATTATTTGATAAAAGATGGAATAGATAGTAACGATATGCAATGAATTATGGCTAGACTATATGAGTGTGAATATTAGCAAGATGAGTGGATTGAAAAATTCCAATAATACTTACCCTTCAAAATCCAAGATGTATATAGCGATCATCATTTCAATTAATATTGATGATTATGAAGTTGGCTAGAATTGTATATCATATCAGAAATACATTCAATGTAATATACTTCCATTGATTATTCACAAGAAAGCAATGGGAAAATTTGCGATATTCCTATTTGTTACTCAGTTGTTCTATAGCTATTCTGAAATATGTTACACTCAGACTGTCAACTTCATAAAACTTTATTTTTTTCGTCAATGTTCAAAGTTTGAATTGAAATTGTCGACTCCTCGTGGAAATATATGAATGAAATGGTCTTTTTTTGTCATGTAGGAAGTGTGTATCGATTTTTCGATCAGGTTGATGTGTTCATAATTTTCATCAATAATTCTTGCGGTATTTTGTTTTCCTTCTATGATACATGAAACATCCACTATTCAATCGAATTCATTCTGATATGTGTACATATCCAATCAAATCTTCTCCAGTGAGAGTGTGATATTATTTATTAAGCCTTTTTTTTTAAATAATAATAGAAATATCTATAATTCCTCCAATCACTCTAGAAATAATTAATTTTACATTTTCACATTTCGAATATCATTGAATACAATGGAGCAAAGCCTACAATAGTGTCATTACTGAACTCCAACATTATTCCTCATAATTGATAAATGCCCAAACCAAGTTCATATCACTTTGTGTCACATATCAAAGATCTTATGAACCAAAAAACAATGAAATAGTAATCTACAACTGAAATCCTATAGCACACTACCTCGATTCGAGAATCAACTTCTTATTTCGTAAAAAATATCATCCTTTCAATTCTCACAATCAAGAAATTTAGAAAAACAACATCATATTTTCTATGTCATAATATCATAGAATAGAATGAAACGAATCCATGCATTAGTCGACAATTGATAATAGCAATGATTGAGCGTCAGTCCAATCGAGTAATATACATTCATATTTTTCCATATCTCAAATAACAATTAATATCATGAAGCAGAAACCTCAATGAAAGATAATATTGTCATTATCAAAGTTCATATCACTTTTGTGTCACATATCAAATCCATACATATTCATTCTAATATATGCCCACAGTCAAAAATGATTATGAAATTTGGAATTTGTAATTTTTCGCTGACAAGTTGTTTTAAAATATTTTTTCTGTGATATACAAGAGTGGTTAAAATCATACGAACTTTAGTGATTATGGAATTCATGTATTTTGATTATTGGGAATTAATATGTTTTTTTCTAATCCAAAATAACAAGTTTAAGAATGGTTGCTCTGTTATTTCTCTTGGATGATTTTGGGAATCACTTTTTGTAACATCCATATTGTTCCAGTAAACGTTAGTATGTCATATTGCGATACTACTACTATTGTTGAATGTTTGATATTGCACTGTTTTTTGATAAAACCGCAGGATGTATGTACATGCAATAATGAATAATAATTTTGATTTGAAAATTAAAAAATTTTTTTTGGTTTTTAACCAATTTTATTAAATTTAATTTTCCGAAAAAACCCATTTATAGCTATATCATTCTATCAAATGAATATATCAATAAGTTATGCAATATTTGATTATTTTTTAGTTAGAAATGCAAGTGGTGACCTTGTTTTTTGAGTAAGCCACAAATGTTCGGAAGAAATGCAAGCTCTCTTCGACATCGAATCGGGGATGATACACTTTTACTGCAGTAGGTGGGGAGGAATGGGAGGAGATTATGTGATATTGATTTTTGAGTCAACTGAAAACCATTCGATAGAAATGCAAGATCACCTTGAAATCGAATCGGGGTGCGCGAGTGCAAGTGCACACTGCAGTATTGGGGGAAAGGGTGGGGTGTTGGAAAAATATTTATAAAGTGTAGACTTTTTTACATAATCATTCTCAACACTTTTCAAACGACGATAGTACGTGTGTGTGTGTGTTTTTAAAGAAAATTAATTGAAATTTTGAAATTTTGAGGTGCTAGATCTGCAAGATGTTTCTATATCTCAATTGCCAACCAGTTCTCCACCTGTGATCTCTATTCCTGACCAAATCATTGAAAAGGCTCCTGTCATCCAAGTTCTTCAGGATATTCAGGTCCAGCCTCCAAAACGAAAGAGGAGATCTACACTTGACCTTCCCACCGCCACCACTCGAACTCTAAAACAAGATGCTGCTTTGAACAGTTCCAAGCCGAGTACCTCGAAATCGTCAACATCGCCCTCCAAAGCTAAGGGAAGATCGAAAAAGAAGGATGCATCTTCGAAAATTACATCCGCAGCCATTGGATCGCTAGCTTCGTATGTGCCACTGCAAATTTATACTCAGCAGAGAAATATTGCAAAACGTAAGATCGATGAATCCAACAATACCATCCAATGTAAAATTAAAATTAAAAAAAAAACAAAAAAGGGTGGATAGAGATAGAAAATACAACACCAGCATTCGAAAGCAAGCAGAAATGGCTAGGCTGGAATCGATCCAATCCTATGATGCAATGACATCAATTCTCGAAGACTGGCAAGAAGAGCCGAACAATTGTCTTTGAGTGAAAGCGATTAAGTATATGATATTCTGCTGTAAGTTGTATATGTTTTTTTTGTTGTAATATTGTTTCCTCACGATTTTTTTTATATGATAATAAAACAAATTTTACAATATATTTTTCATTTCGATACCAAATATCATTAAATGCTAAACACTCGCATTTTTTTAATCTGTGAATTGTTTTCATTGGAAACAACCTAGCCACTTGACAAACACTCAAACACTCTATTTCCTTCAATATCTTCTCGGCCAACATTGAGATTTTGTGTTTTCTTCAATTCAACTTCATAGAAACAACATTGAATGAGATTCTTATCTATATGTCTTTGAGAATGTATGTTTTTGGATATGTGCTGCTAATTTTCACGATCTTGAATAATTCCGTGGTGAAACTGGCTTCGACACCCTTTTCGAATTTTAAAGTTAATACTTTATTTTCATCTTTTCATACTATTATTGAGTATTTTGAAACAAGCAGGTTATAAACCGATTGCAAATCAGTCTGACGAATTTTTGAAATTGTAAAAAATATTTTGCCGAATTTTTGAAATTGTAAAAAAATATTTCTGAAGTTATCTTTTCAAAAGTAGTTACTTTAGGAAATATTAATAAAAACATTAATAAATATTATAAAATTAGTCTGGTGCATATTTGTCGGTATTAACTTTGTCTGGCAAGTAAATGAAGCGTCGCGATGCCATAGCGATTGCTAAACAGGTGCCAGAATCGTTATTCCGTTTTAAGCGCAACTTAAACTAACGAATAAATATTATTTCAAGTTTTAGAAAAGCACCTCTGAAAAATGCATGTGATCTTCAGGGCTAGGGGATTGCTTTTGAGAAAATTGTTGTATATAACTAATTTTATTCTATGCCCTCTCAATGTGATATTTCTGAATGGAGCAATTATGATGAAATTTTTTGTATGAGTTTCATAAACACAATTCTATATGGGGGAACTCATTGGTTTCAGACATAACTTCTGATTAACAACGAATTCACGCACACATTTTATAAGGAATAAACCCCCCCCACCACACTGAGTGTTATCGAATAAAACATTCCAACCAATCTTGCAACACATCAAGAATCAAGGACAAATTGAAAAAATCCATTTTCCAAATCTAGCAAACTTCAATCTACATGGAATGATTCTCTCATAAACAAGGTCGACATGTAAGCCAGTGTGTGCCCCCCTCCCACTTGATTTGATTTCATAATACACATACTAGAAAAAATCAATAGTCCTATTACGCAGTGTCCAAGGTCATGCAAATCGCCTTGAATCATCGCAGAGTTGTTGAAGACTTTGAAAAAATCAATAGACCTGTGGCGTTGATGTTGGCTCGAAAGCCGTGCACACTCCCCCATTGATGAATCATCTCAGTGGTTAGGGTGATTGAAGAATATGAAAAGTAAGCTGTGACGCTGATGCTAGTTCATGCATACTGAAATGAATGCGCGATCCCTTTCCCATCGAATTCGATTTCATAATACACATACGCAGTGTCCAAGGTCATGCAAATCGCCTTGAATCATCGCAGAGTTGTTGAAGACTTTGAAAAAATCAATGAACCTGTGGCGTTGATGTTGACTCGAAAGCCGTGCACACCCCCCATTGATGAATCATCTCAGTGGTTAGGGTGATTGAAGAATATGAAAAGTAACGCTGATGCTAGTTCGAAGGTTATGTACCACACTCTCATGCATACTGAAATGAATGCGCGATCCCTTTCCCATCGACTAGCGTTACAAGGTCAACGAGAAATGAATCCCCAAGGTCATGCAAACACCACACTATCACCAGGGCACTTCAATGTCAATGATACACGACCTTCAACCTCCCCATCTCAAGGTTACTTCAAGGTTAACACATACACACATAGCCAACCCCCCCCCCTTCTCAAGGGCGTGCATTGGGGGGGGTCAAGGTCATGGGGAGGGGGGGAGTCCCAGAACCGGCTCAAAACCACTACTCATTTCCATTGGGTGAGGTATTCCTGAAATGTAACATTTTGTAGTTATGCAGCAATTTTCATAAATTTACTATCAGTGTCAGTTAAATCTGAAACATTATCCTGAAATAATTTTCTGTTCATCATTCTGATACAAAAATAACAGATGCCTCCAAAAATTATTCAGTAGTGAGTTCGCTGAGCAATTCCATATGAACTGATTCTATTTATTCATTTATTTCCGGATGAAACCAGTTTTTGGAGAAATTAAGTGAGTGAGATATAATTTTTATTGATGTTATACCGAAACTTAGAATCAAACAACAATAAATATGTTAGTCAAAAAGTAGTTGAACAAAAAAAAATGTATATACCACATGAAAAGTCTTAGAACTATAAAAAATATGGTCTTGCATTCCAATACATTTTCAGTTTGAATAGTGAGAATTTAAATTATAAATCTTGTAGCCGGGCTGCGGATGTCCTTTGACGCTTCGCTGTTGCGTTCAAATCAACAGTGCTGTTCCTAGATGGCGTATGGAGTTAGTAACAAGGCCTATCCAGAACACTGTGTGAATGATACATTCTATGTTTGTGAGTGTCCCGCGAACATAGACGTGCATTGCAATAATTGGGGTGCCAGTATTGCTTAGAGCAAGACAACCTGTGCATCCACAAAAACAACACCCTCCTTGTCTACGCCGGTTAGAGACCGAAAAGGAAACAATTTCCTTCGAGAAGGGATGTCCCAAATGCGCATAAAAGGAAGCAATGAAGGACAATAATATAAAGAGAGAATATTAACAGCTTTCTTTTTGGCCGTGTGAGTAGCACCGGAGCTACTCAGGAGCACGAAACACTGGCACCGACCCGTTCTTTTTAGGTCGAGCTTCAAGCTCCGGAGCAACACCAACAATCTTCCCCTGTCCCCTCTTGCACTCACCGGGAATTTGGTGTAACAAGCTCTTTTTGGTTATGTTTAGTGTTTGTTGTTTTTTAGTTGCACAGTAAATACCGTACATTAAAATTAAACTTTATCTAAGAGTAATAAAAAAATATGAATAGTGCAAATGAAAAAGAGTTGCAAATAAATGATTTTTGTGATATTTTGACTATTTATTTTAATGTTTTCTAAGATATTTTTTTTTTCGATTTTATCTTATTGAATATCAATAAGTTTTTCATTTATCCATTTTGAGTTCAACGACTGCTTAGAGTAAGGGTTTTTCCGTGATATTTCATCAATTCATTTTTCCATTTTAAGGTGTTGATATTTTCTTCAAATATTTGATCTGTTTGGCAAAGTTGAGCGTTACATTCAAACTTCATAAATCATTTTTGAAGTGGAATCTTGTGATAATTTCACCATTCTGTGATATTCTAAGATTTTTGTCGAGTTGATATTTATTGAATAAACATATTATGTTTCATTAATTTTATTGAACATTTACATTTGAAAAGAGAGCACACTTCATGAATTAAACATTTTATTAAAGACTTGCTGTTATCCGTTGATTTTTTCTCCACAATACCTAAGGATAATTGGCAAGGTACCACAGAGATAGTAATATTGTTTTCTCGGCAGAAACATTGGGTCGTCCAGCAGATGCAGGATAATATTTTGATTGTTCGAAGAGACTTGGAATTTTTAGAGTAAACATATATTCAATTTTTCAAACAAAAGGATGTATACCAATGATATTATAAGTTGTCTTTCATGATAGGTGAAAATTGGATTTGAATTCATTGTTGTCATATTCCTTACCAATTTCCTCAATATAATTTTCAATTCTAGTACGTTTTCTCCTAGGCCCACTTTCATCAGAATCAGCAAACAAACTGTCCAAAGAGCTAGTAGAGTCTCAACTACTCGAATGGTTACCTGGTCTATCCATTAATGCCTTGAAAAGTTAATACTGATTTAAATCCACTCATCTTTCATTGCTGTTAACTGACCATTATCAACATTTCATTTTCAGAATCTGACATATCTAATATAATTGTTAGATTTTCTTTAAGCTTTCTAAAACCCTTCAAATCAATTCAAACTCTTTAACGAAAACAATAAATAGAAAAGAATGTCAATTACTAAATCTTATGCGCAAGTGCAAAGTATTCATCCTGAAAACACCACTAAAATCCGTTTTATTTGGGAGCAGCTCAGGTGCATCAAACACGGTACAACTCCAGTGCACGAAGCCCCAAAAAGAAAGCGTCTATTGAGTAAACGACTGTGCTACCCAGCCAGACGATTGAGCAAGCAAATATAACAATGTTCTCATTTCCTAATTTCACTTGTAACTCAAATCATCATCTTCATCATCATTTCATTCCAGTGAGTGAAGTATTTACCAGGAAGTGTATATATTTCTGAGAATAGATTTAACTCAGTCAATTTACTGTCGGCGAAAACTTTCGTGGCATGACCTCTTCCTGAATTGTATAGGAAAAAAACAATTCAAGTGGATCTCAACTTTTGGGGAATATGAGAAAGTATGTGGTGATCCATTTTGAAACCATAAATTGTGTCTTTTATCAAGGGAAATTTAATCTGAATTT
The DNA here is from genome assembly GCA_018342105.1 of Gonioctena quinquepunctata. Taxonomy (NCBI): domain Eukaryota; kingdom Metazoa; phylum Arthropoda; class Insecta; order Coleoptera; family Chrysomelidae; genus Gonioctena; species Gonioctena quinquepunctata. The sequence goes on along the minus strand of JAFIRS010001485.1, from coordinate 152,702 downwards.
TGACTCATGTCATCATTCGAAAACTGCAAGAATCTTTGTGAATTTCAATTTTTCCGGAAGAAATATGGGACAGTAACTCTGTTGTATGGAATATCGCAACACATATTTGTCTCAAAAACATTTGATCTGGGAACTCTACCCCAACTTTGGGTGTTCTTGTGCCCACCACTCACAGTTTACTGACTATCCCATATGAGGTAAAAGTCGCCTCGTCTGTCCATAAAATTCGACAAACAAAATTTGCATTTTTTTTTCATTGACTTGAAGGTATGTATGAATTTTCGTTTGAACGGCTTGAAATTATTTTTTGGTAAAAATATTCCCACGGCTTGCCTTCTAGCACCAATCCGTTTACGAATATCTGTTATACTAGTTTATACGTGCTCTATCACATCCAAACATACACTTAATTCATGATCTCTTGGATCATAAGGTCTTTTGGAAGTATTTTGCACTGAACCCATCGGTTCCAGAAGATAATCCTGCTCACAGTAGACTCTTGGATATTTCTTTCAGGATGTCGTCGTGCATTAAAAATATGAGCAACTTCTCGATGAATTGTATTTTATCCACAAATGAGTACATATTCAATTCTTTCCTGCGAAGTCAGCTTTTTATTTTACTACTTGATAAAAGTTACTCTTTCATAATTTCAGAGAAACTTTTAAACACGTTGCTATTTCAATTTCCATGACCTTGATTGATGATTAATTTTTGAGTATTATTTCGGAGAATAATTGTTTGGAATTAAGTTAGCAAAAATTTGGTGGGCAAATTGATTTGAAATTTTCAGACTTATGGCACTCAACTAAAATGCTTTTTGTATGTGATAGTGAATTTTGCTATATAGAATATCAAAACTAGAACCACTTAGCCAACTAAAGCCAAGTATAACATATTTTTTTTTTAATATTGTAGTGGTTCTACCCTTTGTGTCCGTACGCCTATGGTCACTATGGCAACGTGAGTGACAAGTGGGGAGTGCCGATCCGTTCGGGGGCAGTCGTGGTCTGGACTGACAGCTATGTTATATTTGAATTGTAATTTTAACCGACGAAACCAAAAAGGAGGAGGTTCTCTAGTCGACGCGTATATTTAATTTTTGCATTTTCAAATTTACCTTTTGTTATCGGAAAAGTTATGTTTGCGAGTATTATAGTTGTGTCCAGTACATGAGTGATTCATTGCTAACAACCAATTGCCCTATACCTACCTACCTGGGATAATAATGAAATTCGGAGTTTCAAGTGCTTTTAGCCGCACCTATTCAATATCAGATTGAAAACATCTTTAAACAGAAAAAATCATTCAGCCGGAGAGTGTATTACATATCAACTGGTATTTTTAGAAACAAAAATATTTACAAATTCGTTCAAATTTGGTAGGTGGGTGAGAAACCAAGAAATTAACAATTTTTTCATGAAATATTCAGGAATAACCTAATTTTTTGTATTTTGTTTTTTAGAAATGTCAAATTTGACAGATGTATCTGATCGATAGGAAACGTCATTCTGCATAATTTTCAAAGCCAAAACTCTTCATGAACTCTAAATGTGCGGAAACTGAACATTAAAAAAAATCCCATATAATATATATATATATATATATATATATATATACAGGGTGGCCCACCACATTCGCCTCGGTATTTCTACGAGAAATGAAGAGAGTTAGGGAAAAACATTCAGCACAGTCATATGTGGGTCCATGAGGAGCATATTCCAAAATTATTTTGAAATATATAGGGTGATCCCCAAAAAAATTACATACCAAAGTTATATTTTTTCTTATGGAACACCCTATATTTTTTATATTTCTAGATACTATAGACAAAATAAAGGTGAGTTACTATTATATTTCCCATACTTAAAACTGACCGTTTCTGAGAAATTTTGAGAAATTTAAAAATACAAACCATCATTTGAAAATTGTTTTCACCCTGTAACGTGTAACAAGCTGCTCGTGATCAAATGTACTGCTTAGCTCGAAGGTTGAAGTTAACTACCACATGAAATTTTTAATGCAATATTATACAGAGTGGCGAAAAAAATTGCCTCAAAATTTGGACACACATTTAATTAAATAACTTCTTTAAGTTGAACGGAACACCCCTTATTTAGTGGCGTAATTTGACGCAGAATTAAATTCCCTTCAAAACTATATCAGGGTCCCCTTAACCTATCTCTTTTGCTTTTTACACAAGAGGCGTTTTAACATTTTACTTATGAGTAATTTTTTTATCTTAAAAATGAAACACACTGTATTGTAATAAAAAGCTTAAAAAGCATTTTTGAAGTCATTTTATCGAAAAATTAAGAATCTTAAATAGTTTATTATTTCAATAAATGCTCAAAATGGTGTCCATTATTCTCGATGCATAGGCGAACTCTTTCTTGAAATGAGTGCTGAACTCTGGATAACATATTTTGCGGTATGGAACGAAACGCATTTCTTATTCGTACTTTCATATCCTGAGGTGTCGTTGGCGGTGTATCGTGAACAATACTTTTGATATATCCCCATAAAAAATAGTCGGGACTTGTAAGGTCCGGAGACCTGGCTGGCCAGTTCTGTGTTTTTATTGAGCTCATATTGTAATTTTGGTATTTATTTCAATATGAAGTCTAATTTGCTAAGAAACAAGCGAATTTAACATATTTCGCCTCAATAATTAAAACACGTGCATCTTCTTATTTTGAAGAATGCTTCAATATTTCAGAAATGGCAATAAATTTGAGTTTTTACATTTGTCTGCATTTTACTTTTTAAAAATTTAAAAAAGTTTCCTTAATAAAAAATTCTCTAAATTTCATAAATAGCTTTTCATTACAATACAGTGTGTTTCATTTTTAAGATAAAAAAATTACTCATAAGTAAAATATATAAACGCCTTTTGTGTAAAAAGCAGAAGAGATAGGTATAGGGAACCCCTTATATAGTTTTGAAGGGAATCTAATTCTACGTCAAATTACGCCACTAAATACGGGGTGTTCCATTCAACTTTAAGAAGTTATTTAATTGAATGTGTGTCCAAATTTTGAGGCAATTTTTTTCGCCACTCTGTATAATATTGCATTAAAAATTTCATGTAGTGGTTAATTTTAACCTTTGAGCTAAGCAGTACATTTAATCACGAGCAGCTCGTTACACGTTACAGGGTGAAAACAATTTTCAAATTATGGTCTGTATTTTTAAATTTCTCAAAATTCCCCAGAAACGGTCAGTTTTAAGTATGGGAAATATGATGGTAACTCACCTTCATTTTGTCTATAGTATCTAAAAATATAAAAAAATATAGGCTGTTCCATAGAAAAAATATAACTTTGGTATGTAATTTTTTTGGGGATCACCCTATATATTTCAAAATAATTTTGGAATATGCTCCTCATGTACCCACATATAACTGTGCTGAAAGTTTTTCCCTAACTCTCTTCATTTCGCGTAGAAATACCGAGGCGAATGTGGTGGGCCACCCTGTATATATTATGTGGATTCTTGAACCTTCGGAGTATGTTTTGCTTGGTGATCCTTGAAGTTTTGGTTCGTAATAAATATCGCTATGTATTTAGAATTTTTTTTTTCCTCTATTTTTATAGTGAAATACTGGTTCCCTCGCGTTTTTCAGAGCATATTATAGATTCTTTAAGCATGATTTCGGAACAAAGCAGCTTGCCTTAGTTTGCATTTTCTTCGTTCCATCTTTTCTGATGGTCTGGAGGATAATTTAAAGACGTTAAAACTATTTTTTGGGACGTTAACACAGTGGAAATCTATATTTTCCCGTGATACCCTGCTAGAATGTGACGTGACGTGACGTGACGTGAGTATGATCACAGCCACGTCACATTCTAGCAGTGTATCACGAAAATATATAGATTTCCACTGTGTTAGCTTTCCAAACAATAGTTTCAACGTGTTTAAATTATCCTCCAGACCATCAGAAAAGATGAAACGAAGAAAATGCAAACTAAGCCAAGTTGCTTTGTTCCGAAATCATGCTTAAAGATTTCATGATATGCTCTGAAGAAGATGAGGAAACCCCCGTCGAAACGTTAGCCAGTATTTCACTATAAAAATAAAGGAAAAAAAATGTTCCAAATATATAGCGATATTCATCCCGAACCAAAACCCCAAGAATCACTAAACAAAATATATATATTCATATATATATATATATATATATATATATATATATATACATATATATATTCATATATATATATATATATTGTTATGTTAGGAAGAACCAGTAATATACATGAAGATGAAAAAGAAACAATTTCATAAATAAACCACAAAAATAATAATTACTTAATAGTTAGTAGTTCATGAGAAATTGTTTTACTTTTTTTTTTAGATTCTATTTCCTTCATGATGCCTCTGTATAATATTGATAGGTAAAAATATGCAAATACTATAATGCAATCATTTTCATACATTGTCAAAATGATTACAACCTATAATTGTTTAAAATACAACAAAAAAGTCTAGATTTACAGAATCATTCTGAATTAAATGTGATCAACAAAATTATGAGCTTGGAACATACAGTATATGAAAGTGTATCTTACTTAAAATAGCCAATGGAAGAACAAGAAACTTCTCGATGACAATAGCCAATCGGGGAACAGAGATGGTCAGATGAAAGATTTGAAATTGTGGAAAAGTAAAAACTGAGAAATGTCAAAAATAATTATCATCAAATATTGTATTTAGTTTATAAGAAATGTAAAATACTTTAGTTCATAAGTTCTCTCGAATAACACCAAATGAGTGATAGTGTGACAAGAAAGTGCGCGATTTTGAAAATTCAAATAAAATGGACAAAACAGAATGAAAATGAATGAAAAAACAAAGCTGAGAAGAGATTAAAAAATTATAAAAAAGGAGTTTGTCTACAATAAACTAACCAATTCAACCTCAAGAGAATTTCGACATAAATAAATAGGAGAAAACTAGATTACCTTTTCTGTACTCCACATAAAACTGTTTCCAAGCTGATTTCGTGGATTTTGGATGGTCCTTTGCAAATGGAGAGTCCCTGAGAGAAGTGTATGAAGCAGGATTCCAGATTATTGGCATGTATTGTATCAGAGACAGTTCCAGCTCCAGGTATAAACTTTTTTGGTGCACATCACAAACTGAATCACTTTACAACGTAACTCGTATCGTATCTGAAGAACTCTATTTTATTTTGGTATTGAACTATAAAAGAATTCTTCCAACACAAAAGGAAAAGTGAGGTTATGTCTACTGTATCCATCACTGTTTTTCATTATTTTCCATGAAAATTTGTCAATTGATCATAGTATGAGTTATCTATCTCAGGCCAGGTCAATAAAAATTTTCCTGAATAAAGGAAATAATAGTTTTTTGATAGTTTTTGGTTTATTTTCCACAATGACATGCTAATATTTCACCTATAAACACTGAATGGAAATAATTCGAATGACATCAAGACAATGGCAGTGGCTCTATTGCCAGTACCGGCTCCTGAGAGGAAGGCGTACCAACTGAGTTTAGTCGTGGTAAGAAAGGGTAATAACAATTGGCAGCAACGTGGCGAGAAAACAGTGACGTTAGCTAGCAATTATTATTTCATAACAATATATTATACAGGGCAAAAATAATTATCATAACAAATCATAATAACAAATTCTACCTATTATAATAATTGTTGCACAATAAAGAGCAATAAAAATTAATAACAAAGATCATTTCATAACATTTGGCTCTCAACGAGGTGCGAAAATATTTATCAATAAATAATAATGATAATAAATATAAATTAAATAATTAACAAAATTTATTTTATAAAAATAATTATTATATAACAATATATATATATATATATATATATATATATATACATGTATTCATCTGAGGACACACTGTATACCAATACCGTACATGCAAGGGATAGGTAAACGACCCTGGTAAAAAAGGGGTTATTTTAGGTCGTTAGGCAGCGCCTAGTGGGTTCCTCACTTGGGTTTCTCATCAGTTTATAATCCTCGGTAGAACAGTTGTCATACATCTGATTTTATAAGTAGTGATAGCGCGTGAATGATTAAAGATTATTCGTGTATCTATCCTGTAATACTAATTGATTTCCCAGTTTATAAAATATATGAAGAGTAATCGTACGTATCACACGTATTATGTTCACGCTCTGTAAAATATCCCAAAAAAAGTTAATTAACTTGGATTGAAAATCACCATATTTTCCAGACTACGAGCTATACAGTGCGTTTATAAGGTGTGTAAACGCTCCATTATCTTACGAATTGATTATTTTTCAAGGTAAAGCTCGGACAAGTCGATTTTTTTATTTCAGTTTTCTACTTTTTTTAACAAAAAAATTATTTTTACTTCCACTACTTTACGAGATATAACGTCATCAATATTTTTTTTTAATGAAAAGGGTATATTTTTATGAAAGTCCATATTTTTCTGAGTTCATATGTAACATTTCAAGTTACAGTATACTGAGTATAAAGGAACAGGTGTTCATATTTCTCAATATTCATTTTATCATTTATTTTGCAAAGAATACCTGAAAATTACCCTTTTATTCGAGTATATTTCCAAACCTCAAGTAGGCTATGAACACATCTGAAAGCCCTTAGCAATCAGACAATAAGTTCTTAGCTACCATTGCATATGTCATTATTGAATTGATATGTTGTGCAGCATATCAATTCATAAGTAGAAAACTAAAATGAAAAATCGACGTGTCCGAGCTTTACCTCCAAGAATAATTAACTCGTAAGATAATCGCACGTGTCCCCACTTTATTAACGCACTGTATACGTTGTATAACGATCCAAGGCATGAGAATTGGTGAGGACAATGAAACAAGTAAGTCTTGATTAGATACATCAGAGCAATAAACCAATTGCTGGCACTATACAAAAACAGTAGATTTTTTTATTTCCCAGTGGAAAATAACGGTACACTTATTTTTGAAACTCGGATTCAGTCAGTGGGCTGAATTTTTCACCATAAAGTAAACTCGAATATAACCTTATAAATGAGTAACACAGAGAAATTGAAATTCTTTATCTCCGAGCAAAACAGAAGGCTCACTGATGCACTATTCGAACAAATAATCACTCGGAGTTCCGAAAAAGTAAAAACATCAGAAAAAGAGGTATAAAACCTTCGGAAAAAAATTACTGAACTTGAGAAAACAATAAAAGAGAATGATATACCAAATTTCAATTCCGACGGTAACTTACTCGAATACACACTGAATCTATTGAACTCCAAACTAGAATTGGATTCAATTAACCATCGGAGGAATGAATGATATTCATACAATCGGAAGTAATGAAGAAAACAAAATAATCCTTGTTCATGAAGCTTGTGAGATTCATAACAAAGTAACAAATCGTCAAATATGGCAAAATACTTAAAGGAAAAAAAGTATCAATTGTGGAAGATCTATCTCCTGAAGAGAGATCTGGAAGAAGAGAATCAGTTCATCATTTGAGAAAGGCCCGGAAATCAAATAAGAAAGCACATATTCATCGCAACAAACTATACATCAACAGTGTGGGTTACACTCACACAGACCTGAAACTGAATCACAACAATGCAATAGAATATATCCCACGATATGAGAATAAGTCCAACGAAGCAAGCAGTCTGAATGAAAAAAAAAATAGGCTGAAAAAATGCACGTTTTTACCTGCTGATCGAGAGAGTGAATAATCCAACAAGAAGCTGCTACGAACGGAGTCTGGCTCCTGTACTGAAAAGGGAGATCCACACGTAGCAGTAAAAAATGAGTAATTGGCTATAATTAATTATCTGTTCTGTTTATTGATGATCAGTTTGTGGATAAATCATCTTTTTGCGAAGTTTCGATTTCCATATGAAATGGATCCCTAGATCACCGATTATAATTATGAACCTATAGAAACCATAGGGAACCATAGAGTTGAGTAATATGAATGAACCCAATAGTAAATCATTAGTAAACAAAAAGAAAAACTTCAAACTGATCCACCAAAATATACGCAGTGTAATGAAAAACTAGAAATAGCTCTGAATGAACTCTCTTTTGAATTTGATTGCATTGTTCTTACAGAGACGTTTCAAATAGAAGATAAAAGTTTGGCTGGTCTGAATGGTTATGTGAGATTTCATAGCGGAGGAGACATAAATGAAGATGATGGTGTATTGGTATATTTGAAGAATAGTTACACATTCTCATCGAAAAATATTTCCATTGGCAATTGCAAATCGATACAAATTGAAGTGAACATAGATAAAATGAATAATATATATATAAATATATATATATATATATATATATATATATATATATATATATATATATATATATATATATATATATATATATATATATATATATATATATATATATATATATAAATATATATATGATGTTGCCATCGTGATATATGTGATGTTGCCATCGTTGTATGAAGTTGCCGTATCATATTGTGCTCCGATTGTTTTGTGTCAATGTGTGAGTAAAGCAGGGACTTTTTTTTTTTTTTTTTTCCTTTTGAAGGGGGAAACCGCTTGGCACCTGGGCCTTGTGTCTATCAGCTCAGGTAGTGTCGGGCGCAACTCCGACTAAAACCCCCCCCTCGCCCTCCTATGCTTGGGACCATCTTGTCGACATAGCGTCAAGCATAGGCGGCGTACCATGCAGCTGCTTCTTTCACTATCTTCGCATGGGTTTTCCACGTCACGTCACGGACAGTACATGAATAAATAAAATACTATACTAAAATATAACAAACATAGGTATCACAGACTTAAATATCACAGTTCATCTCCATCATTTATTGGGAATCGGTCCTGCCTTTGGATAGCCCTCTCTTCCCTTTCTTTAGCCTCCATCACCTGTCTTAGAAAATGGTAGCCCGCCTGCCATCTTCTTTCATCAGTGATCATGAGTCCGATCATATTCTCAGGCATAATTGTTACCCCCAAGGCCATTTCCGCGTTGTGTCGCTCTCGTTTCCATCTCTTGCATCCAAATATTGTGTGATTTGGGTCATCCCATTCACCACAATACAAGCACCAATCGTCCGCGGCTTTTCCTATCTTATAGGTATATTTTCTGAAAGATTCATGCCCGCTTAGGGCCTGGGTTAGTAGTAGTAATTTGTGCCCTTATGGCTACATTCTATCCACGCTCTCAGGTTCGGAATGAGTCTTCTGGTCCATTGAGCAGTAGAAGTATTTTCATCCCATCGCGTTTGCCATTGTTCAATGGTCCTGTCCCTCTCTTCCTTCTTTCCCCTTTCAGTCAGATTGGGAATGGAATCCAGACGTATCCTTTCCTCTATCATGAGGTCTATTGGCGGTATTGCCGTTATGACGCACAGTGCATCAGCCGACACAGTCCTATAGGCCATGGCCACACGGAGTAGCATCTTCCGCTGCGTTGATATCAACATGCCCCTGTATGTCTTCACTCTGGTGACATCGCCCCACACGGGAGCCGCGTATAGGAGGACGGACTGCACCACTCCGTACATCACTCTTCTCTTATATAGGCCAGGTCCCCTTGTGTTTGAAAGGATCCTCGTTAGGGCCGTCACCTGCCTATTCGCCTTGTCACAGGTCTCCCTGACGTGTTTATTAAATATCAGTTTGTCGTCAAGCCAAACCCCGAGATACTTTACGAATTTTTTTGGAATTATCTCCGTGCCAGCCAGCTCGAAGCGAATTCCTTCCCTCTTCCTGCGTCCCCTGATTACGATAGCCTCGGTTTTCTGCGGGGCAATCTCTAACCCATTATCCTCCGTCCAGCGTTTAATTATTGCTAGGCTCTGGTTTGCAGTGCGCGTCAGCTCGTCACTTTTGTTGGCCGTGATTATAAGTGCAAGGTCGTATGCGTACGCGACGGTTGCGCAATTCCTCGGGAGGTCCAGCGTTAGGATGCCATTGTATAACACGTTCCACAAAGTTGGACCGAGTACGGAACCCTGCGGGACACCCTGTGTCAGGTTCATCCTTATTTTCCCAGAGGTCAGCTCTCGACTCGATAGGTAACTCCCGATTGCCATGCGTAAGTAGGGGCTAATTTGAAGCCAGCCCAGTTCGTGCTTTATCAGGTGCCACTTTGCCGTGTTGAAGGCATTTTTTATGTCAATCATGATCACCGCTCCCCATACCTTCCGATCACTGTTCACCCTCTCCAGCACGTGTTTGATGGCTCCTACCGTTGATCTTTTGGCTATGAAGCCAAACTGGGTGCTGGCTATGCCCTCTCTGTTTCCTAACTCCTCTTCCAGCCTGGCCTTCAGTAGGTATTCATATATTTTCCCAAGGCAGTCCAGAAGACAGATTGGTCTGTGTTTCCCATCTATTCTCGGATCCCCTTTGGGAATCAGGATAGCCTTGCCTTTTTTCCAGCTGCCTGGAAAGACTCCTTGTCTGAGTAATCCATTCATATCGTGAGTATTGTGTCCGGTATCGCCTCTATGGCGTACTTCACCGTCTCCGGTTGGATCCCGTCGGGCCCTGGCGATCTCCTGCTCCTCAGCTTCCGTGCTGCCTCTTTTAGCTCTTCCCTAGTAAATGAGTGGAGTGTAAAGCAGGGACTACATCTACAGAATTCGAAACAAGCGTGGACAATAGTGTGCCCCTTACACACAAAATCCTAAGTATGTTGAATAACTTCCTAGTAAATTGAATTAAACGTAAACCGACGACTACGTATGAGAAATTAGTCCGAACAAATTGGGAAAATCTGAAAGCACTACAACGGAGACATGACAACCGATTTATCAAACAAAGTGTTGCTGAACGAGATATTGAAGAGAATAGAAGAAGAGGGAAACAAAAACAAAGAAGAAATGAAGTTATAAATAAAAAATGAGAATAAAAAATTATTTGATATCCTAGAACAGAACACCAAACGTATAGATATTTTAGAAGAGAAAGTAAAAGAAATTGAGAGGAAATTTGATAATCTTGATAAAGTAATAAGAAAAAATAAGGTATTGGTATATGGACTAGAAATTCCTGACACAAAATCCATAGAGTCTTTTGTTGTTGAAACACTTTCTGAACTTCTTGATATAGAACTCAGTAAAGCAGATATCAACAAAAATTTTTCATTTCGAAACCAAAAGATTCCGACAATCAAAATAGAACTGATCTCTTACTTGGAAAAGAAAAGGATACTACAGAATTGGTGTAAATCAAAAGGAAAGAAAATCTATATATCACAGGATCTCTTGATAGAAGACAGAAAAGACCAGAAGATTTTAGTGACTCACCTGAAGTTAGCCAAAGGAAAAAACTAAACCCTAGTATAAAAGGAAAGACGCTAATAGTCAACGGAGAAATCTATGGAATTGAGGAACTGAAAGAACGCAACGAAGACGAGTTTCGCAAAAATATAGATTCACTCACCTCAAGAAAACAACACTCAAATAGTGCCCCCGGTACGTCGTAGAAAGTAGCTCATCCAGAAAGAGGACAGCAAACCAACAAAACACAGGAATCTCAGAAAGAAGAAATAGGAACAAAGAAAGCGGAAAGAAAACAAAATAGACCCCACAAAGAACCTGAAAAAAAAATAACTCAACAAAGAACTAACTCAGCTTCCAGCGACTTTGCAGCGAGAGTTCTTCGCAATCAAAAGTGAACGCCTAATTTAGCTGGACTACTCTCATCGTTCCTCAATAATCTCATCATTTCTTTATTCTTATCAGTGAAACACCACGGAATGTTTTTAACCTTTTTACATTGCGAAAAAATTTTAGAAAAACAAGTAAAGTTTTATTATTTAGATACCATCAGAATATACAGGAAAGTAATATGCTGTTATTTCAGTTCTCATTAGGTATAGTTAGTAGAAAAATGGATCAATATATTAGAGATGTTAATCATACTTCTATTAATACAATCGAATATAACTCAATATCTGATCTGAATGAACATTTTTGAAATAGTGAGAAAACAAATCCATTAAACATATTTCATCAAAATATAAGAAGCGTTTATAAAAATATAGATGAACTGAAAATCCATTTCAAACAATTGGAATATCAATACGACATTCTCATTTTAACAGAAATGTTCACTGTACTAGACAGCAGTATAATTCAATTAGACCAATATGTAATGGAATACAGCGAGGGAAAAATGTACAGTGAATTACCAGAAATATACAAATCCTACATCCACCGTATAAACATATGACAGATAGACATAAAATACATTCACTTGTCGAAAATTGAATACTGCTGTCTATTTTTGTCTATTTCATCTATTTCTGTCTATTTTTTTTCTGTTTATTCTGTTTTTTCTGTTTTTACTACTTTTTTTTTCTATTTTTCTGTGAAAATATGTGTACTATGTAAGTGTTTGTAAAAATATTTTTTATTTTTTTAATTATTTTAAATATTTAAATTACTGTAGTACTCAAATGATAAATGTAATAATTCTTTGGGAAACATTCTGTACAACAGACGAGAAATAATGACCCATGCGCAACCATTTGGTCCTAAATGGGTTTTTTTCTCTGTTTATATACAAATGACACTCAGAGTCTTATGCCACTATTGTTAACATTTTGATGCGAATAAACTTATTATATTATATATGTATATATATATATATATATATGATTTAAATGATGAAGCTGTATAAGTATATGATTATCTGGATAATTATAGTACGCACAATTGTGTAATAATTCAAAAAACTTATGGAAGGTCATATAGGAGATTGAGGAAAAAAAAATAAGAGATGATAACACAAGAAAAAAATTACCGATGATGACCATATAACTGAGGATGAAAAATAAATTGCTAATGCCCTCAATGACTTTTTATAGGAGTGGGGAGTGGGAAACACCTATCGCACCGCTCCCAGCAAAGAACATTTTGCCTTATTAATTTCACCTGAAACCTGTAAATGGAAAAAAAGAATATACGAAGTAATCCAACCACTAAAAATGAAAAAAGCCCCTTGTTACGATTTTATTAGGGCAGACACATTGAAAAATATTACTGAACCCATATTAAATCTATTAGTTTATCTGATCAATAATATATCCAGTTCAGGAATATGTCCCGAAGAAATCAAGATGGCAGTAGTTACACCCATATTTAAAAATGGCCAAAAAAACAAAACAAACAATTATTGACCCATATTTGAGATTACAGTAATAACAAAAATATTTTAAAAATGTTAAAAAAAGCCTAAGTAATTGTCTAAGCAAATTTGATACTATAGCTGACTGCCAGTTCGAATTCAGAGAGGGTTTATCGACGAACGATGCAATTTCAACATTGACAGGAGATCAAGGGACTCCTGCGATATGTACCTTCCTGGATCTAGCCAAGGCGTTCGACACAGGGAAACTTTCGCAGTTGCTGGAGGCCTTGGAGGATCTTGAGGTTCATGGTGGTCCACTGACACTTTTCTTTGATTATCTCAAAAAAAGAAAACAAATAGTAAAAATCATCCATTGTTACTCACTATATATATTAATGACTTACTGACCATGAAAACATCCAGAAAAGTGATAAGTTTCGTTGATGCCACAGCTACTTTATATTCTTCACATTCTTGGATCGATCTGAAAAAAATTGAATGAATTTCTACATATGATGAATTGGGTCCGACATAAATTACTTATAATAAACTTAAAAAAAAAACATTTTACCTGCCACTCTGCAGCTACTAGAACGGTTTACCAAATTATGATGAGCTAACATTTAGAGAACAGCAACACATGACCAAAATACAAAATGTCAATCAAACAAAATACTATGGAATTATCATCGACTCACACCTAAGATGGAACTATCAAATCTTCAACGATACCAAAACTTCGAGGTGCACGTTATCGAAATCAAAATAATTGCAAAAAAAATTAAGTTACACCTCTGAAAACAGTTTACTATTCTTTAGTGGAGTCGTGCTTGCAGTATGCCGTACTGAGTTGAAAAGGGGTTATAAATAGTCATCTGAAGCAACTACACATACGACAAAAAAAAATACTTGAAAAAATTTATAACAAAAAAACATACCCACCCATCAAACTTGGTATTCACTAAAGCGAATGAACTGGATTTACGGCAATTATGTACGTATAATAAATACAATAATTGATATGTATATAAATGAATATTGATCCAAAAGGTGGAAAACATTTATTTTACACGAAGACCACATAGGACAGCGTTGCCTTCTATTTCTGTCTAGGAAAATATACAATCACCTTCTTGGCATGCACAAAACATATGTGGAAACGATAAATTCCACTGGATTATTCGAAAAAATATTCAAAAATTATATTCTGTCAATAGAAAGAGATTCACTTGCTGTTCTTTTTGATTATATGTTATGAAGTATACGGTTATTCAACGAAATGCGTTTTCATTTCTATACCTATAATAGATACGATCAGAAAACCCATAATCAAACTCATCGGTTCTAATGGGTTCCATTTCGATCGTATGTTCAGCTATTATTATCATAGCATAGTGACACACAAGGAGTATAACACCACAAAACTGTTATACACCCAACCATATTTATCCGTAAATTTATATTCTTCAATGAAAACAATTATATTTGTTTTTCCATACGAATAAATATTTATTTATTTCATTATTAAACTTATTCAACAGAAATTAAATCAAATATAACCATTTATATTGACAAATCATCCGTTTTCGATACTAGAGATAATTGGTCATAATGTCCTCATCAATTTTTTATTCAGTGGGATGGGAGTACTCAGTGCGCCCAATACGAAATTCTACGAAGGATTTATAGTTAACAATCATTTCTTAATGGAAAGATTATGACCAATACATGAAATTAATGCGAGCTATAATAACTGCTATAGGTCATTGCCTAATCCAGCCCTCCTACATCAGTCATTCCAAGGGTTCTAGAATAGCTATAAATCTCAACGTACCTACCATTTCACCAGTCGAAGAAATACATACAAAAACTCTATGCCGGCACCTAAAACATTATTAATGTGCATTTTCCATTATATCATTCACGGAATATCTATGATTCACGTAAATCATATGATTGTAGTTGGGGAGTTTTCCTTGTTTCATGATCCTTTGATGTAGAATGAGTTTTCGAAATAATATATAGCAAAAAACGAAGCTGTTCGTGGATCACATAATTCAGTTCAGTGTTAATGAAATTATTTCAGTTCAATGTTGTAAGCATCGAAAGTTTGCCCAAAAACTCCAGATCATTTGTGAAATATATGCAATATATCTTGATAAAACATCGTCATTGAATATTGGTTAGGGCAGTATCATTTTCCTATAATGGATTGTAAATCTGATGAATTTGGTGATCTACTAACAATTCAATTCAGTAATTGATTGGGATGGGTATTGATGAAATCGAAGAGAAAACATTGTTTCTTTACCAACGTTTCGAATTTAATTGAAATCATTCTCAGGGTACAGTCACAATGGATTATCACTTATAATACCACAAGAGCTTCAAAATTATCGGGTATTTCCCGATAGGTTCGTTGCAAACAAATTAAGGAGTCAAGTTTTTCAGGTTAAAAAATCACGAGCGCGAAGCGCGAGTGATTTTTCCTGAAAAACTTGACGACTTTATTTGTTTGCAGGGAACCTTGAGGGAAATGCCAGATAATTTTGAAGCTCGTGTATTCGGGATTATTTTTCCGTCCCAAAAAAGTAGTAAATTGGTTCCAAACTGTTTTTTTTGCCTTCTCCGTATTAATGGGAACATTTCCTTTGACTTTTTTATCGATGGTGGACAGAGAACAAACTCCAAATCGACTCATTTTCATGCAAAATCTCCAATTGTCACAATTGAATTCAACCTGTCAGTTTGAAGTGTGGTTAATTTGACTGGATCATGTTTTGTTTTTTATATATAGCAACTACCAGAGAAAATTTTCAAAAAATTATCAGTATAATACCATGTAGGTTGTACCACGTGACGTCGAATGGTGCAATTCTATTGGTCGATATTTGGGTCGGAAAAATAATCATATAAATTAATTTGTTTGTACCTGCTTGCCACGATGTATCATCCCGAATTTGGGAAAATATAAATAATTCAACAAAAGTTCATTTCGCGTAAAAATGATTCGAAATTGTCAAACATAATCAGACATAATATATGCAAACAAAAACGTAAAATCCACGACCCAATAGAGAGACTCTCATCAAAGACGAACAAACACTGAGGTAAAAATATGATGGAGAGGTAATAAAAACAATACTTTCAATACATTGCATGGAAAACATAGGTGAATGAAACATTAACGCTGACAAAGGATTATTTCGTCATCTGACTAATTAAATTGAAAAATGATATAATTAATCCATCTATGGCCCTCCTGGTATTAACACTGGTCTGTTTGAGAATTTGAATAATTTCACTCAAAAATCTTTTGGGTAGATATGTTTGTACATTAAATCCTGGTATTTTCACCTCCGGTTATACTAGGAATAAATTAACCAACCCAAGTAGCATTTTAAGTGGACGGAACGTATCGGCCACGATTCTGGAAAACATTGAATTGTTTGACCACAACCACAGCCACGTAATATACACGGTTCTATCACGCGGCGGCTACCAAAATGGGGAACACTTTTTTGCTGGCTGTTTCGTTCCGATCTACGTTCCTGGATCTCAGATAGCCACATTCCAACCACGTTGTGGTCACCTGGCAAAAACGTGGATATGTAGTGGCCGACACTAGACACGTTAAACAACTGACTGCGTTTATGTAAATAATATGTAGCTCGATCTCTGTTCAGCAGCATATTTTTGTGATGAATGTTTCTCATTCTTCCATTTTGCCTGATTCATTTCTAACACTCGATCAACTATAAAAATATATAACATCAAAACGCGTAAGTAAGTATATTGAATTTGGATACTTCTGATCGGGATAAAATTAAAACGATCGAAAGTTTAATGTGAAATATGGATGTTGTAGCTCGATTGTGAGCACGCGCCAACTGAATACACTTTATTTAAGGAAAACATTATAATTTTGGAAATAACTCGCCTCTGAAATTATGTACTTGAATCCCTCGAACATTGTTTCATCAATCTTGGTTAGTTGAAACAAATACTTACGTAACAAATTACTACGTTTGATGCAGTGCTGATGACAAATAAATATTCATCGAATATTTCGATAATTTCTCTTATAATGGCGACCCGGCATATTAGTGTAAATATGGCGCCTTTTGGAGAATATAACTTTAAAGTGGCAGAAAGTGTAAATATACCACTATAAAGCTCCCATCATCATGAAGTGCTTAGTGGAACTAAATTATTATTTTTTCCACCACTGGAAAGTGGCACCCACGTCGCAGGTCCATGACTCACCACTTCAAAGTTATAACCTAAAAATCACAATAGGTTTTATACCTCCGAAAGGGGCGAACACGTCGGGCTATTATAACCTGCTACTTCAAAGTTTTAACCTCGAAATTGGGGGTACATGTTCATTAATTGTTGAAAAAGGACATGTAGCAAGTATACTGGATTTATGCAGCTCCAATCAACAATTATCAAGTATCAAGTAACAATTATCAATTAACAAGTAATCGAAATGATGGCATTTATGCAAACAGAATTAACAATTAAAGTATAAATATTAAGCAGGAGTACAAGTCAGAGATCTAATCTATTTAAATTAACCTTTTTACACAAAATCAAGAAAAATTGTCTATTGAGAACGCATAACCCATTTCATTTTGAATGAATATCATTCACGTTTCACGTAATAGGTAAAACAAACTTTTTGTGAGCCACAATAAAATAATTTCAGAAAAGTGTTAGGTTAGTTTTTGTCATCGCGCTGACCAATCCACGGTCACTTCAAAATCAGGAAGAATTGTCTATTGAAAACGCATAACCCATTTCATATTGAATGAATATCATTCACATTTCACGTAACAGGTTAAACAAACTTTTTGTAAGCCACGATAAAATAATTTGAGAAAACTTAGGTTAGCTTTTGCCATCACGCGGAATGGTGAATTTCGAAGGTTATTGTAATTTGTAGAACGTGGCAACCATCACCACATATCACAATCAAGTGCCTGCCACATTGAAGGTTTTAATGAAGTTACTAAAACGTTACCGAAACTATATTACTCTCTTGAAACTGACTGTGACTTCGAAGTGATATTTAAGTGGTACAGAATGCTTACCGCAACGGTTATTCTCCACTTTTGAGTTTGAAAACCTTGAAAGTGATTTGCTCAGTGGCCATAATGTTTCAGACACCTCAAATGACACTAATAAGTTATAGAACTGTGTAGTGGCTACCATAGATGGGAATTACGTGAATACAACCATACACATATGAAATTATAGTTATTCTTACTGTATAGTGGTATATTTAGTGGTGATTACGTGATAACCACCGAGTCGAAGTTGCAGTATCAGTTTACCCCACTTTAATGCTGCTTGGGAACGGTAAGAATATGCTTTTGTTCAACGTTTATTGATAAGCGAAAGCACATTCCAACCATTGGTTAATTCATTCCTAGTGTAACCGGAGGTGACAATACCGGGCCTAAGTACGAACAGGATTTAGTTCAGTCGACAGGAAAGAAAAATGGCCGGCGTAGCGATTTTTTTTCCACGTGATAGGGGGGATCCTGAACATAACTCTGAGTTGGCGACGCGTGGGGCGGTGTGCGTAAGTGGCCATCTTGGAAAACGCATTTTGTCATATATTTCCAAACACTTTGTAGGACGCGAAAAATACAGTGGATTTTTTTTTGTAATCGAATGTTCTTTCATTATGTTCGGATAATTTTTTCTGTAAAATCAATATACAGTGTCCGGCATAAAGTTCGCAGCATATGGAAAACTTTTTTATTATTGATTTCTCAAAAAAAAACATTCATGATAAAAACCTCTGCATCATCTCAAACCTGAAATTCAAACACCAAAATTGAATGTTATACGACCCTATACGAGGGAGATAGAAAAGCATGCTTTGTTTCCAAAATAATATGATCCCATCACTTTATTTCTCACGGTAGAATTCAAATATTGTTCAAAATCGAATTTTGAACCATAAATTCGAGTCATAGCCACCTACGACCAATTTCATATTTCAACTTTTTTTCCGATTTTTTCCTCAGCGCCCTGTACAACATAAGGAATATTATGCTAGACGAATGGTGTATTGTTATATATGATGATATCACTTTCTCCCGTCCATCGGAAATCACATTAATTGAATTATGTGACGGAGTGTCACAAAATCTTGCTGCAAATAGTAAATAAAAGTTAATTGTCTCCAAGGTATGATGCCAGAATGAAAATGAATTCATTTTCAAACTACGAATAACATCTTTTAAGACAATCAGTAATTGTAAAATATGACAATTTTTTTATAGTTTTTTTTTCAAGCAAGACATCGGAAAGCATTTATAATATTTTATCAAATTTTTGCGGCATTCAACGTACATAATTAAGGTTTTGATCCACTTGAAAAATTTATTCACGTATCAATCATGAATTTCGAAATATTGTTAGTTGTTACATTCGACTTCGTTAGCAATCCCAGCTTCCATAGTTTTGTTCTTTGAATTTTACTGTAAATGATTGAGATACAGAACATTTGCCGATCACAGTTGGCTTTGGAACAAATTCATTTCTAATTGTAAACAAACCATTTTTGACGCATCAAGAATAACTCACAAATCTGTAGAGTAATTTCAGTAGTAGTAATTTCAGTATAGAGTGGAGATTGTAATGATACATGGTGACAATTACCATACTTGTAGAGACACTGCCAATAATTTTAATGAAAGACATCTAGGTAAAAACGTTCATAATTCGACAATTACGAAAATTTTGAAAACATTCAAGGAATCTGGATCGGTTTCAAAAAAATACAAAGTGACACATAAACGACCGATAACTGAAAATAAAGAAACTGTTATGAATATTATGCTGTCTACGATTGGAAATCCAAGAATCTCATTATCGCAAAATGGAGAAAATCTTGGTATGTCCGATAGGTAATAATAAATTCAAACCGTATAAACCAAAATTCATACACACTTTGAAACCGAGAGATCCGAATAATCGCTAAGATTTCTGTTCCTGGTTTCAGTCTGTGATGGAAGATAATAGACAGTTTTCGAAAAAAAATATTTATACTGACGAGTCCACCTTCACATCAAATGGGGTAGTCAGCTCCCAGAATTGCAGGTGGTGGGCAGATAATAATCCCCATTTCAGGATACAATGTAGAGACCAATATCACTTCAAAGTTGACGTCTGGTGCGGAATTCTTAATGATATTATTGTTGGACAAGTATTTTTCAGACAACCACTGAATTCTGCCAGATACTTAAGAATGCTGCAGACGTTCCTCCCCGATTACTTAGATGATATTCCTCTGGACATGAGAGCTAGAATGTTTTTTCAACAAGACGGTGCATCCGTTCATTCTAAGTGAGAAGGTGGTTGAACGGAACATTTCCAAATCGATGGATTGGTAGATATTCCAATAACGCTTGGCCCGCCCGGTCACCGGACCTCACTCCTTTGGATTTTTCCTTATGGGGATATATCAAACAGAAGGTATGTTCAAAAAGACCATTTAAAAATATACGTCATTTGGAGAATACTATCAGGGATTGTATTCGGGGAATAGCTCCCCAGATACTAAGAAATGTTCATGATGCAATGCACCGCCGTACTATGCAGTGTATTGAGAATGGAGGACTCCACATAGAATAAAGCATGGGACATATTTGTTTCGAGAAATGTTATTTGTATTGTGAAAATAAATTAATTGGCATTCTGGCATCATACCTTGGAGACAATTCAGTTTTATTTACTATTTGCAGCAAGATTTTGTGAAATTCCGTCACATAATTCAATTAATGTGATTTTCCGATGGGAGGGAGAAATGAGAAAACATTCAGAGAGTGATATCATTATATCTAATAATATACCATTCGTCTAGCATAATATTCCTCATGTTGTACAGGGCGATAAGGAAAAAATGGGAAAAAAAGTTGAAAAATGAAATTGGTCATAGGTGGCTATGATTCGAATTTCTGGATGAACATTCGATTATTATTATATTATATTTCCCCATGAATTTGAATTCTACCGGGAGAAATAAAGTGATGGGATCATATTATTTTGAGAACAAAGCATACTTTTCTATTTTCCTCGTATAGGGTCGAATAAGATTCAATTTTGGTGTTCGCACTTCAGGTTTAGGATGAAACAGAGGTTTTTATCACGAATGATTTTTTTTGAGAAATCTATAATAAAAAAGTTTTCCATATGCTGCGAACTTTATGCCGGACACTGTATATGTGAGTTTTTGAGTCTAAGTGGAAGCGCATGTTTTTTCTGCGAATAACTCGAAAACAATTGATCCTACGTGGAAAATAGTTATATCAGAAGTTGTAGAGCGAAAAATTGTCTACTACAAATTTTTTCCTGAATTCTTTTTTCTATCCACAATAATTTTCGCACAGTAGATAGCCAAAGAAAAATTCTTCACATATACTGGGATAGACGCACGGAACAGGTGAATCGACGTTCTGGTGAGGTAGTGACGCCTGTAGAAATTCAGGTGTGCTGGTATTTATTTTATGGACCAAATATTCGATGCTGAAAAATTCAATTCAAGGTTTTCATATATTCATAGGGAAAATAGGTGAAACACTGAAGAATCCCAGAAACATATTATTGTTTCTATCATATCACGTTGATCCATTTTCCATTCCATTGAAATTATCACGTCACAAGTGAATAAATATTAAACATAGGATTGAATGCGGCCTGAATTCATTCCGCTCAAATGATCAATTGAACAGAAATTCAATCAAATATGACCATTTATATTGACGAATCATTCGTTACTAGATATAACTGTGCACTAATCAGTTCATTCAGTACCCGATACGTAATCCCACGAAGGAAATAAAGAGCGGCAGGATTTGTAGTCAACCATAATTCCATAATGGGAGGATTATGACCAATACATGTTTATAATGTAAACCATAATAATCGCAATAATTAATAGCCTAATTCAACACTGATATATCACTCAATTCAATTGTTCTGGAATAGCTACAAATCTCGACCGACCTATTACCATTCCACCAAATGCAAAAAATACATACCAGAATAATATCTATGTTTAACTTAATGCCACTCATATATTTATAGTTGGAGATTTTATTTTTGAGTTTAATGATCTTCTAGAATGGAAGAATAGATGTTTATGTAGCTCAATAGCTATCACATCACATGGATTATCCTTTGACATTGTGTTAAGAATATATACAGTATAACTAGATATTCAAGTACATTTGCCTTGAACTAATTTTGAATATTACAGCTTTTGGTGATGTTTTCACGAGTAGTATTTAGTTATTATACACTTTCAGACCTTCGACAAATAGTAGTACCCAGTAGTAGTTTTCTCCATAGTTCTAGTGTTGACCCTTCGTTTTTGGTAATGATCTTCAGATATCAAATTATAGTCTACCAACTCTGACTTTTTCACAAGATAATCACTCAAATATAAAGGAGATTGTTTATCAATATTCTTATATATTAGCAGTATGACTCTGCAATGAGTAGACGGACATTAAAAAATTTATAGTTTTTAACAAAGAGTATATCTGTTGCATCGAAAAATACCTCTCATAATCTATTCTGGAGTAAATGCAGCCGATAAATATGTTCATCTGAACAGGAAATGAGTATTGACATACAGTTGTTGGAATGTGGAATATAATTGTATTGTATAAAATTTTTCCGCAGCATCACGAAGTATTTCTACTAATTCTATAGAAATACCCAACTTGTTTGCCAATTTTTCTACAGAGAAAATCAATATGTTTGAAAAAACTCTGTTGGAGGTCAAGATAGATACCCAAATATTTTATTTCATTTATGTAATTATTTATAGTATTATCTATTTCAATAACAAAATCACATCGGTCGAATTAAGCAATATCACTCTTATCACCTGAAATCATACATTTCGTTTCCGGGCCATTTAATTCAGGCTTGTTTGCCATTAACCATTCATTTGAGATTACTAGTTCTTCAGTCATTACTTGAACTATTTCTTTAAAGTTATCTCCAGATACAGAAATCTCTGTCGTCCGCGAAGAGGTTGACAGATGACTTCTGTAAATACATCATTGATATATAAAATGAATGGCAGCGGCCCAAAGACGCTTCCTTGAGGGACACCATTGATTTTGGTTTTCTGACATCTACCATTGAGATGCTACGTGTTTCCACGTGATTTGAGAATCAGCTGCGCATGCCGATTTGTTTGACGAAACTCAACAGTTTCCTCAGCTAAATCTTTTTGATATTTTCTGGATTCGAAATTATGGTCCCCAGGTTGATCTCCGTCTGGTGCACCGAAGCGGGGCACTCAGTGAGGATGTGCGATGATGCCTCGTCATCTTTCAGGCACCATCTGAATATGGGGTCGTCTGTGATCCCAATGAGTTCCATGTGCCTGTTCAGGTGATTGTATCCTGTTAGGAGCCCAGTCACAGTTTTGATGTCCCGTCTGTTGAGTGACAGGATCTCTTCCGACAGTTTCTTTGGGGACCCATTATTTGGAGCTCCTATTGCCTTATGCATGGCGCCTCTTGCCTTGTTTTGTTGAACTGCTTCTGCAGCAGCCCCTCCATCTTGGGTGTTCCCAACGTCGGTTCCGGTCTGACTGGAGTCTTTCCAGATCCAATCTTGGCTACTCTGTCCGCCTCTTTGTTCCCAGGCACACCTGTGTATCCTGGTAACCATATGAGGCTGACTCTCTTTGTGTTTTGCAAACTTTCTATTGCGTTTCTACACTCGGACACCAATTTGGATGTGATCTTATTTGATCATATCGACATGATTGCCGCCTTGCTGTCCGAATAGTTGACAATAGGTCCTCGACTTCTCTTGTCGAGGCTTTTCTCAACGCAGGTGAGTATAGCATATACTTTGGCCTGGAACACTGAGGCAAATTTGCCTAGAGGAACTGTGATTTCTATATTTGTTCCTTCCTTGTACACTCTTGCGCCAAACATTTCCCAAAGTCTTGATCCATCTGTATACCAGGTTGATCCGCAGGCATGGGGTCTGCCGGGCGCAGCATCTTTTCATTCGTCCCTTGTGGGAATGATGATTTTCGGTCCGTTTTGAAATTCAGAACTAGCGGGATGCTGTCTCTTTCCCTTTGTAGGATTGGACAGCCCTCCTTCCACTATTGGCCTGTTCTTTGGCGTCTGTAGGCGGTACACTACAGCAGATATATACTTGTCCGCTCGATGGTCAAATTTCCAACAATGAGAACATCTCAAAACACTAATGAAGTCAAAGAATTCATAAATAGACCAACCTATATAATATCTCCTGCCTTAATTTTTCACCAAGTAGTTGTACTGTTCACTAGTCATTTCCATCAGTACATTACATCTATTATTATTTGATTTTGTTTTATATCTGTTGACAAATTTGATCTCATTTCCAATATCATACGAAAAATTTAGGTTAAAGGACTAGACATAACGCTTTCAGGAGCTGTGGCATCTTCTCCAAATACACTGATGATTTTTATCCTTGGTTTCATAAGATTGCCCATTTTTATCTCATACTCCTGTCCTAATTATTTTTCTGTTGTTGTTTTCAGTTTTTGCAGAGGCTCTCCATTGTCGCAATGAATCACCAGAGAATCTTGAGCTGCTTGTCTTATTTTGGATACTGATACAGAAATCAGACGGGTTCACTTTCTTCACCAATTCAGTTTTTGTTGTAGTACTATCTTCTTCAGAGTTCTTTGGTTCGATGATAAGTGGCTAATTGCATTTATTTTCCATCTGACCACAAGGGCTTATTTTTCGCAGAATTCCAATTTTCAAATTAATTTATTAATTCACAATAATTTATTTGGTTATATCGTCGCTATTTGTTGATAGGTTTTTCAACTTGTCATTGACAGTGCCTAAACAGCTATCACAGAACCATTTCAAATCAGGACTATCTTGCACAAACTTTGATAACTTAACTTTAATCCTCACACAATGTTAATGGAAATGGTTTTCACACAGTTAACATTGGATATTTCTTGTATTTACGATGAAGTTATCAGAGCATTGAGTACATACATGTGTAGACAACGACATTCTAATGTAAAGAGTACTTCCGTAAAACGAAGCTATTCATTGCATTAATTCACAATAAATCGCAGCATTCAGTTCACTGTTACTGGAGAAATGGAACAAAAAAATATGTATTTGATATCAAAATGCATTGTATCGATATAATATATGTTCATCGACTAGCGTTCGATGAGGACTGTGAAGTGGCAACTTTCTAATACAAAGAAATTGGTGAAAATTTCATGTCCAATCAGGAAATCATGTCACAATTTTGTTGTTTCTATATAGTCATGAAGAAATCTCTTGACTTTCGAATGGTTGATAGTAGAAGAATTATCACACCTTTATTTCATATCAAACAAAGCCGATGATTTTTAGGAATCAGTTGTTTGTGCAGATTACATCACTCATTTCAAGATGTTACAGTTACGTATTGGCAGTTTAACTTAACGACTACTTATAAAAATAAAATTCAAGAATTACAAAAGTCATGTCTTCGACTTATTTACGGAATTCGTAAACAAAAACGCATTTTTCATAAACTACGCGAGGCTGGATGGTTGAACATGGAAAACAGGAGAATTCTCCACACTGCATGTATGTTTCATTGAATCATAATTAAAAAGGAGTCAAAAAATTACTCACAGAACGGATGTCCACAACTTGAACATTAGATTCAAGGGCACTTTTACGCCGTCCTTATCCAAAACACAAACATTCAGACGTTCATTCGACTACCAAATAGCATCATTATATAATCATATTACCCCACATTTCAAAGAAGAGAATATGAATACATTCAAAACGCTACTGAAAAAACAAATTTTTTTGAAACTAAACAATAGGATGAGATAAGTTTTTTTATTTATACTTTTTTTTATAATTTTTTGTATTCTCTAGTTTAATTAATTTTGAATTCGAATCAGTTATACTATTTTTTGTCAGGTTTAGGACAGTATTGATGTTGATACATTCCATGGGTTAAGTGAAAGAACAATCCATCCAGTGAAGTATTCTCTGATTGAATTGAACTTCACCCATTATTTTCATATTTATTAGTATTTTTTTTATATAACTCCTCAAACATATTTTTGAAAATAATAAAGACGTATATTATTATTATAATTATTATTATTATACTAA
Source organism: Gonioctena quinquepunctata (assembly GCA_018342105.1). NCBI lineage: Eukaryota > Metazoa > Arthropoda > Insecta > Coleoptera > Chrysomelidae > Gonioctena > Gonioctena quinquepunctata. The sequence continues at coordinate 126,405 of JAFIRS010001485.1, read as the reverse complement.
ATATATGGATAAAATATGTGTTGTTGTCTCGTATCTGTACACGGGATTTTTTTTTGAGATTTATAATCTAAGGACAAGAAACCTCATCAACAAAATGAATTATTTTATTTTCATCATCATTTATGACATAAACATAAAAAAAAATTCCATTTGATGACTCACCTGTTAGAAAAAAATTGGAGCCGATTCACCCTGCTGAAATTTACCCGCAAAAACTCTTCGTTTATGCTTAATCTCAACTCATCAGTTTGAACGCATTTTTTTTAGAGTTGTCGAGACGAAAACAGATATACATTACGGTGAGTATGACTTTTCGAGTCCATTGACTCTTTTTTCCCACCCACTTCTCTCTTTTGTTCTATCTACACAATACGCATATTTTTCTAGATCCGTAAAGTGTTAATAATGTAAAAATAATTCCCTCCTCCTACTCCATCACATGCACCTACATAATTTTTTTCCAGTCGCATCAATTGTTATCACAATTGATTTTTTTCTGTCCACCCACTTATATTCCAACATAAATTTACCGAGGAATAATGGCGACTATTTCCCTCATTATTTTTGAGTCAATCAAATGGCCGAAATTTCAAAGAGAGAACCAATCAGATCAGTTTTATAGTGATAAAACGTCTTCTCGCCGTTTTATACTGATGAACCCACTAGTAGATTCGGGATTGTTTTGCGATAAAACCACACTATGTCTTGTCATTATATGTCAACGCATCCAATTGTTATGTTATATTGAATTCAATTCCTATAAGGAAACAAAGAATGCAAAATTGATTAAATAAGGGAACTCACTACATACAGTGATTTGATATTGGAATTCAAATATATACCCTTTCCAGCCTGTTCAATGAGCAAAATTAATCAGTGACTCATTCAATTCCCATATTCTCAGACAATCAGGAAATGTTATGGAAATGTTAGGTAACCAGACTGTTACGAGAAGTCAAGCAACGTCGGGCGCGGTTGCTACTTGGATAGGTGACCGCTTGGGAACAACCATTTTCCGTCGTTGTTTTTTGCCATTTTTTTCAATGATCATAGATCATATTTTTGATCGTTCAATATTCCGATAATGCATGAGAACCACTTTTGAACAAACCTTTTTTTCAGACTGTCACGCGATTCGATTATTAGCGGTGGATAATGTTTTTTTCAAAATTCGTTCCAGCTACAATAATATTTTATTTCATAGGGAAAAAATTATATACATATTCTGAGTTTTTGAGGAAATTCAAGAGCTGTGAATAATCAGTATGAATGAATGAATCTGTGAACCGATTTCTACGATTTTGGATCGAGAAGAATTGTTGTAACTTTTCACGTTGAATATTCGAATATAACATAAATTCTAGTAGTTCAATTCGAAAAATATTATCATCAAATATCATTCGTGCTAGAGGATTTTATCGCAACATTTTTAAAATTTTCCGTCAAGCATTTTGCTTCTAGGCAATTTAACTCTTGCAATTTGTGGCCTCATTATCAGAGATTAAACCACTCAAGCTCCTCTTTCGTGGTTAAATCCGATAATAAGACCGCAAATCGCACTCAGTGAAAAAGGACCCCGCAAAATCCTTATGGAAAATGGCTCTCAGGCTGAATTTGCTGAAACTCTGCAAAAAGATAGTATTCGGTATGCTGATCGAAAGTCTTAATGGGCACAACCCTCCATTTTCAACCCCAGACCCCCTACAGCTCTCCAAAGCCCCCAAAATACACTTTCCGGTGTGTTAATGCATAACAGTTTCAATTCATCTTCAAAGCGTTTCCTTTCACTGCCCACTCCTTTCTCCAATCGAATCCTACATTCTACCCTCACCACACCTCGCCCTCACCCCCACACCCCACCCAACCCTTCATTAACGCCCCATTACACACTTTGAAGGTTAAAGATTCTTTGAATTGTTTCATTTCAATCTTTTGAAGCTTTTATTATATATATATATATATATATATGTATATATTATTATTAGATTATCCTAGAAACATACTAATGGACCGAACATTGTGAACATGGTAATCATGTGGTTGTGACTTGTTAACTGAAATTGTTAATTGTAATTATAAATTGTCAATTGTATTGAATCTATGAAATGGGTTCAATAAATAAATAAATAAATATATATATGTATACATTAGGCACCCCCTCCATCTCACCCCCCGCACCACCACCCCATCCTTTATGAATGCCTCATTACACAATTGCAAGGTTAAAGATTTTTCAATTGGTTTTATTAAAATATTCCATGTGTATACTATGTATAATATATATATATATATATATATATATATATATATATATATATATATATATATATATATTGATTGGATTTATTAATTTCAATCATTTCAAGAAATAATCTTCAGATAAATTTTTTTCTGAATGTAACATGCTATTGAAACAGGCCATAAAATATCATTCGAGAAAGCACAAGTTTTACATTCAGAGAAAAAATCATCTAAAAGATTATTTCTTGAAATGATTGAAATCAATAAATCCAATCAAAATATGAACAAAAAAACAAATATCATCTTAGTAGTAGTAGCAGTAATTTCAAATCTTTCAATGTCACTTGAAACGTCAAAGCTATACCATCATTCCGACCAATGTTTTCATATTTCACGTTTTCTTTTTCTAAAAGTTAATGTTCGTCAATCAACCACTCACATTACTGTAAGTACTCCCTTCATTTTTAGTATTTTTTCTCAATAATGTAATTTACATATTTTAGGACCCTGAAGAAGTTTGAAAATTGAAACGAAAGCTTATATACCTATATATAAACAGTGGGGAATAACGGGAATCTTCAGTCAGCAAAAGTGTTGAAATATGAAAAACTCTTTAATACTTTGGACCAAGCTTTCGTTTCAATTTTGAAATTTCTTCAGGGTCCTAAAATATGTAAATTACATTATTGAGAAAAAATACTTGAAATGAAGGGAGTACTTACAGTAGTGTAAGTGGTTGATTGTCGAACATTAACTTTTAGAAAAAGAAAACGTGAAATATGAAAACATTGGTCGGAATGGTGGTATAGCTTTGACGTTTCAAGTGACATTGAAAGATTGATTTGAAATTACTGCTATTACTACTAAGATTTTCGATATTTGTTTTTTTGTTCATATTTTGATTGGATTTATTGATATCAATCATTTCAAGAAATAATCTTTTAGATAATTTTTTTTCTGAATGTAAAACTTGTGCTTTCTCGAATGATACTTTATGGCCTGTTCCAATAGCATGTTACATTCAGAAAAAAATGTATCTAAAGATTATTTCTTGAAATGATTGAGATTAATAAATCCAATCAATATATATATATATATATATATATATATATATATATATATTATATATATATTATTACATAGTATCCACATGAAAGATTTTAATAAAAACCTATTGAAAAATCTTTAACCTTGCAATTGTGTAATGGGGCATTCATAAAGGATGAGGGGGGGTGCGGGGAATTAGGGGAGGGGGGTGTTTAATGTATATATATATACTATATATATATATATATATATATATATATATATATATATATATATATATATAATAAAAGTTTCAAAAGATTGAAATGAAACAATTTAAAGAATCTTTAACCTTCAAAGTGTGTAATGGGGCGTTAATGAAGGGTTGGGTGGGGTGTGGGGGTGAGGGTAGAATGTAGGATTCGGTTGTAGAAAGGAGTGGGCAGTGAAAGAAAACGCTTTGAAGATGAATTGAAACTGTTATGCATTAACACACCGGAAAGTATATTTTGGGAGCTTTGGGGGGCTGTAGGGGGTCTGGGGTTGAAAATGGAGGGTTATGCCCATTGAGATTTTTGATCAGCATACCGAATACTATCTTTTTGCAGGGTTTCAGCAAATTTAGTCGAGAGCCATTTCCCATAAGAATTTTGCGGGGTCCTTTCCAGGCGAAATGCTTTCTCGAAAATTTCGAAAATTTCGAGCGATAAAACCCCTAAGACTCATGATATTAGCCTCGAATATTTTTTGGGAAATTAAACCATATATCCTATCAGTGATGGGCACCGGCGGCGGCTGGTCAGGTTGACAATCCAATCTAAATCCAAAAATATTCATTAGTTACTATTTACGCATGAATAAAACTCACCCATTCTATTTACATCTCTCTCTCTATATATACATATATATATATAATATATATATATATATATATATATATATATATATGAGATTATTCCTAGAAATAATAATCTTCTAAGGGATGATTCATCCGACTCGCTCTCCTCGTGCGGGAGTGAAGGGGATGATCCTGCTGGTGTTGGAAGATATAGGTATATACTAGGAATGGGTTTTTTGTGATAATTCCTATTATTGCTCATCTCCTCCAAATGGTTATGAGAGCCATTTTGATGATTCCGGTGGTTATGATTTGAATTATTGCGAGTAAGTTCGATAGAAATACACAGAAAAAAAATATAAAAAACCTGCTTCAAAAAAGGTCAAACTGACGAGAGTCCTATCGATATCTCACCCAATCGACGTCGGGCGCGTTCATAACTTGGATGAGGGTCAACTCGACAAGGAAGGTGTGCGTTAAAATGCACTTAAAACGGAGGGGACGTTTAGATGGCGGCCACGAGTTCATGAATGTTGCGTTGAAGAACCCTACCTCTGAAACAACAGTTTGGCAGAATTTGCTTTCTCCAATCGTCAATGCTGCACTGTAAATTTTCCAATATAATAATCATCATTATGATTTATTGAAATACAATAATAATTTCCACCTATGACTGATAACACATTTCTTGTTTCAGGTAATGATCCACATGAGTATCTCCATATTTGGTGAGTTGATGAATCTGTATTATCGAACTTGTTTTATCTAACAAGGAGTGATGTTTGATATATCATTTATATATATTATTGAATAACGAGAAAACTTGAAAACTTGTTATTATTATACCTCTCTTTCTCCCAAAGTGGAAGCTGATAATAATTCAAATCTCAGCTTTCAAATTGCCACTGAAACCTTCCCCGACCTCTTCTCACAACCAAGAGTTCCTAGGTAATTCTTGATAGTACCATTCACTATCACAATATTTCTATCGACTTAGGGCCAGTTGTATAGGTAACCTTTATAAAATAGTTTGAACTGGGGTTTAAACTGTACTTCAATATCAAGTTTAAACCGATGAAAATTAAAAACATTTCTTGTATATCTTCCAGTTACAGAATTTGTAGCTTACTTCAAATCACATTGGTTCATCAAATTTTTTTCCGTTTTGAAGAAAAATTGACAGTACTGACAAGGATGATAAGTCAAGTTACAATCAAAACTAGTTGTTTGTGTTTGCCACATTTCTCCGTCTATGAATTTTCGTTATTGTTTATGATTATTGTACTTGTAACACAATGGATTGCAGGGTCAGCAGGAGGTCATCTAATTTTCATCTAATCCTGAATCTATTGATGAATACCTGGTTTATTGATGAATTCGCAGTCTTCTTGGGTTTCCCACAATATTTACAATATCTTCTTCACCGTCGAATAATACATTTTCAAATATTGCCAATATATCCATTCTGAAAACAGAAAATATTGTCGACGGTTACAGGAAAAACATCAGTATTTAAATCTGCGCATGTGTTCAACCGAAGCTTGAAGTTCAACTGGCCCTTCATCCACCAGTTAACAGTTAAACTCCGAATGGCAGTCACAGACACCTATACAATGAATTTTATATATTGAACTCAAGTTTAACTGACACTTGAAGTTCAATTTGAACCTATACAAGTGGGCCTAAGTACCAATTGTTCTCATTTTGGACACGGGAATATACTCCCTAATCCAGCGATTCTAGAAGTGACAGTTGAGGGTTTTTCGAATATTCCAACACTATGGGAATATTTATTGGAAAAATTTTGATCGCTGCATATTCTACCTCACACCATCATATATTTCGTCCACAAAATGTGGATAAGACGGTATTGTATGATGAACAAACACATCACACAAGATATCGCATATTGTGAAATAGATATTCTGTTGCAAGACGAGAGAAAGACAGTATTGAATCATACAATTACATAATTATAGCGACATCAAAAGAACTCTGAGAAAACATGGAATGACCATATGAAATTGTAATGACTCCCAAGATGTGTACTGAAAGTGGAACATAACAATTTCATTACATCGTATTGCTTCTCATTCATATAAGAGAACAATTTCGCGAAGAAAGGCAAAACATCAATTTTATAGACCGGCTTTGGTGATTACCAACATTTTATGATGAAATATAGTATATTGTCTATTGCGGAGACACTGCATTATATGGGTGTGATCCATCATGAATTTCCTCGTATATTTTCAATACATCTGGAATGGATTGTATGTGATTTGATTATTCCTCGTTATAATGGAATTTGTTTTTCTACTAAATAGCTGAAATAATCGAACTTCTTTCATTTACAGGGTTAAAAAAGGGTTATAAAATGCCATCGTCTGAGGGTTCAGAGTCTGAGCTTCCACATGAAAGTTCCCTTATTTTATATTCGATAGCTGCTGACTTTCTACCATGAAATATAACGAGAATGGGATACATATTTCTGAGAAAAAAATAAATCGATTGGGAGGATATAGTGGAAACAGATGAATGTATGATCAAATCAAGGAAATCTAACAATTCATTATTATTCCCGTTTGCTAACTATGATAATCTATCATTTTACAGTAAGAACATATTTTTATTGTTGACACATACCTGTTTTTTCAATACAAATATCATAATTCCAAAACGGTTTGCACACATAACCTATGAATAACATTTATATGAACTGAATAAATTTGTTACCTTCAATACATTGCAGTGTCACCCACTGACAAGTTGTGGTACTACAATGTTCCCACAAAGGAACTATATGCATATCGAGTTAATAATACAACCGGGCATTTCTCATGAATTTCTTTATTATTGTGTCCTCAACTGGGAACTTTGTAAAATAGAGGGTTAATTTTCATGGGGAAAAACATAATTGAAACATTTTCGAATGAGTTTCCCATTTTGACCCCAATTTTCCAAAGAAATCTATAAGTGACGCTTTAATGATAGCTATAGGTGCAATACTATCATATTTTGTTCTTGGATAATGGACAGAAAATGAAGATACCAATAGATTATTAATATTTTCTGTGGCAAATAAAAGAAGTTCGATTATTTCAGCTATTTAGTAGAAAAACAAATTCCATTATAACGAGGAATAATCAAATTGCATACAATCCATTCCAGATGAATTGAAAATATACGAGGAAATTCATGATGGACCACACCCATATAATGCAGTGTCTTCGCAATAGACAATATACTATATTTCATCATAAAATGTTGGTAATCACCAAAGCCGGTCTATAAAATTGATGTTTTGCCTTTCTTCGCGAAATTGTTCTTTTATATGAAAGAGAAGCAATACGATGTAATGAAATTGTTATGTTCCACTTTCAGTACACATCTTGGGAGTCATTACAATTTCATATGGTCATTCCATGTTTTCTCAGAGTTCTTTTGATGTCGCTATAATTATGTAATTATATGATTCAATACTCTCTTTCTCTCGTCTTGCAACAGAATATCTATTTCACAAGATGCGATATCTTGTGTGATGTGTTTGTTCATCATACAATACCGTCTTATCCACATTTTGTGGACGAAATATATGATGGTGTGAGGTAGAATATATATATATATATATATATATATATATATATATATATATATATATATATATATATATACATATATATATATATATATATATATATTATTACAAGTCCTAATTTTATTATTATTTCGAAGCCATCTGAGATTGGTTATTGTACTGTCAAATTGAGTCCCACGCTTCCACATACTGGGGGAGATAATATCTCAAGCCGCTCTGAGATATTGTCCAGTTATTGGCCACTAGACTGATAACACTCAGTATGGTGAAGGCTTAGCTATTTAAAAACCAACGAGCAGCCACAACATTTGGTTGGTCAGATGTGGGGTATTTATTGATCCCAACGTCCCAGCAGCCACAACATTTGGTTGCAGGAGGGGTGTGTTGATGAATAACACCCTGTATATGGTCACCCACAACATTTGGTGTCAGAGTGTCGAGGTGGATTTACAGAAAAATAACGTTCATATGTAAATGTCCGCAAAAGATGTCAAACTCAAATTTACACGATGCAAATAAGAATGAAAATATAGTAGAAATTGTTTTTTTTTCGTGAAAATATCATCAGAATTTGTGTAGTCGAAAGTGTGCATATATAGCAGTTTGCACTAAAGTTGTTATATTGTAAATTAATCTGGAAAAATATTATTGCAAATAGAGAATATTTTTTCTAATATTGTTTGTGGAATGCTGAGAGGAATGAAATTGTAGAAATATTCAGCAAAGATGAAACTTTGGTAACGAATAAAGTCAGAAAAGTATTGAAAAATCGAAAAAAATAATAAGAAAAGTATTTAGAAAGTAATATCAATACAGAGAGTTTGACGAGTGGAAAATCAAAACATATATAGCGTTTATACAGGGCTGATCTCAGGAAGTATTGAGAAAAGTCAAGTAAAAATTTCATTCAATGGGGATTTTTATTGAAATTATTAAACTATGGGAACTCCGACACCAGTGCCGTGGACTGGTAGGATAAGCTACGAACTGACAATCACTGGATAATGTACCTTCTTATAATGGTACCACATATATCAAAGATTTTATTCGTGAAATTGAGTATTTGGCAGCTGTAGCAAGATGGACAGACAGTCAAATAAGTTCCATAGTTAGATTGAAATTGATAGGAATCGCCGGATCATTTATAGATGCAGATGATGAATTGAAAAATATAATGAATTGGCAAGGATTTAAAAAGGAATAATTGGATTAGTTTAGCAAATTGAAATTACCTGGAGAAGGGGAAAAATAATTTTTGAATTGTTATCAGAGAAATAGTGAATCAGTTAGGTATTTTTCCATAAGATTGAGATCATCTGCAGCAAAATCACGGAAATTTACAGGAATTAATAGGGTTGATGATGTAATGAGGCAAAAATATGAGCAGGATACCCTCGTGCAATTTTCCATGGGACTGTTAGATCCTGTTAGGGAAAAAGTTCCATCTGCCAGTCCTGTCAGTTCAAAAAAGCCATCAAATTAGCAGAGAAGGAAAAATTAAATGAGACACTAACAGCTCAAGCTGATATGAATTTTAGAAATTTCAATGCGAATGTAATAGTGTAAACCCTTTGCAATAGAAGAGAACATGAAAGAGAAAACTGTAATAGGAAAAATTGTGTATGTTATCATTGCGATGAAATTGGTCACCTCTCATATAGATGTCCAAATAGAAAAAGTTTTCGAAATGAGATATTAAGTGAATCAGGAAAAGGAAAAAAAAAAAACAAAGGAAAAGGTTTTCTAACTATTTAAAGGAAAATAGATTTCGAACTCAGGAAAGAATGACAGAACAAGAACGTAGATCTATCAATCAATCAAATAGAAATCGATATCAGAATTTTGGGAAAGTAATTGACAGAAGACAAACAGGAAAAAGTTATGCGAATGGAAACTGTCCAAAAAAGTATGGAAAAATGCCGGGATATAAGAAGAATTCAAAAAGAAAGGGGCAAGAGAAGAACATACTAACCTAGTGAGGAACAGAAGAACGTTATTAATTCAGAAGTAGCTGGAATTTTGAGGAATATAGTGATAGGTGCTTCAGCCTAAGTGTCATTGGCTCATATTGATATTGCTCGAGTCATGAAAATGAATTATGATCTGCAATATATCCTCAAGGATTCTCGAAGGAACCTAATTCAGTATATTGGATCGGTTATATTACCGATAAAATTGGATGAAGGAAAAGTTATTGAACATGAATTCATAATTATTGATACTGATCACCTTAGCACTGAAATAATATTGGGACTAGAATTTTTACGAAAGTATCCAGTGGAAATTGACTGTGGGGAGAATTGAAATGTGGGGAGAATTTTTTTCACTTCAATTCTCATTATTGGTAGTAAATATGTTTCTTAATTGTCTTCATCTTCATCGTCGTCTTCTTCTTCCAGTCGCTCGTTATCAATTATATTCGTCTCTAGATCTCCAAAGATTTCAGGGTTATATGCACTTTCTTCGTCGAGATCATTTTGATACCATGAAGTGTTGAGGCATGCTTGTCCATTACACTGGCCACAAGTTGAAGAGCATTGTAACACCAATTTTTTGCATCCGCGAACCACAACCATTCTTGCAGTTACAAAAAATTGGTTTTAACAGTTCATCTGGTGCTGGAGGTAATAAAGTTGTTATCTGTTCCAGGATTTCATTTTGTAGTACCCAAACCCATGGTTCTAAATTGTTCCGTCACCAAGTTTGAATCTGGTAGTAGACACGATTTATATGTTGATGTGCTGCTGCACTAACGAATAAGACGTACCATGCATTGGGATTCACGGTTGACCTTGCGTTATGACATATACGACTGAGCATTTCGCACTCTTCGTCCTCTATATAAAATAAGTTCGAACGTATGCAAAATTGTTTGAAACAAAATCTGTTAAGAATATCAAGCTCCATATAATGAATTCAAATATTATTTGAAGCAAAGGAAGCGAGATATATACGAAAAACCTTTGACCTTGAATATCTTAAGACGCGGAAACGAGATCTTATGAGAGGTTTGAGCCAACTTTCAAAATGCCAAAACAAAGATTCATACGAGTTACTATCTTTTAATCCGAGGTTTACCCCCAGAATATTTCTCAAATCTTAGAAAACAAAGTATTATCAAGATCGCGAAATGTATTCAGATAATATGATTCGCTCGTCATGACACGTTGTGAACGAATTATCTAACAAAAATAAAAAACAAGAATATAATTATTGATATAAATGAAGAACTGATAAGAGATCCCAAAAAAATGTTTCGGAATTGAACGACTTTTTCATCAAGTTGTGGTGCTTTTGAAGAGAACTCAGTAAGGAAAACGCCCTGTGTGGCGATGAGAACAGTTGACAAGAGCATGTGTCCCCTGTCTGGGAACGTGTATTAGAAAAGTATTGTAATTGTGTGTTAATTTGAATAAAAACTATTGTCTATACGATAGTCTTCTATTCGAATACACAACTGGTAATTTGGCAACGATCGTCGAAACGAAACAAAAAGGAAAAATTGCGAAAATTTTGATCATCTTTCAACGAGTTTCGTACACCATCTTGAAGAAGTTTCAAACTGTCCGCTGTTTTGGTCGAATAGCAAATCAAAAAGTCACTTATTGGTTCAATTGAACAATTCAGCCCGAAGGATTCTGACATCCCTTCATATTTGGAGTGGAGATATTGGAGCAGTTGTTTTTATGCAATGGAATAGAAGACAAAACAAAAGGTCCGCATCTTTAAACTTTGATGGGAGGTGAAGCCTATATAGTTCTGAAGGACTGGCTTGTACCTGCGTTCCTGAGTACAAAGTTATATGATGATCTAAAAGAGTTCCTCATGGATCATTATTGCCCAAATTATAACCTGAAGATATTTTTGCCTGTCTTAGTGGTGATGAATATTTCACGGTGATCGGTTTGAAAGGTGCATACTAACAATTGAAAACATGTGACAGAGATCATCGGCCATCTTGAAGCCGCTATTTTGATTTTATGAATTTTTGAGGGAAATTCTCAATCTTCGACCCCGAAAACCCCCCACAAACCAATTTTGTATTGAATGACCTTAACCTAAAGTTCGTCCGCCATCTTGAAGTGCCATTTTGTTTGTTTTCTAACAAAAATTCAAGTAGCCGTCATTTCAATTCCATGAATGTTGACAAAAAATTTTTTCCCCAACCCCCACTGAAAAATTTGAATAAATCGGACCATAATCACAAAATTCCTCCGCCATTTTAGAGCCAACATCTTGAATTTATTAATTTTGACAGAAAATTCATAATGTCCGACTCCGAAAACATATCATTTTTGAATCGAATCGGACCATAATCACAAAACTTGTCCGCCATCTTGGAGCCGCCATCTTCAATTCATGAATTTTGACAGGAAATGCATAATTTCCGACCCCCAGAATCTCAACATATCAATTTTGAATCGAGTCGGACCATAATCATAAAACTCGTCCCCATCTTGGAGCCGCCATCTTGAATTCATTAATTTTGACAAATAATTCATAAGTCCGACCCCGAATACCCCCACATACCAATTTTTAATCTAATCGGACCGCAATCACAAAACTCGTCTGCCATCTTGGAGCCGCCATTTTGTTTTTTCCTCTAACACCTACCAAATTTCAGCCCAATCGGATGTCGACAAGTGCTTCAAGAATTGATTACAAATTTTGAACCGGAAAGAAAGACAGAACGAACATATGACAGAATGACATACGAACGAAGCAAGTTAAATAAAAGCTTGTAAAAAAGGTTTACAAAAAGAATGATTTTTTCAAAAAAGGAAAAGTATTCCAGAAAGTGATATTCTGAGTTAACTGCACACCTTTTTATTCATATATCGAAATGTCTCCTGCAGGGAGCATTTTGAAAATCAAAGCCTTGAACAAGATTTGACTTATTAAAACCTTCTCACCACAATGAAAGTTAAAAATTTTTTTCTGCCTCATTCATCTACAGGGTGTTAGTGAATAAGTGCGACAAACTTCGGGGGGTGATTCTCCATGGAAAAATCATGACAGTTTGCTATATAACTTTTATACGCAAATGCTTCGTTTTCCGAGGGTATTGAAGTTTTTCTTAAAAACTGACTATTTATTTATTGCTCTGAAACCGGTCGAGTTATGCGAAAGAAATTTCGTGAGTTCCAAGAGGTAGTTATTGCGTATTTTTTTATATGCAATTAAAAACTTTATGTTCATCATTGGCGCGCATAGTGGGAATGATCTCAATTTTTTTAAAGGAAAAAATAGTACGCCACTCAGATATTCCAAATAAAGAAACATTTCTGAATTCCTCGTTCAATTTGTGACGAAAAATTCCACCTGGGTTTTTTTCGTATGGGGCGCCGTTTTTATGCAACAAAATTGAACATCTTGACGCGAATTTTTCATTTCATGAATACATTATCAAGAAATAACGTTAAACCAGAATAATAACAGAAAATAACACTGAAAAATAAATAGGCGCAAAGCTACAACAAATGTTCAAAATGAGCTTCCTCAGACATGATACAAGATTCAACTCTTCGCCTCATTGATTGTCGTATTCGCGCAAATATTCCTGGTGTATTTCTTATTGTCTCACAGCCTGCTATAATTCGATTCCTCAGGTCTTCAACATTTCCGACGGAGTGGAATAAACTTATGACCAAAAAACAAACCCCAAATGCAAAAATCTAGAGGATTCGAATCCGAAGATCGAGCAGGCCAATGTCCCGTACCTCCCCTACCTATCCAACGATTTGGATATACTGTATCTAAGTGATTACGTACAATTATGCGAAAATGGACTGGTGCACTATCATGCATGAACAAGAAGTGTCGTCTCAGCTGTAGAGGAATTTCTTCAAGAAGAACAGGTAACTCTTCCTGTGGGAAATTAAGGTAAGAGTCGCCTGTTAGTCGTTGTGGAAGGTAGTATGGACCAATTAAATGATCATCAAGTACCCCAACCCATACATTTACTGAAAACTGATGCTGAAAATGAGCTTCAAAGGTTCCATGTGGATTTTCCTCAGCCCAACGGTGATTGTTATGGAAATTTCGTATACACTGTCGTCCAAAATTAGCCATGTCAGTGAACAAATCGCCATTTAAAAAATCGGGAATTTAAGCGATGTGATGAAGAATCCAATGGCAAAAACTAGGCGCGGACAAAAGTCTCTAGGTAGTAGAGCTTGCACACGTTGAATACGAAACGAATACAATTGCTATTTGCAAAAGAATTTCAAATACAGTGGAGTTGCTTACATTCAGTATGTTGGCAATTTTCCGAGTACTTGTTTCAAGTGACTCCGCAATTAACTCTAGAACTGCTTCTTCTAGTTGCACAGTTCGTACTTATCGAGGGCGCCCGCAGTCAGCCGTTCGTTTCTTGAATGTACCATTTTCGCGCAAACGTTGGTGAAGATGAGCAACTATTGTGTGACGGGGTACCCGACGTCCTGGATACAACTCAGCATACAATCGTCAAGCTTGCCGACCATTTCCATTACTTCGACCATAGACAAAATGCATGTCTGAAAATTCCGCATTTGTATAATTTTCCATTCTTTGTGACAAAAGAAAAATTAATTACGTATTATCATTAAGGTTATGCCAAACTGAAAGCTTAGAAATGAAAAGTTGCTAATTTGACATTCACCGTTGAAATATTCGTATTCAACAGAATGTTGACAGTAGCCCACTAGCATCGCTACTTGATATTGTATTGAAGTAATGACGAATACGCGTTAAGATGTTTAATTTTTTTGCATTAAAACGGCGCCCCATACGAAAAAAAGGCGGGTATAATTTTTTGTCGCAAATTGAACGGTGAATTCAAGTGGCGTACCATTTATTTCTTTAAAAAAATTGAGATCATTACCCGTATGCGCGCCAATGATGACCATAAAATTTTTAATTGCATGTCAAAAAATGCGCAATAACTACCTCTTGGAACTCACCAAATTTCATTTGCATACCTCGACCGGTGTCAGCAATAAATAAATAGCCAGTTCTTAACACCCCTTATCTCGGAAAACGAAGCATTTGCGGACACAAGTTATGGAACAAACTATCATTATTTTTTAATGCAGAATCACCCCCTGAAGTTTGTCGCACTTATTCACTAACACCCTGTATATGAGTTCTTATTTGAGACTGGAATGGAAAATTAAATAACTATCCGAATAACATGGCAAATTTTCACTTTCACATATTTTCTTTTGAGTTATGTCCTTTCACAATATCTATCAGATGTAGTTCAATGTCCAGCGTGGCTTTAGCCGCGAAAGAGTTGTTTTCTTTAGATATTACAATAAATAACTTCATTTTTATCGTGGATTTTTCAATTCACAAAAAAATAATTCAATTCAATATTCAATTGGGAATGTTTCCATTTTCAACATGAAACTAATATGTCTGATAAAAAAATCTTTATAGAATTAAGAAAAAGTGTTTGTTAAAAATAAACAAACTAAGTTATGGCAAAGAGCAGTAGTTATGAATGTTTCGAATTTTTGTACTCATTTGGTGAAATTTAAGGACAATATTAAACATTTCATTCTGATGATTCACTTCTTGGTGTGAATGTGCCTGTATCGAATGAACTCAGTGACGTTGATAATGAAAACAAATTAGGACTCGTTGCGCCTAATTCGAGTATAAAGCCAAATATCTCTAATATGTCTGTACCTGATAATGTCCCAGATTGTGTTGTACAATCATCCAATGTGAGAAAAGTTGGAAATGATTCTGACCGTTGTCAAAAAAATACCATTGATGTTGAAAAGACCCCTCATTTTCGCGCGATCCGGTAAAATTATAAAACCTTCATGTAGGTTGAATCTTTAACAACACTGATTTTAAAGATAACTCAATAAGGAAAACACCCTGTGTGGCAATGAAAATAATTGACAAGAGCATGTGTCAAGATGAAGTCCCTGGCTGGATAGGAAAGTTTCGTAAATGTGTGTTAATTTGGATAAAAACTGTTGTCTATAGGATAGACATTTATTTAATTACACAACACAAGGATCCTATTGATATTGTTGATGATATACCATAATCATCCCCAAATTCAACAACAAATCATGATAAGGATTCCAATAAATCTTCGATGTTTCTGAATCCGTATATGGAGAACGAACTATGAAAATTCCACATATTCCAGTACTATATGAACACACATATCCAATAACAAATTGAACAACTTCAAACGTTTCTGAATAACTCTTCGATTTAATTTTAATTTTTCGAAACTGAACTGAAACAAATTTCACAGCAGAAATAGGCAGTTCATTAAAATTCATAACTTCGGAGTTTCGAAACACGTGTCTCTGCATCATGAGCAATATGGAAGGTATTCTTGAATCTCGTAGTTTTGACGTTCATTAATCAATGCCTGCCTCTACCTGAAAGCACAGAGAGATGACACGTTGATGGACAGAAATGATGCAAAATGGAGTTATATGGAAAGTTTCTGAATTCCAAAACAATCAAATTAATTATGTTTGCCCTCAGAGGAGTTATGTTGCTATGTTCATCGTTATTGAAATTCAATTTTGTTTGTATTTCCGGGTAAAATAACATAAAAATATATTCACGAAGTTCATCTATTACCGACATTAATATATTTCCGGTATCTTTTGAATTGATGGTGGAAGTTATCATCAGAATTTTTATAATTATTGAATTTTTTACTGAGGAATTTGTGTAATACTATATAATGAAGTGAGTGACGAATGCACCATTAATGCTCATTGTACACTAAGCATTTCCCATGATTACAACCTTGTAATTCCTCATGCGGTGCATATTCATTTTGCTTATCAACAAATTGTTTTTTTTGAGATGGAGTTATACAGGACTACTAGGAAGTGAACAACATTCACTGCCAATATCTCAGATTTCACACTTTTCAATAATGAATTTTCTCCAATATGATCGAATGAAATGAAATAATGTTTCAACTTTGGTTGTTTCTGATGCGATGTATAAATAATGAAAAGGGATATAATTAATAGTGGAGTATACGAAGTGGATCATTATGCTGTCGATAACGTGGTGCAAGATACATTTACATCAATACATGAGATTCAGTTTGAGAAAATACAATTACAAGAATCACTGATTTTGCTGTCGTCGAAAATATTTTGTGGATTCAACCTACCCTCCAGATGACTTATATATGCTGAGTGTTGTCCACTTGATCGATCGCAAAAAATAAGATGTTTTTTTATTCTAGGATTCCATCAGTTGGGAGATGTAGCAGATGGAATGTTATAATAAAACCAATACCTGATCCATTTGGTTATTGCTAAGCTCGACAACATTGACCAATGAAAATTGATATTATTGACTGTTTCATCTATAAGAAAAAGTATCTCGATTTCTGGGACTTTTCGAAAAAGTTCCATGCAAGGTCGAAATATATATATTTATATATATATATATATATATATATATATATATATATATATATATATATATATATCGTAGATTGTAGTGGGATCGAAATGGCTCTCCAGCCTCTCCGTACCTCGACCTATGAGGTATTTTGTTCATTACCCTTCATCTATTCAAGACCCTGGGTCTCGAGACTACTTGCGAAGTGTATCAGTTTCCTGGGAGCTAAGTTCCTGAAATCCGAGGGCGGTAATGAAACCCCATCGGAGAAAGCAGGCGTTCTGCAGCTTCAGTTCTCGCAGTAATGACACAGTTGACTGTCTGATCTAGCCCTTTTTTTAATGTCGTTTTTTTGACACATTTGCCAACTTATTCAGAGATCATTGAGAATGGAGTAACAGCCTGGCTCCAGCAGCCCTGAATTTCATCATGAAAAATTTGTAATGCAAGTACCAAACATTTGTGTTTTATTTCACATTATGTAATATGCTGAAACGAAACTGCAGATCATTTCATGGGGATGGAAAGGCTGGCAGGCAAGAAATCTGTAGTATCAGAACTACTGAACAAACGTTATATGAAAAGCATTCCACCGGAAGTAAAATAAAACCTCTAACCTGAAACTGAAACTCAATCTATCATCAGAAGATGTTAGTCATCTTTCAACCCGTGCCTTTGATTGTGTGGACAAATAATTTCTAGGTCGTAAACTATCAAGATCGGGTATTCGTGAGTTTAATTGTGTGGGCAAAGAATTTTTCGCTTGGTGGCTTTGATTATGTGGACAAAGAATTTCTAGTTCTAAAACTATCAAATTTCAGTGTTCGTGCATCCAATCGAGTGTACGAATAATTCTTAGCTCGAAAACAAAATACATATTATTCCAACTTGCACGTTAAAGACAAAAATTGATATTTTTCTGAACAAAAAATTCCTAGAAGAGGTTGAGTCAACATAATTTTGGGTCTGTTTATGGGCAGGAATCTCTTGGACACAACACACCAAACATGTTTCCAAAAAATTAGGCTCGGCATATTTCGGTATACGAAAAATATTTACTCATTACATATTATTCCTGAGTAGTTTACTCACATATAAAATGTTTGATTATTTTCTGGAATTTGGCAGTCGTTATGAATCGGGTATTCATCTTGCGAAAGGAAATTATTACACTGACTTCTGGAATAAACCTTGAACTTGAAGATTAGGGGACTGTTTGTTGTACCATTTTGTTCGATTTACTAACGTTGAAAGATACTCTCTGCTCCACTGATTTCTGGTAACCATATCTTTTTCTGACATCAAACAGGGAACTGGTGCGGCACGAACCTATCAGAAAATGGTTCTTGGTAAATGCTTCTTCGTCGGCGGGATCTAGAGAAACATTAATTAATGGTCTGCTATCGACAATATTTTCAGCTCTGATGAGTGAAGAACTCCTCCTCTGGGAGACTGTTTCCTGAGTGTAACACGGAGGGCTGTTTTATCATACTCCACCAGCCCTACCCAACATCCACCCTTATGAGGAGCAGAGGACTTTGGAAAATCCATTCGATGCCTTTTGAAGTCATCTCTTCCACCATTTCATTCGCAATATCCGAGGTGTTGTCCTCAAGAGTCTCATATAAGAAGAAAAACGAGTTATATCTGAAAGATAATTGTAAGCTTCATCATTCGATGAAATTATAACAGTCACATATGTCGTTTCCAGTATTTTCCTATTCTCTTCTTTTCTATTTCTGAACCAAAGTTATTTGGCTCCCTTCAAGAAATTTGGTCCACTGACCCACCAAGATGTATTGGTCTATTCACAATTGATATTTTGACGTGCCACATTTTTGTCTGTTATATCCAATTCCACTCTGAGGGTTTCGTCGTCTTCAAGATTTCACTGACTCTGTGACCAACAAACGGTTTGAATTTTCTTGTTCAATAAAAAGTCTCATAAAATTTTGAATTTTTTTATTCTTTCGATTCGTTTGCGCTTAACGGCTACCTGAAACTGCTGCTTTTACTTCCAGTTTTGGGATGAATATAACTCACTCCCGATTTTGCCATCACAAAGCTGACTTCTACAGAGTGTTCATCACTTATCCATAAATATGCAACTATGGCAACTGACGAAACATGAAAACATGGCTGTGAATCACATTATATATGTAATTGTAATTTTTTTTAAGCTTTTGTCATTCCATACCATCTGAAGATTTTAGGAATTTTAAAACATCTGATTTTTTTTTATTTCTTTCAACCATGTAATCCTTTTCCCATTTGTGATATCATCTAACTCATCATTCCATCCCGAACCCGTTCTCCAAATGTCTTGCAGTGAAATTTAAGTTCTTATCGAAAAAGTACGCAAGAACCCAAGAGGTTCTTTTATGACATCCGATATTATTTCCAGAGCATCTTCCAACGATCCACACTATCCAAATAATCATCAACAAATGTTCAACGATTACGGCTGCTTCAGGAAACTCTTGTTCAAATTCATTCGCATTTTTTCTCATGATAATGTAGAGGGAGTGAGTGATGATACCGCACCGAAAATCAGAACGTTCATCCCGTATTCTGCAAGTTTTCTTCTTCAGCTTCCCCCCAGAAACATCTTTGAGCATTCCGGTCTTTCTCTCTAATGGTGATGAAACATTTCCTGGATGTCTCTGGTGAACGCTATCCTTCTCTGACGGAATTGAAAAATCACTCCCAATGAAGAATTCAGTTAATCAGGCCTTTCAATAAGTTATCATTCGGGCATATTCCATTCACTCTCGCAGCGGCATCAAATATATCTGGGTGGGAGACTTTCGGAGTGTTTCTTTCTGTCACTAGGTACCGCCAGTTAAAAGTTCTCTTTGCCGGCGTACCTATAGGTGATATAGAATCGATGATGTTTTATTAATGTTGTGTCTCGCTTCAGCCAGGGCTCTTCTGACCCTTGGCTGGTTGACTGCTCCGTACTGATGAGGGCCAAAAAAGCCTGAAACCGGTATGCGGATTGTTAGGCGAACACGACATGAATTGAACATAATCGAGCTTATCAGAAAGAAACATTTGCATTCAATGTCCATCTATATGGAGGTATGCATGGATTTTCAGGTGAATATCATTCAACGTTCTGCGTGGTATTAGCTAGGAAAATAGTTGTTTTTCACCTGTGATCTACCATTCTTGGTTCAATTTATTGAATCACTTTGTGAAGAAGACCAAAACTGAAATTTTCTATCAAATATATCTGACTTTCCCTGGTTTCTTTGGATTGGTAACCCCAAAGTGAGGGAGGTACCAACTGTTTCCGTTAAGAATTTCATCATCAGGGATATTTTCTGCATAACCCTTCGTTAACTAATCATCTAATCTTTTGAAATAACTTCATGATATTTTTCTCTTCGTGGACTTCATACGACTTACCGCAAGGGCTCTTGATTCGAAAAATGTTACCTCATCTTTCCAAAGAAGTCCTATTTTCCATTCTCCATCCTTATCGATGTTTCTTTCATGATTCCTGCACTCTTCTCTAGGCATATTTCACTCGTAGATCTTCACTCTGAGGTTATTTGGTTTGAATGACTGTTAGATTAATTTATGTAGATCGTCAACTTCGTGGTTTGTGTGGAGGAAAAATGGATTATCCCATCTCCCGTGGTGAAAAGACTCCACCAAATCATGAAGATCGTCAGCTTGGTGGTTCATGTTAGCATGAATGATCCAACCTAACTTAGTACGAGATGAAACAGGACAATTTTTTCGTCCTTTTCTGATTACACGTGCAATAATCAAATCAATATCGTCTTGAGGTTCAGATCTCGATAGCGATACAACATTAACCAAAGATAAATATTTTAATTTTTTATCCAAAATATTTCAATTTCATATATGTGATGGTAGATTCAGATTACTTACTGTCCTAGCGTTCTTTATCTGATGATTTTCGGTTTATTTTTCTCCTCGAATTTCGAAATTCTTCCTCTGGAAATTATATTCTTTTTTGATCAGATAGCTTGTCCATCGTAATTTTCTCTTGATCCTGTAGCACCTAACAACCCTGCCAGTTTCATATCGGTTAGAGTGATAGTTGACGCCTCATCAAACAGCGCAAAGGTATGAATTTCACCTTTAGGTCCGTTTATCACTACAGTTGAACCTTCTTCTCTTCCTCATTCATATGCATTCATATGCATTCATCTTCCGAGATTTCTGTTCTAGTTTTATTCGGAAAATCTGTGTGAAGTAATTTATTATGATATTTGTTGCAATTATTCACATTGAACACTTCTTTCTTACTGGCATATCTAGTTTGATGACGGGAACCTAAACAGGTTGAACACACTTCACCTTTTCCATATTTTATTCATATCTAACTGTTGGAAAAAGTGCATTTGTTGATTTTATGGTTAGTTTCATTACAAAATGGGCAATACAATTCACATTTTTCTCGTTTACCTTTGGTTGTCACATAAATATTTTTTTTGTATCCCCTTCACCTGAAGAAACGAAACATTTTGAAGCTTTAGACAATTTCCAGAACCAATTTGCAAAATCAGAAATAGTGACCACCCTGTGAATCTTATCCAATGCATTCAGTTGTTTACTTCATTCAAATTTTAAATTTGACGTCAACACGATTTCATTCAATAACTGTGGATTTGACAGTTACTGTTGATTTTGTAAACTCGTTACTGTATGGCCATATTTTTTATGGAATATGAAATATATATGATTGTTTCTGGTTTGTTGCCTTTCAAAAGTGCAAATCTCCATACAGTTGTTATAAAATTTTGAATAATATACCACAAATCTACATTCAAGAGTTTTAATAATTACTTCCACTTCAAAGGTAAAGTACAATAAAACTTGAACAGTATCTCTAGCCCTATCTTTCTGACACTTTTGTAGTATTCATATGTTTTGTCTATCGCTGAATGAATATACACATTTCTGTAGTTTCTCTGAAGGCTCTCAGAATATTTAACCATTCTGTCGGATCCTTAGAGAAGATTGGAAGTTCCCTACTTTTGGACTGTTTTGCTAAAAACTCCTTTCCAAGTCTGTTATACTTTTTCGGCTTCCAGATCGATTTCAAGTTGATGTCTTCTCATGGTATTATTTTTTGACATTTTTGAAGAAACTTCTGTGGTTCCGGTTTTCATTCTTTCTTCATAAGATTTCGGACTATTCATTGGAACATGGACAACGACAATTGCGATTCCATTGATTGATTCGTTGCAGAGACTTTCACTTGTGGAAGGGTTGTTTCAATCCCATTTTCCGGTAGATGACCATTTTTATTCTCTTCTCCAAATCTTTCAGGAGACACACCTCTATTCTTTTTTTCGCTCCTTCTTACAGACATTACCACTACGGAATTTTCAATTTATAGCTCGGAGGACCATATATTATTTACTTTTTGTTACAATTGCAACGGAATTGAATAAATCAACGTACTGATTTATTACATGTTATAACAACTTTTACTTCTGTCAGTGAATTATAATCAGAAGTTACCCTGCCATTTTGTTTTCATTGCTATCTGAATCGTAAAAAATGGCTCAAAATTATACTAGAATATCCAACAATGACCATATTCAATATATTCATTTTGGAAGCATCATTCTTCGTAAAAAAACAACTTGAATCCATTTCCACGGAACAATAACATCCACAATCACAAAAAACGCCAGTAATATAGACATCAGAAATTTCAATTTAACAATTTTCGAAAAAAAATCTTCTTATTTATTCAGCGAAATTTAAAACAAAATACCATCCGGAGTCAAATATATCTATAACATTACTCAATTCAAAGAAATGTTGATAAAATAATTCAAAGAAATGTTTTAATTTCATTGGAGAATACCTCGAGTCATGAATGAATTGGTTTGAAATAATGAAATATTCACTATATTTTGTGTAATAACTGTTAATTATTCTCAAAATCACGAATTTAAGGAGCATTAAGTATACATATATTATGTATAATACTCTGGCTGCAACTTTTCATACCCTTGAAGGTATACCTAAATGAAGCACTGGATTGAACTGAATTGATATGAATTGAATTGAATGGATTATAAATAATGAATGACAGAAAAATATTCCACCAATTTTACAGAAATTGAGTGATATCATTAATATAATAAATGAGTATATGTAAGAAATTCTAAAGGTATGACCCTCGAAAGGCTGAATATGTTCAATGGAAACAACAAAAAAAAACAAAAACTTTTATATTCTGAAAATAAATAATACTGATAACTGGATTAGTAGAATATTACCATTGGCGTGATTCTTATAACGTGTGAGTAATTATTTGGAATATTTCTCTCCTGTCAAAAATCCCATGTGAATAGATTGCAATTATCGCAAAATTACAGCGATAATTGTATTGTAGAAAGCGAAAGAGCCCTGCGATAATTGCACTGTAGACCGATAATTGCACAGTTCATAGCCATGGCAATTCCATTGTATACTTCGATAATACGGCTACAATTCATAAATAACGTCAGTTTGACAAGTATTGTCAAAAATATTATTTATTAAAATTGTCGTTTCGGTCGGGCTTCATTACAAGCTATTGAAGAAAATGTGTTGGAAAACGAACCAAATAACACAAAACCAAACAGAAAATACGTGTGGCGTCAGTTTATGAGCTTCTGTGCTGAGAAAAACTATACTTTGGATGAGAAATTTCCAGTTACGGGATGGTTATTGATGACAAGCTGAGAATTTATAAATTAATAAGGTCAGTTTGACGAGTTGACAGTACATTCGGGAAATATTCCCCCAAATTACACTCGTGCATCAAAATAACCGGATAATTTCGCATTCCAGCGTGTTGTCTTCGAAAAACTGCATTCGGTCATTTTCATATTTTGGAGAAAGAGCCTTCCATCTTCGGTGTCGGGCTCATTCTCCACAAATGAAAATGAACTCATGCAGTTTTTTGACAACACGCTGTCATGCAGAATTATCGGTAATTTTGGTGCACTTACCTACGAAAACTTTCATCCAAATCATGGACAGGATGGCATATGAAAAGACAAGACCAACGACGAATGCCCTCTTTTGACCTGTCTCGAAGTGCATTTTCACTTTGTTCAAACAGAACAAAGCAAGATTGTGGCATTTTCCCTACTCATTTCGACATAAGGCATAACTAATTACGAGATCCGTTCATCGCTCGTATCATTTTGAATGGACATTACGACATTCTGAAGCAAACATTTCTCGTTTTCAACAACACACTTAGAATTTCTCATCATATCCCATCATATCATGGAATTACCATTGAGTCAGTCGCGTGGAATTCGCATATTAACTGATATTCCAAAGGCAAATTTACTCGAATTCCACATATAAGTGAAATGTAACACTATAATGAAATCGCGTTCTAGCCACTCATTACAGAACATTAGTTTCACGAATGAGGCGATGTAGATATATAAATATAAAACTGTTAATGCATGAAAATTGTTAAATTACCATTCATGCTATCGAAAAGCATCTGACGGAACATGAAAACATGGCTGTAAATCACTTGATTGGTTCAATGGGCCTATATCGAAATCGATATTACTATAAATCACTATGCTTTTTATCCTTCAATTTGGCTGTCGATAATGCTTTCAGCATGTGTTAGGAACAACGATTGTTCACCAGCATAAAAAATTGAAAATACTAAAGTACGAACATTTATTCTGTTGAAAAAAAATATCATTACTAATGAATTATTGAATAGTCATTTGCGGGGATTCTGAAAGTTAAAGATAGTCATTGAGTTCTCATCGGGAGAATGGAAGAGGCGTACAGTTAAGGTGGACTGACTGGAAAACGGGGGTATATTTGAAAGAGTATCGCTCTTTTTCTAACAGATTGACAAGATGTCAATGAATCATATTTCAATTGATGTACTTCTTTGGTTGCAGTACATTGTTTCAGTTATCCGTCGGTGACATTTGAGGACTCCTAACCCCCTTATGTTGGTTGCTACTTCTCCTCAACCACAATCAGCCGAAGATCGGTGACAGGTATACAAATGTATATCAGGAAGAAAAGGGAAACATTCTCAATTGAATATTGATAGAAATATTTTTCTGTGAATTGAAAAATCCACGATTAAAATGAAGTAATTTTTTGTGAATGTCTAACAGAAAACAACTACTTTCCCGGCTAAAGCCACGCTGGACATTGAACTACATCTAATAGATATTCTGAAAAGGCCCTAACTCGGTAGAAAAAATCTGAAATAGAAAATTTGCATTTTCGTTCAGATAGTTATTTGATTTTCTATTCCAGTCTTAATTAAGATTTCATAAAGATGAATGAGGCAAAGAATGATGTTTACCAAAAGAGAGTACTCACCAGAAATCATTCGTAACATTGACGCAGGAGAGACATCGCATTCACTAGGTCTTCAATACATTTTTGTCGACGAAAATCTATTTCACGCTTCCACGATCATCAGGAAGACCGGAGGAAATGGGAAACACATTTTCAAGAAGCAATCTCACTTAGCAGAAATGGAAAAAGTTAGAATCATTTCTTTTGGAGAGACACTTTGAAATTAGTGTTTTATGACATTGAAACCTGTCATGGGGTATGATAGATTGATTTGTTGAAAATATAAACAGGATGTTCATAAAATCAGATGTGGAATCATCTGCGACTGAAAGATAAACTTTAGTCACTATCTTCCATCGTCAAGATAACCTCTTGGGGAGTATTCAGAATATCTATTAGATGTAGTTCAATGTCCAGCGTGGCTTTAGCCGGGGAAGTAGTTGTTTTCTGTTAGACATTCACAAAAAATAACTTCATTTTAATCGTGGATTTTTCAATTCACAAAAAAAATCTTTCTATCAATATTCAATTGAGAATGTTTCCCTTTTCAACATGAATACTCCACAAGAGGTTATCTTGACGATGGAAGATAGTGACTGGAGTTTATCTTTCAGTCGCAGATGATTCCACATCTGATTTTATGAACATCCTGTTTATATTTTCAACAAATCAGTATATCAGAAAGTTCCAAATACGCAGCGATTCCGATGATATTTTTCCAGATGGATAACGAACTATCTTTCTTTGTTGAAGTAATTTTTTTTGGATATATCAAATAACATATCCTGACTGATTCAACATAGCCGAGAAGACACCGCTGAAGCAATCAATATGAAATTTGGTTTGTTGTTTTTTTTTATATAGACACTCGCTGGAATCGGATTTCTTGGAATTTGAGTCTCATGATGTTGGTTGTAACTAACCCCTGAATTTGAAAGAAAAAATACGAAGACCCATTCAGTTCTAAACGACGTACAAAACCAAGCACTGTGATTTCCATAGGAAATTAAATCATCAAGTGGTGGAATAAAAATATTTTCAAGAAAATATACAGTTTGTCTCACTTCTCATGGAATCACCTCCGTCACTTCATATACTGGGGAGGAGTTTGCATCTCACCTATGGTTGACCTTAGTGACATACACTGCGCGCAGGGGCGATGCATATACCATTTTTGCGAACAATGATATTAGCGGCAAGATTGGTTCAGAATTCCTACTGATTCCTGATCAGGCGATCTATTTCATTATCAATCCATATTTTCGCTAAAAAAAATCCCAATTTGTCTCACTTCTCATGGAGACTTTTCCGTAACTTCCGTAGTTATAAGAGTAGAATTCTGGTTTCCCACTTTCGGTAGATATACTCGAGATGAGTTCAAATCTCTCCTGAAGTTGACCTGAGTGATATGCACTACGCGCCAGGGGTAGATGGATGTGAGCAAAAAATATTAGGGGGAAAGATAAGTACAACATTCTTACGGATTCGTTGTCAGAACACCCATTCCATTACCAATCAATTTTGTCGCTGGAAAATTTAAATTTGTCCCACTTTTCATGGAAACACCCACGTATCCTCGTATTCGAGTGGAATTATGTGATTGTGACGATCGGTAGATATATCGGAGGTGAATCTAAATCTCCTATGGGATTGACCTTAGGGACCATCAAATTAGGATTATGATCTGCCCACCATCTACAATTTTGACAACTGACAACACCATTTGAGGTGCACATTTTTTGAGAAATTACGATTGTCTTCTGAAATTCCCTGAAACCATGCACGAAATGAAAATCGAGCGTCATGATCCCTGTCTCGCAGTATTTGCACAGATTTTGGTTTGTATGGGTGAAAGTGATTTTGCTTTCAAATTCGTCTAACAGAGGTTTGACATATTTCTGCCTTTTCTGTCATAATATTCGTCGAAACTGAGATGTCTAAAAACCCTGGTGCTTGCACTTATACCTGTGGAAGTTTGGGATCAACTTGGCGACACTTGGCCTACTTTATAATAGATATTACTAGCGTGTCAGATGGCGCCAATTTCGTTTTAGTTTCAATACAGTCAGGGTATATCTATTTCCTCAGATTTCTTTTTGAGGCGAACTGTTCCGCGGGTTCTAATTCTAGCTTTGCTATTGGTTGAAAAGAGACATTTGTCAAACTCCACCAATAGCAAAGCTAGAATTAGAAGCCCCCGAACATTGCACAAAGAAAGCACTGTCGTGTTGTTTTTCGTATTTTGTACCATTTGAATTTGAGGTTAACTGCATTTTGACAGGCGGAGAATTGGAAATGAAATTGACATCAAATTGCAGAAAATATAAAATTCAATGCATACAATATGATGAACTATGGAAATATCATTATCAGTCAATTCGTCAAGATTTCTACTTGCTTTTGGTACAGGCAAAAATTCGAATCTGCGGCTTTAAACTGTCCACACAAAATACAAATGTGGCCCATTCTACAAAAAGTATCCTCACACTCTACACTACCTGAAAATAAACAATTCCTCACGCACTAATGAACTGATGAACGAGTGATTTCTTAATTAATAAACTCAGGAATAAGCTAAGCAAGATTTCAAATCAAAGAGAAGAAAAACGTATAGATACCGACAAAACACTAAAAATAATTTTATATAAGATGCTGCAGATGTCAGAAATTAAGTTGACATTAAGCGAGAATATAGACAAAAATGTTTAAATGGCGCCATCTACCACAGAGAGAGAAGCTCTGTTGAAGTAACAGGTGGTGTCCCCTCAAAAATCTAAACAATATCGAATCAGTTCATTCACCAGGGTTTTTAGACATCTTAGTCGAAACTCTTGGTGTCTCAGTGACTGTCAGTGAAACACAGGCTTAACGTAAACCCTTTTATGTTTATTTTCAACCGACGAAACCAGACAGGAGGAGGTTCTCTAGTCGACGCGTATATTTAATTTTCAACCGAACCAGTTTCCTTAAATTTTTACAATATCTTTGCCACCGTAGTAAAATGTAATTTTTGGTCTGGATACCTTCAAATGTCAGCTACTACTCGTGTGCCATAATAATATTCGCCATATAACAATACTATTTCTATTTTTTCTTGTATACTTAGTTTCGGAGCTATTTCTATCGATTGATTGAAAACCCCAGAAACTGATAAATAACGACAACTCCAACAAAATTGTCAACAAGTAATTGTGACATTTGTTATTGTTACAACAAAAGTAGATCTTGTTTCAAAGCCTCCTTATAGAATTCAAAAATATATCAAAGTCATTGAAGTTCAAATTCACTACCAATATTAAATTTAGCAAGGATACATAATGTATTATCAAGTTTCAATTACAAATATTAGTTGATGTTAGCTAGAGGAATGAAATGTTATTCTTGATTTTTTTTCCTCACTCTGGTTCAAAATTGACACATGGGGTCCCTGTTGCATTTTCTCAATAAAAATTTTTGAAATCAATTTGAATAATTTTTCGGCACCACAGACAACTTTTTTTTAAATTCCCGCCAAATCTGAGGTCACGTGATATCAGTCGCATCGGATTTTGTTGTCAGACATGCAGAAACCAACCGTCATTAGAGTTTTTCAGAAATTTCAATTACAATGTTTTTCCCATATATAGCCAACTTTATGAGGGACATTGTATATGAAAGCTTGTCATCAGAAGAAACTATAATTCAACTGATCTCCCACTGGATATGAATGGAAGACACATCATAGATAAATAATCCCAGAGTCTGAGTTTTGATTAATTATCGCTTTTGCTTCGCTCACTCTGAATATGAGAGGATATGGTAAACTTTTTTCCTATAATATTTATAACTACCATCTTTTCTCAGTGCTTTCTCTCAAACCACACCCTCTACAAACATCAATTGTTTAAGAATTGAGTTGGTTCCAACTACCGGTGTGAAATTTTCCGCTCGAATTGCCGTAGAGTTTATATGGATTTACTAACTAGGCTCAAGACGTGGTAGCACGTTAAAAATTAATTGTGCTCCGAATAGTAGTTGCTTTATTCAGCTCTAACACAGGAGGTAATTGTTTTTGGATTCGTTCCGTATTTTGAATGATTTTTTAAGGTCTGAAAATTGTCTCAACGGGAGACTTTATTTTCATACGCCATTTTCTCTCTGAATCGGAATGGAAGTTTTCCAAATCATTACTCACACTTCATTAGCAGCAGCCCGATGTTAATATATATATATATATATATATATATATATATATATATATATATATATATATATATTTTTTCTTGAACCTGGTAAATTTGTAGAAATTTATTTTTTCTCGCGATTTAAGTTGAAAAACATCTGACAATAATAATGGGGAGATATTATTTTGTGATATCTTGCTTAATTTTTTTATATCAGTGTTGTCATTGTTTTTCATGTATATCTATTCCAAGAATTATCTTTTTGCTGTTTGTTTTTCGGTTGCTATAAGCTTTGTACTTTCATGATCAAAATCAAGGTTGTTTTTTTTTGTATATTTGTTAGCTTAAATTATATTTTCTAGATGTTGTGAGGCATTTCGTTGACGACATGAGTGCTTTTTTCTTTAGGATTTTTCGTTTTCAATTTGCAAAATATTGTTTATTCATTTAGAATATTATGCCCTTTGTGTCCTATTTGAAGGTTCTATGGTCTCATTGTTTTGGTATTTCTTTCTGAAAGGCCCTGTATGTATGTTAGTCCTAAATAGTGATTTTTTTTTATTTGTTTGTGATATAATTTTCTTTTCTGGCTATTTTGTGATAAAAAAAATATTTTTTGTCGAAAAATGTTATTTACCATTCCTTTGGCGTAGTTGTTTTCAAATAAGGCTGTTTTCGCTTTTTCGTGGCGTTAGGTCTATATTCTGGATCGGATAAAGTAATGGCTCTGTCAGCAAGTCGAGTTATCACAGATTTTTTTTGGGAGTGAGGATGTTGTTAGTTGAAATGTAGGTATCGGCCTTTTTTCGAGTATTTTCCAATTCTATTGTGGAATTTAGTTTTTTGTGATAGGAGTTGAACATGGTGAGAACATGATTTGTAAGAGTTCATGGTACTATCAGAATACGTCATCTACATATCTTTTATATAAGTAAATGTTTAAATTTAGTTATGATATAATTTTGGTTTCCAGGTCTTCCATAACCATTCGGGCCATAACACTAGATAAAGCAGCTCCCATAGCGCAGCCTTCGATTTGTTCATACTAATTATAATTGTATTGGAAGTAGGTTGATTTAAAGGTGTATTCTATTCCTGTCAGAAATTCAGGTAGTGGTAGAGATGTATGTTCTTTTATGTTGTCCCAATTTTTTTAAAGATGTCTTATGCCATATTAAATGTTTTTGTAGAGCGAAACGACATCCAGAGATAACATTTCATGATTTTGACGTAGTAACTTGTGAACTAGTTTATTGAACAACGAATAAGAAACGATAACGTTCTCACTTCTAAGAAAATTGTGGTGTAGGTCAAAAGAGCAATGTACATTAAATGCTACACACTACACCATACTTTTTCGATATTATAAACAGGATATTCATAAAATCAGATGTGGAATCATCTGCAACTGAAAAATAAAATTTTAGTCACTATCTTCCATCGTTCAAGATAATCTCTTAGGGAAGGGGGAAATTGAATAGAAGGGTTTCTTTGAAAATTGGTAGTTCCACGAAAATAATGAGGTTATTTCTCGTAATATATAACAGGAAACAACTACTTCACCGGGTAGAACCATGTTGGACATTGAAGAACATCTTATAAATATTGAGACCCTACCTCAAAAAAAAATCTTTGAAGTGAAAATTTGCATGTTCATGCAGATAGTTATCTATTCTGTTCCAGTCCCAAATAAGAACTCATAAAGATGAATGAGATAGAGGAGAATGTTTTCAAAAAGAAAGCTCTCACCAGGAATCACTTGTAACATCAATGCAAGAGAGGCATCGCATTCCCATCGCATTCCCTAGGTCTTCGAAACATTTTTGTCGACAAAAATCTATTTCATGCTTCCACGATCATCAGGAAGTCCGAAAAAATTGGAAAACACATTTTCTAGAAGCAATCTCACTTTGCAAAAATAGAAACAATATTAGAAACATTTCTTTTGGAGTGACACTTGGAAATTACAGTTTTTTCACATTAAAACCTGTGATAGGGTATGATGTTCCTGAAATATGGAATCATGTGCGACTGAAAGATCAACTCAAGTGATCATCATCCATCGTTTAAAATAACCTCTTGAACGAGGAAACATTCTCAATTGAAAATTGAATGGAGGGATTTTTTTCAATTGAAAAATCCACGACAATGATATCTAACAGTAAACAATTTCTCACCTGACTAGAGCCACGCTGGACATTGAACCACATCGGATAGATGATGAGAAAAAAACAGAAATTGAACATTTTAATTTTCATTCAGATAGTTAGTGGATTTACTTCTAGTCTTATAGATGAATGAGGCAGGAAAGAATGTTTTCCAAAAGAGAGGAACCCACCAAAAATCATTTGTAACATTAATGCAAGAGTGGAGTTGCATTCACTAGGTCTCCAATACATTTTTGTCGACAAAAATCTATTTCACGCTTTCCCGATCATCAGGAAGACCGGAAGAATTGGGAAACATATTTTCCAGAACCAATCTCACTTTGCAAAGATAGAAGAAACATAAGAAACATTTATTTCAGAGTAACACTTTGAAATTAGTGCTTTTTTAGGTTCAAACCTGTCATTAGGTATGATAGATCAATTTGTTCGGAATTATGAATAGGATGTTCATAAAATCAGATGTGGAGTCATCTGCGACTGGAAAATAAACTTCAGGCACTATTTTGCATCATTCAAGATAACCCTCTGGGGAATATTCATCTTGTTGAAAAATCACCTTTCGAAAAACTATCAGAATATCTAGCTGATATATTGAGTAATTGCACAGGTAAAACCCCATATTATATAAAAGATTCAACACAATTCAAAAATCAATCGAAAAACATCAACGTTCCTGAAAATCATATAATGTTATCTCTAGATGTACCTACTTTCGCTCTATACAAACATACCATTAAATGACATTCATAAAACTCTTCACTCGTATGGAATGTTGGTTGGCTACTCTCTCTATATTCGCAAAATCCTTTCCATAATCTTACACAAGAGCCTTTTCCATCGAGAAATAATGGAGTATTTCTATACACATGCTTCGAAAGGGTTCGTCATAGAAAAAGAGAATTAATACGGAGCCATTTCCACACACCACCCCCACACAAAAACACATGCACGTTTGTGACGGGTGAATAACACTTCATGTCGTGGAAAATGTGGTTAAGTTGAAACGCGACTCATCGGCTATACAATTAAAGGGATTCCATTGTCCAACCGTCTGGTCAGCAAATTCGCAAACAGTTTTAATCGTACACACAAAACGTGAATAGAGCTGTTCGGAGCCGAATAGCAAACTGGATAAACTGGGCGTGGGTGTTTGGTCAAATGAAAAAAACAGAAGAATTCCAATTGTGTATTCAAATAGTACACGAAGGAAAACGTTGTAGAATTTAATAGTTATTTAGTCAACTAGTGTATTAATGGTGGCGATTAATGATCGATGTTTCAATGCGAGAGCGAAGCGAGCGCGTTAATGTTCGGGATCATTGATCATGTTAATATACGAGTTGATTACAAAAATTTTCCGTCAACCTCGTTCCTGGGGTCAACGTGAAATTTTCTATATCCATTTCCTTCAACTAGGAAGAAACTCACAATATTTTGATTAAAAAAAACATAAATTTGACAGCGCAAAGGTACTATGATTTTGAATTTAAATAATATTCGAATTAGTGTATGTTTAGTTACCTATACCACAATGACGCATTAATGTAGAAATCGACCATTTACAGGTTATTAATGGTCGATTTCGGTGTATGTTTGGCTGCCTATATCACAATCATGCATCAAAAGAGAAACTGGGAGGTTGAAAGGTGTCATTAACGATCGATTCCGTGTAGATTAAATAGACTCGTCGCCGGAAATAGTTATTTATGTATCAAGGGCGTAAAATAGGCTTTTATGGACCGCAGCGTGTGAGTAATTAATATTAACACGCCTAGGTCCATAAAAGCAAATTACGCCCGAAATACATACAACATTTTATGCACGACCGGTATATTTGATGTCAGGTAGATAGATACCTCTTTATATCTAGAACATGATAAAAATACATCAAGGCTGCCGTGAGGATGTATATTCATATCATATCGGAAACAGAATAAATCAAGAAGTGATGGAATGAATGTTACCATGGCAACTCAGTAAATTTTTCGAAATAAGATTATATAGGCTAGTAGCCATATTTGCTGTCAATTTTTGTGATCACAGATAATTTATTACTGATTTTGAAATGGTTTCAAGCGACGAAGAAAGTGTGAGTTGTACTCCACCAGAAATAAGTAAAGCAGCTGAGGATGCGAAATTGAGTTTATTGCCAAGTAAATCCAGGAAAATATACGACAAGGTGTATGAAGAATTCGTGGGGTGGTGCAACGGGGAAAAAAGTAAAAAATAAGAAATACACAGAGACCTATTTTCTGGAAAATTCTAAATATTGTAAGCCCTCTACTATGTGGTCATATTATTCCATGCTGTAAGCTACTTTGAATGTACATGACAATATAGTAGATACGCAAGATTGATAGCTTTTTTGAAACGAAAATTTGATGGTTATAAACCAAAGAAATCGAAGATTCTAAGCAGAGAAGAAATCGAGTTATTTTTGAGGGAAGCACCAGACGATTTGTATCTTATGATGAAAGTGAGTTCTAATTTCATGTTTTCTCAATGTTCAGTATGTTAATCTGAGAATTTATTGTAGGTAGCTCTGATTTTTTGTATTTGTGGAGCATGTCGCCGCGAAGAATTGGCAAATATCACAGAGGACGACATTCAAGATTTCGAGACATTCTTACTCATAACTATACGAGAAACCAAAACGAAGATAGATCGAGTATTTACTGTAATCGATAAAGAACAGGAATTGCCAAGTCATTTGGATATTTACAGGAGATATTCTTCCTCGCGGGATCAAAATGATCAAAAGCGGTTTTTTTATATTATAAAAATGGCAAGTGTACGAGACAGGTTATCGGAAAAAATACATTCGGTCAAATACCATTCAGAATAGCCACTTACCTAGATATTTCTAATGCGAAAGAATATACTGGTCACTGCTTCAGACGTTCGTCAGCAACTATGTTAGCAGATGCAGGCGAGGATATAATCATTATTGAAAGACATGCTGGGTGGAAGTCGACGACTGTTGCGGAAGGTTATTTCGAAAATTCAGTTGCAAATAAGCTGAAGATTGCTAAGAAAATTGAAGAAAATGATAAGCCTTCTACTAGCCATTGCAGACAATCTGAAAATATTGCTTACTATTCTGAAACACCAGAAAATAACATGCATTCTCTTCAGACTTCTAGTAATGAGGAATCAGTTGGAATCAGTAACTATCTGCAACAACAGAAAACAACAAATCCAAATATTTCCATAAATAACTGTTCTAATTGTATTGTCAATGTTCAGTTGAAATTCAGTTTTTAAATTAATTTATTTTCATTGTTTTCGTTATATTATTTTCAATGTTTTGGGTTTGATTATATGATCCATCGGAATATAGATTTCTATCGATATGAGATTTAAATTCACTTTAGCGCCTGTTCAACGATTTTATCGCCCACCGGGCGATAGATTAGTCCGCGGGCGCTAAAGTGCTACTTTACGCCCGGTCGTGCATAAAAAATTTGAATATATTCATTTGTTTATTTTTATCAATTCAACCGCTCACACATAAACTATGGAAGTAGATATGTATAGACAGACCAGAAGGCTCCGAATTAGCATAACCGGTATAACCGGTTTAGAATCCTTCCTGAAATCCATAACCGGTTGTCCAAGGTCAATGACCGGTCAACTGACGGAACAAAGAAGGTTGAATGACCAGGGTGAATGACCGGTCAAGGTTGGATAACCAGTTCACCCTTCCTCGGAAGAACCGGTTTACCCCTCCTCTTCTTCAACTTCCAAACCAGTTCTATGATTATATATTGGATGGAATGGTGCAGAACGGACAGTTAACTATCAAAATGAATCAAATAGGTTTCACATTCGATGTAGCAAGTGAAAACTCATTGAATGAAAATGTAGTGTTGGGTGAGAGAAGATTTCCTCTGAATAAATCAAAAAGTAAATTTGTGGTTGTGAATCTCTCTTACGATTGCAATTTCTCTCCATGTATTGAAATCACTGGAAATAAAGGAGATCGAGTGGTGTTCTCAGAAGATGAGTGGAAACAGTTTTTAACATACCAAGGAGTGATAACCAACTATTTGTACTCATTGAATCCGCCGGAAACTTTGGAAGACCACAAATTCACAATCGAATTCAAGCAGTTCAATAATGGAAGAGTTTTAAAGATTATAAAGGGCTACTCCTCAGTACATTTGGGATTGGAAACAGTCTGCATGTTATGGGAGCTGCTACCACTGGTGGACTATAGAGTGGACATCTTGAAAAAACAACAGTATGGATCATATTTCCAAATTCTCAAGAATGGACTTGCAAAACTCAGTGGTGATATATTGAATAATGCCGTAGGGTTACTGAAGCCAGAAGTGAATCGCAACAGCGAAAATATAAGTATGACATTAGAATTCATACATCACTACCCAAAAGTTTGGTCACTGAATGTACGCATAGATCATGAAGAAAGTAACCATTGATGAAAACCAAAACACAGTCCACCATATGATAACCTGGAGATTCGCATATAAGGAAGCAAGAAAGAAATTGTGGGAGTACATGGTATTGGATCGAATACATTTCAAAAGACGTATAGAAACAATTGCAGCTGTACTCACTATAGTTTTGAATCCTGTACATAGACAAAATATTTATAATGAAAGATTCTGTAAGAAATAAAAACAATTCAAAAACATAGTGTATTTTATTAAACACTATCATTTTTGGATATCCATGAATTATATTGATTGGACAGCCCTAACCATTTGATATAAAGTTTAGTTCCTTTTTTCGTATAATTTTTCAACCAGGAACACATCAGGATATTTCACTTTTTGAAGTTCTTCTCCATAGAAGCCACCTTGAATCATGTTATTATTCTGATCTTCAAGAAAGTAGACCACAGGATTTGACTCATATACTTTTTTTATAGTGAAAATTTCATTCGACCAATTGGGAACATAACCTTTGGAAAATTTCTCACGAAATTTACTAATTCTGACATGGTCATGTAGTGTAAATTTTCGTTTAGTAGGATCGATTGTTTTGATATTGGTATACGCGTGTTGGAGTAATTGACGTTCGTGTTTTTTCGAACATCTCGAGGTTTCATTTGAATGGTACTGTGAACCGTATCATTATAGTGTGAAACAATATCAGGTAGAATATCCAACCATTTGTAAGTTCCCCGGAGACTGAATTGTTTCCACATTTCATTTTTCAAAGTTCTATTAACACGTTCTACGATACTAGCTTTGAGAGTAGAGAAAGAACTGTAGTGTTTGATTTTCCATGTGTCCATCAATGCTTTAAAACGCTTATTATAGAACTCCTTGCCCATATCGGTTTGCAGATTTTTGGGTGTAACTCTCATAGTTTTTAAAATCTTCCCCATAGCTGTACTGACATCGAGTCCGGTTTTTCTCTTAACCGGTTCACACCACACATATTTGGAAAATACGTTTATAACAACCAAAATATACTTATTACCACTATTAAATGTAGAGTAGGGAATCATTTCCACCAAATCTGCTTGTAGAAGATCATGTAGACCTTTGATGATAACATGACGCCGTTTGAAGGTTCTTCGAGCTGGTTTATGCAATTCGTTTACCACTTCTTGTTTTATTTTATTCATCTTTAGTTAAAGGACATTGAAGAACAATTTCTACAAAAAGTGTGTTGTGTTGTTGCTGATCCATTAAAACGTAATTTTATCTCCCTTAGTTAAATATGTTTCGAGAAGGTCACCGACTGGAACAACATCCGCAGTGTTGTCATTTAAATAAACCGATACAGCCACTGGGTGTGTGCAAATACTTGTCAATTTACCGGACACAGGGAATGTGTAAGAAGTTGTACCATTATCCAACACGAAGAAACTAACACTTTTTGTGAGATCTCGAGTTGCTCTCAGATGGAGAATGCAGGTGCTATGATATGAGGATGAATCCCAAATATAGAAAGGAGTGCTGGGTGGTGGTGGAAGCGCTGACACAATGTCAGGTGTTGGATAGGGTAGTTGCGATGCGGTTAGAAAATGTCTGCCAAATTTATCGATAGGCATACTGCTATGGTTGGACACATAATGAAAAAAAAGTCCATCATATTGTTAATTTATTATTCCAGCCTCACGGAGCTCCTCAAGGATGCTTATGATTTCATTATTCAATCCCGTGTGTCCACCAGAATTTGCAGCTATCAGTAGTTTCAAACGTTCTACTAGCTCATTGAAATCATCGAAATATTTATAGTCAACAGGTGCATTGGTAACATCAAGCAGAGTCAACCCTGTACCTTGTTGCACTTTACTCCTTGTAGATATAGTGGATACTGACCCTATTCGCGATCTCGGTTTGCTAGTAGGAAGAGAAGATGTTCGTGAACGCAGTGGTGACGATGTGGTGTCTTTCAATGTCCTGGTTTTTTGTAAGTCTCGTTCTTTAGCCATAGAATGTAGTGTTGTAACACGTGGTTTTATTATATCGATGAACTTGGGTGCAGTAGAAGTAGATAAACCCCTTTCAGGATTATAACCAAGATATTGTGCGTGACTTTTCCGTATGATATCAATATATGGATCAATATCGGTTTTCCGATAACCCGATGGATGTTTTTTGAACATCAGTTCGTATAAACCAGGAGTTCCTTTATATGTAAATGTATCATTGATAACAATATTCGCACCATCGAAGCCCACAGTTGCATCACCAATAGCAAAGTTTTTCGTCTCTGGATTGAAATAAATCCCAAAGGTATCATCGAATTTGTTTTCGGTATCCGAAATTTTGTCATCTCTATATGCTCGAGGTAAGGGAATTGCAAATTGTCGCAAGTATTGTTCTTGCGGATCCATCAGAGGTTGCATACTTTCATCGAAAAAGCTTTCACCCAAGTCTTGTGGTGTGCTTGCATCATATTGGAATGTTTCTTCTCCTGCAGATAAATCTTGGGGAGTTGTATGATAAAATTCTTTGGGTGTTGGCTGATGACTGTGACGAGGAGTTGGTATCTCCTGTTTTAATTCTGATTTTACTTGGGTTGGTTGTCCAACCGAAGATAAAAATACTTTCAAAGGTTGTGTAATCGGTTCATATGTTTTTTCTAATTGTGATTGCGATGTCGCGATATCGGATTTCAAACTCTTATATTTACGTTTCAAAGCTCTCCTTGCTTGCAACAACTGATGTTGTAATCGAGTATTCATATTGAATGAACATCAGAAAACAACTCCTCTACTTATATAGAAATGAATATATCAAATCCCTTTCTATAACGTCCATTTGTACTGGAACAATCTTTATCGATAACGAGAAAACCAAACTTTTGCTTCCAACAATAAGCACAAAGTTCTTTAAATTTCTCCATAGACATATCAACACTAACATGATCATCATATATATGCTTCAAATTTGTGAGATCTTGTTGAAAAATAATGAGTAAATTGGCATTATCTCTTATGAGTTGTTTGGGAATAGCAGAATAAGTTTGACAGAGGTAAAAACAATCGACATGCTGATGGCGGCCGAAGCAGAAATAGTTCTTTATGATATTTTGATCACATGTAGCAACATCATCGAAAATTATGACTGAATAGTTGTCGATATCAGAGGGTTGAAGAACAGCCTTGGAATCAGTATATTCATAATAACCGATTTCGGGTAGGGGTTCCAGTAATAATTTCAAATAATTATATTTTGGTTGAAATAGTGACTTGGAATATAGATACACGTTTGTAAATCGTAGACCATGAGGTTGCTCCAGTAGAGATAACATCACATTCGTCTTGCCAGACCCACTAGCACCGATGAGCAACCCTCTCTTGGAATCTCCTCCAAAGAGGGTGCCGTGTTTCCTAAACTTGTTTTCAAAGTTAAGTTCATCATGATTTAATATGGGTAGTGCAATATGTTGCTTCTCAGTCTTCATTGTGGTAGCTGTAGTATTGAACTAAATCATATCAAGTTAAAATATATATATATATATATATATATATATATATATATATATATATATATATATATATTTATATATATATATATATATAAAGTAGTCCAGTATCAATATAATGGTGAAAAGAAAGAAGTCGACGGTTAGTTCAATAAAAAACTCTACAAAGAGAGGTTGGGGTCTCCTGAATACTCTGATCAATAAACTTCCTGTAGAAATACACGTTCCGGGATATAATTATTGTGGACCCGGAACAAAGTTAGAAAAACGGTTATTAAGAGGTGATAAAGGTGTGAATCCTCTAGACGAAGCGTGTAAAGAACATGATATTGCATACTCCCAGAAAAAAGATATAAAAGCTAGAAATATCGCTGACCAACAATTGGCATCAGTTGCTTCTGAACGTTTGAAAGCGTCAGACGCAAAAGTGGGAGAAAAAATTACAGCATTTGGAATATCAAATATTATGAATATGAAAAGTAAATTGGGTATGGGATTGAACAGAAAAAAACGTTTGTTGAAAAAAAAGAAAGGAGGTGAATTGAAAATTGCCAAGAAACCAAAAATCAAACGAAGAAAGAGAGTGATAAAAACCCCCAAAAAAGGTGGTTTTCTTCCATTGTTGTTACCACTTCTAGGAGCTCTGGGAGCAGTAGGAGGTGGTGCAGCTTCCATTGCTTCTGCAGTCAATAAAGCGAAGGCTGAAAGGGAACAACTTGCTGAACAAAAGAGACATAATATGGCCCTGGAACGAAAAGGAAATGGAATGTATTTACGCCCTCGCATTGGGTACGGAATGCAAGCTCAAATATATCGAAAAAACTGTTAAAACTTTTCCCGCACAGAGCATTAACCAATATCGATCTCATAGAAAATGCTACTCGTTTGAAAATTCCATACTTCCGAGGTGTTTTTATGAGAGACAAACTTCCACGAAAAATTAAAGAGAAGAATGTGGAATAGTTAATCTTGATACTGATGCGGGAAAAGGAACCCACTGGACTGCATATGTAAAGAAGAATGGACATGTTACATATTTTGATAGTTTTGGAGATCTTCGACCACCAACCGAAGTGATGATATACTTTTTTAGTAATAATGACGTGAAAACAATTAAATATAATTATGATACTGTGCAAAAATTCAACTCCTATCGATGTGGACATTACTGCCTTTTGTTTTTATATAACCAATTCCATTGATGTATTTTAGTCATTCATCAATAAACAACCACAGGAAAAATATGTCTTATACTTTCACTTTAAGTAATCCATCCTCCATATTGAGTTATGATTTCAACCCACCACTATATTTGGATCAGAATTTTGAATATGAGATAGGTTTAGCAAATTTTGATTCATTTAATGTAATCCCAAATATTACAAAATCTAACAATGTCTTTGTATGGGGTGACATCGACCAATTCCAATATATCATTCCAGAAGGTTTTTATGATATAACCGATATTATTAACCTACTAACGGAAAAAATGTGCAATAGTGAAAGTGTTGCGAAAATAACACCAAATTGGTTCACATCCAAAGTGACCATTGAAACGAATACAAAAATAAATTTTACTGTTGATAATTCTATAGGACAAGTATTAGGATTCGGTAAGAGAATTCTTTATGCGAGTGATATCTATACATCAGATCATGAAGTGAAAATCCTTTCAGTAAATACGATTTGTATCGATTGTAATATTGCCATGGGTTCGTTTGTGAATGGAGAGCCAGTACACGTCATTCATCAATTTTTTCCAAGCGTGCCACGAGGGTATAAAATAGTAGAGAGTCCCCAAAATATCTTGTATTTCCCAGTTACCATCAAGACAATCAATAACATCACAGTCAAAGTTGTTGATCAAAATTTGAAATTAATTGATTTTCGGAACGAAGAAGTGACAATCCGCTTACATTTGAGGAAAAAGATCGATTAAAAATGGTTTGGAGATTCGAAAAGTCAACACCGAGACAATCATATAAAAGGAAAATTGAAAGTGTAGAGAAACACAGTATCACGAAAACTGCCAAATTACTCACATCAGACAATATACAATTTCTTCAGTCGTTAGGATTAAAAGTTTTAATATAATGGACATATTACATATCACAGGACAACCTTTCAGTGATAATACGATTGAGGATTATCAGTTTCACACATATCAACCCTATATTAGTAGTGAAACACTTGATCGACTTGTACAATTTCAATCGAGTTGTGACCAAGAAGTTTGCTAATCTAAAAATATGATTTTGGTGGTTGATGTGCAAGGATTCAAAATCGAGAATAACAAATTCATCGTGAAGGAATTGGCAGCATTCGATGGAAAAAGGATTTCACATTTTATATTTAAACCCCTTCCAACCCCAAGTCAAGCGACATGGTTGATGAAGATGTGAGGACGACAGGTCCTAGAATATGCAATTTACATGAAAGGTCGTGAAAAAGCTGATTTTTTCAAACAATATACCAATACTCCGCTCATAGAATTGGACGAACACCCCAAATTGCAGATGTCTGAACCCTGCTGTTTATTCCATATTAAGAGTGATTGTATATGTGCACTTTCAAATGTTTATTATCTTTATGAGAATTTTTTAATGAAAGAATGAATATTATCAGGAATATTTGTATTTCATTTATCCTTCAACAGGTTATGAAAGGTTATTGAACCTCGTTCTGAACTAGTAGAAACAGGTTTCAAACCAGTTTGTGAAAGTCATTGAACCTCGTAAAGACTGAACTAGTATAAACCGGTTTTAAACCACTATTCACAATCATCAAACTGGTTGATACAATTTCCCCACCATAACTATTATAGCTTCAACAAATATATTTGTTGCGATACGTAATTGTTCCTTCAGATGCGTTTATCCAAAAGAAGGAAATTGAATAATGCAACAGTGGCAGATATCCTACCAACCTCGAGTCGACAAAAAGTGAATTTAAGCAAAACACATATGGGAAATGGTATAGAAAACTCCATCATGCATTCACAAACAGAATAGTGAGTTATCGATTCTCCAGTGCGAAATCAAATCTGGATTATAACAGCTTTTTTCAAGAAGTGAAATCCAAAGTTCTGGATATTATCTCGGAATATCTCAACAAATATATCAACTTGAAAATAAATTTAGAACTCTTTGGTCAGTATGTGATACCCGAGAAACAGTTATCTGATATAAAATCTTTCAACACTAGGAATAAAATAATAACGCTCTCCACGGACTTGAACCAAATATATGAAGATTTCAAAATGAGATGATGACAAAAGCTTCAGAGTTTTCTGAAAGACAATCTGGTTGGAGTCTCGAGAAGATTTGGTTTGTGGATGTGAATATAAATAAATATACTCCACTTTCTGCATCTTCATATATAAAATTACCAAAAGCCATAGAAGCCAAAAAAGCTGTGTTGAATTTGTCTAACGATGATAGACATTGCTTTGCGTGGTCTATAAATGCAGCAATATTTCCTGCGAATGGTACGTCTACAAACACTGCCTCATACCCCATTACAACATATTATTAAATTTTGAGGGATCGACTTTCCTGTGAAATTGAAGGATATATCGAAATTTGAAATTCTGAATCATATTTCGGTGAATGTGTTTGGAGTA
Organism: Gonioctena quinquepunctata; assembly: GCA_018342105.1. Classification (NCBI taxonomy): domain Eukaryota; kingdom Metazoa; phylum Arthropoda; class Insecta; order Coleoptera; family Chrysomelidae; genus Gonioctena; species Gonioctena quinquepunctata. The sequence goes on along the minus strand of JAFIRS010001485.1, from coordinate 83,111 downwards.
GATATCCACTTCAAAGATGGTAAATGGATAACCGACATCGTTGGACCATTGTATTTCACATCAAACCGATCGCCAACACATGTTAATCTTCTACTTCTCAGTGATGATGAAGGGAATAACCATTACTGCCTCATAAAAACTTGTCCAAATTGGTTTCCAAACAAAAATCAAAACATGATGGTCGAGTGTATATTTGTGATGGATGTCTTCAGTTCTTCCCGAAACAGGAGAAATTGAGTACTCATCAACTTCATGATTGTAACCACATTTGTGTTACACTACCAACATCAGATATGATTATCAACAAATTTGGTGAGACATTACCCGGAAATATTCTTAAATTTACCAACTTACAAAAACAAATGCAAGTTCCTTTTGTGATATATGGAGACTTTGAAAGTTTACTCAAACCAATTCATCATAGTGAACCGAGTGATACAAAATCGTTTTCTTTAAAAGCTTATGAACATGTCCCTTACTCATTTGCTCTGTATGTGAAATGTACATTTGATGATAAGTATTCTCAGTTTTTCCAATACCGAGGAGTTGATTGTGTTGATGTATTCGTGAAGAAATTGGATGAATATGTTTTTGATATATACAACACTCACTTGAAACATGTGAAACCAATGATTCCCCTTACTGAGGAAGAAGAATACAAGTTTCAGACGTCACCAACATGTCATATATGTGAAAGACCCTTCACATCCGAAGATATAAGAGTTCACGACCATAATCACCTCAATGGAGCCTATATCGCTGCAGCGCACTCAATTTGTAATATACATTATAAATTACCGAAATTTATACCAGTATTCTTTCATAACTTGACAAACTACGATTGTCACTTGTTCATAAAGAAATTGGCTACTAAGGGAGAAAGGATTTCCGCTATTGCACAAAATACAGAGAAATATGTTTCATTCTCCAAATCAATTTTGGTGGAAAATCAATGAACCCCAAAATTCGAGATACTTATATAACACTGAGGTTTGTGGATTCTTTCCGATTTTTATCGAAATCTTTGGATAAATTGAGTCAAACATTGGAATCTTCCCAGTGTAATGAGATTAGGAAATATTTTCAAGACGATAAAACATTTAATATGATACGACGTAAGGGAGTTTTTCCTTATTCATATGTTGATTGTTTCGCAAAGTTGGAGCAAACCTCTTTACCAAATCAATCTGATTTTTTCGATACCCTCAGTGGAGATGCTCTTTCCGATAATGATTATGGTAGAGCGCAGGAGGTGTGGGCAGTATTTGAATGTTCGACGTTAGGAGAATATTCTGATATCTACCTGAAATCTGATGTTCTCCTTCTTGCCGACGTCTTTGAAAACTTTCGAAAAGTATGTTTGGATGAATATAAGTTGGATCCTGCTCAATACATGACAGCACCATCCCTGAGCTGGGATGCTATGCTCCGTTATACAAAAATCGAATTACAACTGCTCACCGATATCGATATGCAGCATTTTTTCAAGAAAGATATTAGAGGTGGAGTCAGTCAGTGTAGCAAGAGAAGAGCTATAGCAAATAATGAATTTGTATCTACATATGATCCCACCAAGCCAAAATCTTTTATTGTGTACCTAGATGCTACAAACTTATATGGTGCTGCAATGTGAAATTCTTCCCACTGGTGATTTTCGATGGTTGGAACAGAATGAAATTGATAATTTTGATTGTCTGCAAATTGAAGATACATCATCAAAAGGTTTTGTCTTGGAAGTTGATTTGGAATATCCACAAACTCTCCACAACACACATAACGATTTACCATTCTGTCCCGAAAACATCATACCTCCTAAAAGTCGATACCCCAAGTTGATTCCCAATTTACATAATAAATTTAAGTACATAATCCATTATAAAAATTTGAAGCAATGTTTATCATATGGATTGGTATTGACAAAGATTCATAGAGTGTTGGAATTTTCACAATCTCATTGGTTGAAACCATATATTGATCTCAACACCAACTTACGAAATGCTGCTAAAAATGAATTTGAGAGTGAGCTGTACAAATTCCTCGTTAACAGTATTTACGGAAAGAGTCTTGAAAACGTGGAGAACAGACAAGATATTAAATTGTGTACTCATTGGAATAATTTACAAGGATCTATTGGTGCTGAGGGACTGATTTCGAAGCCTCATTTCAAATCTTGTTCGGTTTTCAGTGAAAATCTAGTAGCTATCCAATTTGTATGGATTCATCAAACCTAAATATCAGGAGAATGCAACCCTTTGCTACACGGATACGGACTCCTTGATATTATACCTACAAACAGACAATGTATATGAGGATATAAAAACAATATTGATTATTTCGACACATCCAATTTGAAACAAAACAACGTTTTTGGTTTGCCCGTCTCTCTGTCAACCCCCGGGAAGTTCAAGGACGAACTACCTGATAACATTATAGAATCTTTCTATGGTCTGTCAGCAAAGACATATTGTGTTAACTCTGTAAATCTATCAACAAACGACTTGAAAACTATGAAAAAAGCCAAAGGCGTCTCCAGGAATGTTGTAAAATTCTATTCACTTTTCCGATTATGTACGAGTTTTGAATCGGAGACTTCCATATTACGGAAAATGTCTACATTCAGTTCTACTTTACACACTATTCATACAGAGCTCAAGAATAAGATTGCTTTATCAAGTCATGATGATAAAAGATTTGTTTTTCCGAATGGGGAAACACTGGCCTGGGGGCATTATTTCTTGGAGGGGAATTCCAAGTTGGATGTATTATTAAATATAGCTGAAAAGTTGTAATTTATTTTATACAAATAAAACAATTTGTCGAGTTTAGTAGTTTTATTCAATTACACAAATACATCATTCAGTATTTTTATACAGAAGTGACATCTAGATTGAGCTTGGGGGCAACCATCTACGTGAGTGCGCCATTCTGGACGATTGTAGTGTACAAAACAAGGTAATTGAATTTGAAGATTGAATTCCTGTCTATATTTTTGTGGTAGTTTATACCATGCATAGAGCAATTCCAGTGGTCTCACCTTGTTGCTTAGATAATCCAAGGGAAAATATTGAAGTTCTTCAGCACTGAACTCCTCTAGGGGAATTCCCTGTTTATGCTTAGAAATGACAGCATTCGTAATACACTTTGCACATTCCATTGTGAAGGATGTCAACTAGTGAAGTGAGGAGTAACACTGATGAGCACACAGCTATATAGTATATCAACCAATGAACCTTGGGTAATGTAGACTCCTTTTTTATCTGCATGGGTGGGGACAGATACAACTGATTCCATTCAGTTTTTCTGTGGAATCGTTTCGCCTCATCAGTAACTGAACTCTGTACTATTTTTTGGAATTGGATATTTCCAATATCTCACATTATCACTTGTATAACGACTCATTCGATGCCAGTAGACAGGTGATGTCTCATTTCGGGTGTCATTGCTATCAAATCGAATGAATACCTCTTTTACATCTCGAGATTGATGTAGAAATAAAATTCCTTGTGAAATAGCTTGTAAAATCAACAAGTTTGTTATCATCTCGAGATCTAAAACACAACTGATGTTTGTATACTATTTTATTCATATAAAAGACAATAGTTTTTCATATTTTTATTTTTCATTTTTTTGTTTTTCCAATTTGTCATGTCGTAACCGCTCTGCCTGTCGAAATTTTTTCTGTTCTCTTTTTGATTTTCCAATCAACGGTTGTCTGATGATGTCCCTGTCCAGGTTCGGAGTATATGTTTCATAGTTGTCTGCGTCCCAGTTCTCCTCTCCTTCTAGGGTGGACGGGATTGGTGGATCCCTTATGAAATATGGGACACTGGTGGACATATCTGGGACACCGGTGCATACAGTATTCATCCCATTTTCAACACCTTCCTGACACACAGTAGTGGATTGGATCTTCTCCATGTCGGGTGGGTGAATTCAAAATTCCGTATGGATCTACAATGAATTTTATTTTTACTTGATGTGGACAAAATTGTAAACAAGTTCTACAACACTTCAGAATTATTATGATTCTACTTCGAAAAGAGTTCTGTGCTGTATAACGGGAGATCGATCTACAATTACAACAGATGCTACGTTCTGATACTTCTTCCATACTATTCTCTTCAATATATATTGTAGATCCCACCCCTCACACACTTGAAGTTAGATCGGGATTAAACCAGTTTCTACAAGTTAATGTTCGATGAGTGTTCCATGAACTGGAAAACCAGTTTGGTATTTATATTTTCTACAACACCAGATCCTGTCAAACTAGTTTCCAAAGTCAATGTTCTAGGAAGATTCAATGAACTGGAAAACTGGTTTATATTTCAAGGTTAATGTGTTCTGAAGAGGGGATGTTGATATATATTCAGACATCTTTGGAACCTTCGTCACTCTCATAATACTGTTCACTCATCTTGATATATTTTGACACAACAATTATATAGTTCTACAATGGCGGACTTTGGTGATTTTAGTGATTCTGAGTTGATGGACTTTGATATGGAAAACTTGGATTTCAAAATCGAGAAGACAATTTCCTTCCGCGGGCAAGAATATCTCAAAAGTACGGAATTGTCTGCAGTGTGTATAACGGAAAATTTCTACACGATTCCAAGAGATATTGAAATGAAATTTTGTATTGCTTGTATCTACGACATATTGGACAAGCTAGATGAAGATGTCGAATGCCTGCATAATTTTCGACATTATAGTGGATCTGTAGACACTGTCATACCTGAAGTTAGCCACTGTTTTGCTTGTAATGCAGCGGTATATCATCAGATTTTATGCAAACATTGTTTTATATGTAACACCTCACTGAATTCAACTTCCCACACAATGGAATCTCCACAGATATCGGCTCCACGAGAAGCTCCACGAATACAAGAAGAAAATTGATTTGTGTTTATAAACATATTTAAATAAATATTGAAATATATTTTTTGTGCTTTTTTTGATACATCACTCACTATAACATCTTCATATTATACTCATTCTTATCCCTATATGAGAAAACCTGAAGATGCACGTGTATTTTTCAAATTATTATCTATCATCCCACAAAACCTGTATTGAACCCATATTTAAGTGTATATCAGATCTCCTGTAGTACCCTACAGAGAAGCACTCATATTATTGAACTAACTCTGACTTTTTAATAGTTACATTTTTTTTCCCATTTTTCTATCACAGCAATTCTCATTCTCTCTTACTTCTTTGTATTGAAAATACATTCTTCTTATTCTATCACGCCATCGATCATCATCTATCAAAACATTGATATTAATACATACTATATTTTACATTTGTTATATCATTTCTCATTGCCCACTATAAAATCATTATAGAGAAGCACTCATATTCTCTCACTTCTTTGTATTGAAAATACATTCTTCTTATTCGATCACGTCATCGATCATCATCTATCAAATCTTATACTATCAAAACATTGATATTAATACATACTATATTTTACATTTGTTATATCATTTTCATTGCCCACTATAACATCATTATATTGTGATTATATTCATCCCTCTATAATACAACCCAAACGATTGAAGTAGGTTTTCAATCATCAAAAGATTCACGTAGGTTTTTCCACTTATTATTATTCTTATAATTATATCACAACATCTGTCATCATCTATAATAAATACCGAAATATATTTTGTGCTTTTCTGATTCATCCCTATAACATACTTATTTTTTATCCCTCTGTGATAACATCAAACCTATATTGAACCCATAACGTACAGTGAATTCCCCGTCTAATACATTTCTTCTCGGAATGCACATCTTGAGATTTTCAAGGTTATCCACTTTTTTGAACGTCTCGTGTTCATCGCTAAAGATCAATGTATGTTACATATGTTTTCGTGGAACTTGGAATGGAGATTCATTTTCCCAACAAATGTTTGCAATTGTTCCTGTGTATGCCGTAGTATTGGATTGGGAAAAATGTTTTAGTGAAACTTAGTGAAAATGTTTTTTGTGCACGTAAACTGGTTCAGCTTGGAGGAACACTTTCAGATTCTGATGGTATGTTTCTTTTACATTGAAATGGGTCGTTGCTTTGAATGAACTTTTGTTTTCGCGCATGCAAATACTATATGTAGGTATGAAAAATTTGTATACGGAGGTAACGATCTCCAACTCTTCACAATTTTCACTTTTTCGCCTATGAATACACATTGTACATTCTTAATACAGAGTGTTTTCCCAGGAATAAGCACATTTTTAACTGAAACTCACTTCCATGTCGAAGGAGTGTCTACAGGGTGTCTACTCTACCTTCAGTATATATCATAGAGAACTACGAAAGATATGTAATAAAAATCAAGATGGTTAATATATATTTATTGTGAGTACATAGTCACATGTGTGACATCGGGAATACTCAATGAACAATATTTATAATAATAATCGACTATATTAAAACATATATATAAGTTTATATAGGGTAAATGCTACAGGGTGTTTGCTCTATATATCATAGTGAAATCAGAAAGATATGTACTGCAAATCAAGATAGTTACTATATATTTATTGGCAGTCAATCGTCAGATTGTGAAATTGGGACTACTACGTACCACTCACTTTATTCAGCAATAGAAAAATATATATATAAGTTCATAAATGTATGCGAAGTATCAGCTAGAGCTGTTTTTCATCTTACCCTTGATGGAAAATACTAATGTTTAATAGAGCTCTATATTAACTACTACTAACCTACCTATATTTATAATTGAACAAGTTTATGAATTCTGATAAATACATTTTCATCCTTACTACCTACAGATAATGATAAACTAATTCTATTACTTATGATACAAAAACTTTCTTGAATAATGCCAGAGACATGAACATGGAAATATTCACAGGGTTTATGAAGATATGGTTTAATCCATATCAATGCTTGCAATTTTGTCTGCAATTGCTATGGATTTCTCCGTATCTCCTTTTTTGCTATGATTTTCTACTTTTTTTCTTATATCGTGTACATTTTGTTCTCTGGCATTATTCATGAAATTTTTGTTGTACCCCCTCTTCCTGAATATCAATTCTTCAGGATTCCATTCCTCGAAACTCCTCACGTATGTCGTCTATGGACTCGGCTATGGAATCCTCTTCTTCCTCACCCATGAAGATGCAGTCAGATGCCCTGGATAATGGTCTTGCTAATTCCCATTCACCACCATTCACCCTCCTCAGGTGATTCTGCAATTTGATACTCGGACTGCCCTCCTTCGGTAGAGCCGGTTCCATATAACGTCCTGGGGTCGACGGAAGTGGTCTGCCTGGTCCTGGAGATGATGGTTGCTCTATGAATGGTCCAGGGGTGGTCGGCCTACTTGAATACCCACTTGGTCCTGGTGTTGCCTGGTACTGGGGAGTAGATGGTCTCGTTGAATATCCTGGGGATGCTGTGGTATATTTCTTAGTTTGCTGCATGTTTTCAACTCTTGGAATAATGATTGTAACCTTTATATGTTATATATTCTAGGTATGATCTGCACTTTAATTGCATGAACTCATGAAATGAGTTCCCAACATGTTTTAATTTTATAATAGTCGCACACCTGCTTTGCTCCACCTATTATTCGCTATTATATCTCTACATTGTATCTAATGATAGATTTTATCTCCGGCCCTGGCGAGCAGATTTCTTCTTTGAAATTACTTTGAACAGGACATTCATCTGTGATTGACCAGCATTCTTTTCGTTATGAGTTCAAGGCCTGTCTATACCCTATCTCATGTTTCATTAATGTGGTTGGAACATTCCTCATTACATGGCAGGAGACAATTTCTAACTATTCATTGCGACTTGCTAATATTTATATCGATACTTCAGTTTTGAATCGAATGTGAACATTCGAAAATACTCATACATTCCTCCAGGATTTGTAATACTGATAATAATTCCACAACTACTTGTGAATGTATTCTTCATGATATTTCATTGATTGGAAAGTGAAAATTGAGCAATAATATCATTTCAGGATTCCTAATAATAATAATTCCACAACTACTTGTGAATGTATTCTCCATGATATTTCATTGATTGAAAAGTGAAAATTGAGCAATAATATCATTTCAGGATTCCTAATAATAATAATTCCACAACTACTTTTGAATGTATTCTTCATGATAATTCATTGATTGGAATGTGAAAATTTAGCAATACTATCATTTCAGGATTCCTTCCTTATTTTTGGTATCTACTATTATTGTCCGGATGGTTATGCACTTTTCCAATTGAAGCGTAAAATATTTGGTGTCAACTTGCAATTGTTTCGAGAAGGGGTTATTCCGAGGAAGGATTCTAAACCGGTTATGCAAATTAGAATCTCAACCGGTTATACCGTTACTTCACCTATCATTCACCCTGGTAAACCTGTTATGGATTTCAGGAAGGATTCTAAACCGGTTATACCGGTTATGCTAATTAGGAGCCTTCTGGTCTGTCATATCATCTCTACTTATGGAAATAGGAATATAAATCATTAGTGATTGAAATTACATTGTTTCCAGATAGATCTTTTGAGAGCAACGTTGAGGTTGTGTTTAGACACAAAGAAAATATTCATATCACGATTACAATCATTATCCAATATCATTGAGACAGTCGAAGAATTGTTGAGACCATAGTTTGTGCTATATGAATCTAAACTGAATAGATCAGCATGATGAGTCACTCTAGAGGGTAATCTGCAGTTTGGTAATCACGAAAGATCTGGGAAAGGGATTTCATTATTGAGCAAGCTCAACAAGGTAATCAGTTTGGCCCTTGAAGACTTGCAATATTCAAAACTGTTGGTCTCATGTGTATAGTTTCCAGATTGTAGATTCATTCTGTAAATAATGAATCTGAGGAATCTATTCTGGGGTTTTCCATTCCAGCTGTTGACTTGATTTTTTTTATAGGATGGGTCCGACGAGGCATATTCTGAAAATATTTATACAGTGCGGCTTTTTATAGAACGATGAGACCAGGGTTATTATATATATATATATATATATATATATATATATATATATATATAATAACCCTATATAATATATATATATATAATATATATATATATATATATATATATACTGACGGCATAAAACAGCTTTAGGAGAGTTCGGGTGACCAGACGTGAGGTGAGGAAAGTGTGCCACTGCTGCCAACATATACTAATTATTTAGGTTTTTATTGTATTCATCCTTGTTCATCTTGAATGTTCATCCTTGTTACTTTTCGAAATTTGAAAATGAGTTCTATGAAGTTGGCGATTCTGGCACACATCAGACGTCATCAAAATGGAGGTTTCGCCGTAACCCTGTCAGTATTATATATATAATAACCCTGGATGAGACAAAAACCGTTTTGAATGATATCACCAATAGTATTTTTTGACATTCAAAACATTGTGATTGCTCGATAGATGGCGCGAGGGGGCACATCAACTAGAAACTTTCAAATGGCAAGGAGGGGTCAAGTGGCACATCGTTGAATAGGTAATTCAATTATCTTTTCCACCATCATATTTTCTGGAATTTTTCGTTCAAACATTTTTTTTGCAATATGCATTTGAAATGACAAGTATAAGTGCGGATCTGAATGGTACCCTTACCTCGATAACTTTTGAACGGTTTGAATTGATACAATGAGACATGAAATATATCGAATGGTTTTACCGGTCCTACTCTTTGAAAGACGATACATTACAATTACTCGACAGGGGGCGCTGGAGGCACATCAACTCGAAAATTTTGAGAGGCATCGAGGTCAAATTGCACATGGTTACAAGGGTAATTACATTTTTCTTTCAACTATAGTTATTCTTCGTTATCACAATTGCGAGTGCGGCTCCTTATAGTTCAGCCCTCCCTGTTAACTTTTGAACGGTTTGACATAGAACAACGGGACCAAAACTATTTTGAATAATATCATCTATACTTGAAATAGAAAAGATAGTTATTGCTCGATAGATGGCGTGGAACGGCAGTGTATTTATAGGTTCAATATCACTCTTTTTTATACTTTCACTATGTTCAGAAATGTTATCTTCGAGTTTCAAACGTAAATTTCAATTTTTCGGCTTCACTTGGGGAAAAATGATACACTATATCGCATTTTTTTCAGAGTTCCTCGGCTTCTAGAACTGCACAGCTTGCGATATCACTGTTTTCCGATGTGAGTTTTGCCAACACACTGTTTTTATTAGTTTCGGTGGTTTTGTTTGATGAAATAATGTCTTTTTCACAATTTCTGTCCATGGGTGATGATCCATTGTGACTTTTTGTGTTCAATTTAACCACACATTAGTTGCGATCTACACCTCCATCGCTGGATTTTACCATTGGGGGTCATTTATTGAACTTTTCCAATAATTCAGCTGTGGTTATTTGTAACCTTTCACTTTTTATAAGCGAAATAGTTTTTACTTTCGTGGGTTTTAAAATTTAACCCCACTTTTTCACTCTGGCGAAGCAATACGGTTGAAATTTTTGTACTCGGTGGTTCTTGAAGATCAAAGTGGCCAACAGTTCTCCTATGGCCAGATATCGTGTGAGAAACACTATGTTCGCCCTTTTTAGGCATTTGTATCACTTTCAGCAGACTGTTTCATTATTTTTAAGTTAACGAAGGAGTTTACAATTCGCTTTTTCAATACTTTGGAGTTCATACGGCACTTCAAACTACTAAATTTAACGAAATCCGCGGAGTGCATTGGAACTCTACCACCTACAAAATGACACAATTGAATTATTCATTGCCTTGAAAAACTGAGGCTTTTTAACATGCTGAAAAAGGTATATTTGGATTCAAATATTCAATCACTGTATGTAGTGAGTTCAAAATCCCTTATTCCATCAATTTTGCATTTCCTATTTCCCTGTATAGGAATTTAATGGGTCGACATTCAATTCTCACAGGACCAAGTATATGTGTCGGGGTCTTCTATCACTATTACTGAAGTGTAGCCTGAAGACTGTTACTCTTTGGACTCAAATAAGTGGGAAACAGCCATTCACGAATTTGTAATTTCGACTTAACAGGACCCAAAGACCAGTCTCGAGCCCTTGTTAGGATGTTGTTTCTCAAAAATGGCTGAGAAAGGAATTTATATGAGAGGATGCAGCTTCCACTACCCAGTATGGATTGATAAGTAGTTCATCACATCAGAGAAGGCCTGAAACGTTTAGAACGATAGGTGACGTCTATGTTGTAATCAGTGGCTGTCCTTACGAGGGGGTTCCCGTGAGTTATTGCGCAATCAAATACTTCCTGATTGCGATCCCTAATGATACTTCTGATGAAAGGCAGATCTAAGTCTTCGAGGATCCGATCGTTCCTCACGTACCACGGAGAGTTCGTTATCATCCGCAGAACCTTCATTTGAACCCGTTCAAGGACACCAATGTTGGTACTTGCAGGTTTGGCCCCAGGTGGCAGAGGCATACAAAATCGCGGGCCTGAATATCATTTTATAAATCATGACTTTGTTCTTGAGAGGAAGTTCGCCCTTCCTGTTTATCAGGAAATACAACAAGCAGATTTCCTCAGCAATTCTGCTCTTGACAATTGGACGTGTACTTGACCTGCTCTGACCATACTATCTCTCTTCCAGAGGATATCTGGAACATTCTCGATAGTTCGCAGTGTGCTCTCCACTACAATTCGCACATCTGGCTTTCCCTTATTGAGGCTTCATACAATCCCGAGAGATGTGGTTTTTCCCGCACTTGACACAAGCTGGGACAGCACAGCAGTTCAGCTGGCAATATCAGAACTTTTGACATCTGTGGCATCGACCCACAGAAGCCCTAGGCCTCTGAGGTTCAGCTGTCACTCAGACATTGAGAAGATCTGTCACATCAAAAATATCTTTCTGTTCCTTATTCAGTAGGACTTAAACTAGTGGATGAAGTTTTTTTCCCGTTGAATTCACGCAAACGAGCCACCGACTCCGGGGCAAACCCTCTCTCAGTCAGCTCATTTTTAATATAATCACAAGATATAAATTCTGGGACGCCCCTGACCACGACTCGGAGTTTTTCGTCTTCAGGTAGACTGTAAGTATGGTGAGGGATATTTTTGTCTCGAAGAATGATTGAAATATTTCTATATACATCGGGAGAATCGGGAAAAATGTTCATGCCGTCAGAGACATTATTTGCTGACGTGATTAATTCAACGTTATTAGACTCTGATAGTGAGTTGACTGCAACCCACCAACTTTCATCCTACGTAGTGATAGAAGAAACATTTTGTTTTTTAATCGTCTGTGGAGTCAGTTCCGTTTGTTCTTGGATAGTCACTTTGGTTTGATCAATGTCAGTGACGTCATTCGCGATAATTTGGTTATCAATATTATTGACATGTTTGGAGTTGTGTGGAATTCCTGTATAATCCTGAATTTGTGTTATAACAATTTTGCTGCTGACATTTGCTGGGCGAATTTGAGCTCAGTCTACCCCTGGATTCCTGGAAATATCGACGTGCATGATAGTGTCTGACGTTTCTGACATACTTGACAAACTTTCGAATCTGTTAGAAATCTTGATATTCAGAGAATTTTGCGGCTAAACTATTAGATACAACAGTTCTAGCACTTCTTCTGGAAGCTTGAGGGATATGTGGAGGGTTGAAGATACCTTTTTGAACTGGCAGCGCGGAAAAATCATCCTGTTTCTGTCTTTCGGCAGGATAATGTTCAGTAGGGCCGTTGTTGATGTGAACAGTAAACTTACTGCCAAAATTTTCGAATATATCTTCTCCTCAAGAGGCGAGCAAAGTGCTCAGCACTTCTTGTAGATATCTGCTAGCACCGCTTCTCTGCCTGCCAGGCTGCAGCTTCCAGTGGCCTTGTTTGATTCTACTGGGATCACGTTTGTGGATGGAATCTTCAATGGGATGGATCCAGAGGGTTCTTTCGCCACCCTTCAGGGTACAGGACCGCTACTGAATGTCGAAAATAGTTGAATTCGCAAAGAATACTATGGAGCGATATGAAACAAGAAATAACTGTTTTTAGAATTGATAACTAAGCTCCTAAACTAATATGAGTAACTTATTTTGGGTCGGCGTCAAACAAACTAGCAATTGAAAAGCGTGAAATGATGGCAGCCGGATGCGTGATGACGTTCTGATTATTTGATCAGCGCCAACTTATATTAGTTTAGGAGCCTAGCTATTTAGACTAAGGAGGGTTATTCTTTGCTTTCTAGTTTATTTTTTCATCGGTTTGATTTTTGTTAAAAAGTTTTTATTTCCTAGTTTTTTGAGGCAAAAATCTACTAATTGCCACTTACTCAATTGACAATTGAGGTATCCATTATGTTGTAGTGTTAACAGAACCACATTTGTGTGCCAAGTTTCAAGAGAATCAGTTCACACTTGGAAAATCAATCATCCCCCATTTGTATACACTAAGGGGTGGATAATTCCATTTTGGATTCATAAATGACCAATTTCGAAGTATACCCTATATAATGAAAACAGAATCATCTGAATCGGATGATCCAGTTCGTAGTTATGCCTGATAGAATAGGTGAACTGGCAAAAATTCAGAGGGTGAACGATTGATATCCTCCATTTTGTTATCCCATAAAAAAAAACATCGTAATCGGACTACTCTGTGAAAAGTTATTATGGTGGTCATACACAAAAAAAAAATACTCTTCGACTAGAGAACCTCCTCCTTTTTGATTTCGTCGGTTGAAAATATTGCTCTACATCGCCCAAATCAGACATCCGACATTTCGTCGACGTTGTCCAAAGTTGAGACATTTTTATGAAGTTACATGTAATTCAAGAGACATATGTATTTATGAGTTCTTAAATGAACAACATACTCGTGATTATTATTTTATAGTATTTTTGTATATGACAGACAAGCACTGATATGGCTTTTTGCCGAAAGCGCTTTGCTTGAAGAAATTAGATCAATTTATATGAAATACAAACCTCTTTCAACAATAACAATAATTTTGAATCTGCTACTGAATTGTCGATATAACGCCCTCTGTTTGTTAGACTTCTCTGCAAAAGCTTTTGAATTATAAAATAAAATATCGTGTAAAAATATCGTCGTGCATAGACCCACAAGAAAATTCATAACTTCAGAACCATTCAAGATAACTCAACAAACTTTTTTCCAGTCTATTCCATAGGCTTCAGCGCATGTTGAGATATATACTCGATTCATCGCCTACTAAGATTTTTTCTAAATGACAAATCAGAAATGGCAATAACTCGAATTTTTTAAACCACCACCACCAAAAATATCCAAAAGCAAGAACTCCACGGGTGTCTTCATTCCAAGAGTTGAGAGATCGGTTTGAACTCACTGGTTTCATCGATGCTACAAGAAAATCTTCACTTATGCACTAGGGAAACGGATATTTCACGTAGTGTGAACAGAATAATATTGAAACATGGATTCCACTCTTATCATCTGAACCTATATCGAGAATTGTATAGTAATGATTCTGCAAATAGAGTTGCAATTTGTATTCGAGTGAATGACATGATTGATGAGGTTTATAATACTCCGAATATAATTCTGTTTTCTGAAGCAACAAGTCGGTCAACAGTCATAATATGCATTATTAAGCAATCGAAAATCCTCACTGGTTGAGGACTGCTGATCACCGATGGTCGCTTAATGTTTGGGGAGGAATCATTGGAAATCACATTATTGGACACTACTTTTTCGACAATGTGCGAACAACCTCCCAGAATGTTGAAAGAAGTATGTATGTTTATTGACATAATATGGTGGGTACAGTTACAAGTTGGAATTTAAATTATTTCAATAAACACATTCAAACCACAGAAACTATCTGGGCGACAGTTTGTACGTGGTGAGGTTATTCAAAATAAATAATTAAAATGTATAAAATAAATTTAGTACTTAAACCTAAAGTTATCTGACAAATATCCATCGAAAGAATTAAGTAGATGATATTATGATCCAACATGTAACAAAAAATTGAAAAGTGATTGCACTTAAACCTAAACTTATTCAACGAATATCCATCGAAAAAAATCAGTAGATGATATAATAATAAATAATAAAACCGTTTAAAAAAAAAAAAAAGGTAGGAAGTAACGTAAACGTCACGAAAGCATCGCTTGTGTGTAAGACATATAATAAAAAATTGAAAATACAATAATAAAAAAAAAAAAAAATTGAAAAAAAAAATACAATTGAAAAAAAGTTGTAGTAAACATTTTTATAAATAACATTTAGGTGAATAACATTCAGATAAATAACATTTAGATGAATAACATTTAGATAATCCTAAAACTAACACACAATAAATATACAATATTCTAATTCGGTTTTAATAATTTATGATTTCCTAATAAATAAGAGTAATTATGGTAATAACTATATATATTCATATATATATATATATATATATATATATGCATATATCAGATGCATGCATAAAGCGAGAAGAGCGTAAGTGCACTTATGTATAAAACAGAGTATGTATCTTAGCACGGGGTATAGAGATAATATATTTTTTCAGTTGTTTTTTGAACGCATTTATGTTTTTGATGTTTTTCATGATATCCGGTAGATTGTTGTATAGTTTCAATGATTCAACATGTATCAAAAAATAAAAAAGTGATTTCACATATCAATAAAAATCATCATCGTATAACTATGGCTTCACAATCAAAACACGTAATCAGTTAATTTTTAATCGAGGATTGTCAATTAATTCATGTACCTCTCCTCTTGGCCTACTCATTATGTAACTTTTCACTCCAGTCTTTAATCTTTTGACTGCGTTTTTCTTTCTGGTATTATCTGGCAAGGTGTTGAATAATTTAGTCCCTTAGTACAAATAACTTCTCGGTCCGATGTATTTGTTCAAAATGGGTGTAACATACTTTTATTCATTTCTAGTTTCCTAGACATGTGTACGTCTGTGTAATGCACCTCTGTTTGAGTATTGTCTTATATTGACGTGCAAATAATATATCTGTCGCATATCTATTACTTTCGCTTCAGCAAAAAGTTGATCGGTAGGATACCTACGGCGTTTGTTCAATGGTATTTTCAAAAATTTTTTTTCCCAACCTATGATTCCATAACTCAAATGTGAATCCACCAAACTCTGATAAACTATCATTTTTTCTTTTTTATTCAAGAATTCAACAATTTTTTTATATCTATATAAAATACACCTTAACTTTTTTGATATGTAGTCCACATGAGTTTTCCATCTGAAAGTACGATCCAACATTATTCCCAAATATTTAATTTCATTTGCTTGTCTCATTGTGGAAGAATTTTGTATGTTTATATCATAGTTTGGAAGAGCTGTCTCAAGGCTACCGGAAAGTAAATAAACCGTTTTATTTGAAATTCACCGATGATAGTCTGTAGTCCAACCAGGTTTTAATTCTGGCAAAATCCTTTTCAATTTTTATTTTCAAATTGTACCAGTTTATGTCCTTATAGATAACCACTGTATCATCGGTAAAGCTGATGATTTGACCCTCTTCCTCCAATAAAAATATGTTATTCATACAAATAGGGAATAACAAAGGACCCGACACCGTTCTTTGAGGCACACCACATGATATCTCCTTTGTTTCGCTAATTTTATCATTAATTTGGACCTGTTGTTTTCGGTTTTTCAAATAACTTTCAGAAAAAACTATGTGCTGGACCTCTTATTCCCATGTCCCCTAAGGTTTCCAGTATATTTGATTACCAGAAGGACCATGTAGTTTCAACACGATGGTGCTGTAATGCATCAACATAGGATAGTGCGATAATTTTCAGATTACTCTTATCCTAATAATTGGATAGGCAGAGGAGAAACTATAGCTTGGCCCGCGCTATCCCTAGACCATTCTTTGTTTAGGGGTACGTGAAGGCAAGGATTTTCAGAGATAACTTGAGATGATATGAAAAAACAGGATCACGGAAGTCTTCCATTCAACTGATGCTTCTGTGGAACATAATGATGACTATTTGAGCATTTAAACCTAGCATTTCCTCTAAATTTACATTGTTTCCTGTTAATCACCCTGTCCTGTTCTTGTGAAGATTACTAGATTGTTTCCTTCGTGATGTGTTCCTGTTTCTATCACAATTTCATTCTGTTGAAACATATTCTTCTCAGAATTGTATAGATTTGTCAAATGAGGAGTGAAAATACAACATATATTCAATGAGAATTGAATCAATTCATTATTCAGTTCTTTCGCATGAAAGTTCCTGAAAATTATTCTTTCAAATCCTCAAGTAACTCTCCACGTCATTTGTTATTACCATTTCTAACAAATCTCTATCGATCTAGAGCTTTTTTCCGTTACCATTATATTTACAATTCAAATTTCTCAACAAACTTTCACATACCTCGTGTATGAATATTTTATCGCGACAGCCGTTATAACAGCTAATACACAACGAATATTTTGTGACAATCAGTTCACTCTTCCTATCTAATCTAGTAATCAAGTACTCTTTCGTATTACAATCTGGTACAATTTCTATGAAATCATACGTGAGCATGGGACTACTAGTTATACATTTGCACCGTACCTAACCTAGGAAAATCCGTCAATAGATGACTGACTTTCCTGTTCCATGATGGGTATTTAACGCGCATTTATTTGATTTTTTATAATTGAAGGGTAACCATTTTGCGAAATTGATTCATTCAATTGGAAGCTACACGATTTTCGGATCTTTCAAGTGAAACTAAACTCTATAGAGACAAACAGATGTTTTATTGATGGTATAGTGGTACTAATAAAGCATTTCAATACATATATTGGATCAAATCTCGTAGACAGAAGTCTCAGTGAACTGCAATACCCCCCTGGGACGAGGAAACACTCTATTTCAGGCCACATTACATCCACGGTGAGTTAGAGTCAGTCATTGTTTATTCAGCCTTTCTCAAGGCAATCTTTTCGATCGTCACTTGAGTGAGAGAAACCAACAATTCACTATTAATTTCCTTTTAGGCCTATAACGTGTATCATATGCTTTGGGATTGGACCTTGCTTATGATCAAGTTTTCGTTAGAAGTACATGAACCATAGCCTGCTTCCATGAGAAATATGAGCTGTCGGCCTGTTACCAGGACATGTATCTAAGCATCCGGACTCTTATTGGCAGTCCCTGGGGAATATTGGCATCATTTGGCATCAGTGTGAACAGATAAGCCTAGTTATATTAAGTAAGTAAGTAGTTACTAGTGGAATTTTGGTACTTGGTCACTGATATACGCTTCATCGCTTCATAAGTATGCTTGATCGCTTCATGAGTAGGCAGAGCTGTACACTCTTCAGTACTATTTAGTTACTGGTAGATGCATGTCTTTGGGCGCTTGAGTTGCATATTTGCTTGATTCGAATGCAAAACCTAAAATAGTGAAAGCTTTTGCAATCTTTATTATCCTCATCTACAAACACAAAAATGTGCAAGATGAAACAATCTAAACATTATGGCCTATCTGGTCGCATTATTATCTACCTCTTGGAATAAGTGTTATGAAGGTAACATAACCCCACCACTTATATCTTCTCAAATGTTATTTATACAGTTAAAATTTATTATAGACTTGAAAAAGCCTGGATTTTATTTTTATACAGAACCAATCCCCGGAAAACTATATATATATATATATATATATATATATATATATATATATATATATATATATATATATATATATATATATATATATATTATGTTACCTTGTTTATATTGGTTCTGCTTAGTAATCTCAAAACTCACCTTTAGACAGAAATCGGTTGTACACCGGCGATATAGGTAAAGGTAAAGTAAATTCCTAGAACCCGATTGGTGCAATAAGGCAACTCTCCCCCATTCATATGATTTGAATATTCTCTCTTACAGGGTCGTCGACCAATAGTATTTGTTATCATCATCGTGGATGCATTTCGATATCTATTCATGATTAATATTGCCATTGTTTTGATTTGTGACCAGGTTAGAATCATTGTTGACAGTTGGCTTTTGGCCTACCCCATTTTGGGATATTTAGTTAACATTTCCCCACGAACTGAATTACCTCACGTGTTGACATCGCACTTTGTGATATTTGACCAGTTCTCCCTTAGTATGTGCTTAATAAAAGCCCTGGTCTCATGTCATGAACGGCTCATACCAGATTGGAAATTGAATGAGTGCATTAGAGATAGGGTGATAACTGTTATTATTATTGAAAAAGTACTGTGTAATAACATATTCGTATCGGACTTCAGAGTTTGATTTTCTTAAGTATTATTTCCCGTTTTCTAAGAATGCTTTGGATTTCCTAATAATCTCAAGGGGTTGATAAAACGGGTGGCGCCCTTTATTCATTTTATTTTTATTGTACCCACGGCCGTTCTTCACTGTATCAAAGCTGGCGGCCTACCTTTCTGAGATGTAATGTTATATTGTACTTTTACCACCACCTTGTCAATGTTGAACCAATAATAAATTGCGATATCAGGGGAACCTGACAATTTGTACAATGATCGAGTTATTGGCCTTGATTTGTGTACTGTAAAATTCATCGATGCTATGACCACCTGACGATCTTGTCTTCATTCTCAAATTCAATTCTAATGCTTTACTTCGACTATAAAACCAAATCAAAAAAAAAATTTTTTGTCATCATTTTTTTATTCAGCCCTCTTGAAATACTTGAACTACCTGCTCTCCTATCTTACATAAACTCTGCTTCCAGTACAGTTATTTTGAAGATCCTGGGGTTTCAGTTTTTTCATTCTTCGATTCTAGAATAAATAATAAGGTAATTTTATATCTACTACACCATCGGAAAACTAGCATAACCATTATTCCCCCATGAGTGGGAGCATTACCCTCCAACGACAATGCCAAATTGCGATGGAACGATCGTGCGAAAACGAGATAACACAGACCTCGGGCTCATATACGAGTAGTACAACTTCAACTTGGGAAAAAATTTCAAAAGTATTTACTTGAGAAATAGTGTATTCATTATCATAATAAACATATCCAATCTAGGTATATGATACCTATATGACTTACGTCCGTATATGGGCTCAATTTACAACTATCAATTTGTTAATTCAAACTGAACTGAAATTATATATTTACAGTGGATGAAGTCGATCATTTCTAAGAGTATTGTCGTTTTTAATCCATGTATGAAAAAACTCTTTCTGTGAAAATAGGTTTGCCATTCCAGTGTTCTAAAAATTTCATGTACTACCTTGTAAGCAAAGGTATGGTTGGTTGGTTGGTTGGTTTGAGACTGACGAGCCAGAGACAGGGTTGGCACTTAGCTTCCCTTGACACTGCGACCAGCTAGGGTCTATTGTATCACTCTGTCGTCAGTGGTTCCTCATTCAAACAGGTTTGTGCCTTTAATTAGGTTAAGAAGCCTGTTGATAAGGTTCTTCGGATTCATGCCTGTTTCCGGGCTGATCTCTCCAAAGGTTCTGTGTCGCCTACTACTTAGGGCGTCACAGTCGAAGATGATATGAGAGGCTGTTTCCTCCTCTTCATCACACAGCCTACACTCCACGGTTTCCCTGCGTACTCCCATGGTGTTTAGGTGTTTTCTTAGGCCGCAGTGTCCAGTCAACAGACCTATTATTATACGAGCCTTCGTTCTGTTCAGGTTCAGAAGGTCAGGTATACAAAAATTCTTTATTTTGAATTTTTCGGGAATTGTTTATTTTGGTTTGCTCAATACACTTTACAAACCAGTCTTACGGAGTATACTCGTGTTATACTTGGATTTTCTGTATTAGTCTTAGAAATTGCGCCCTATCTACTATTTATCACATATGGTAGATCAATTTCAACACGTTGATGGACACTAACGTCATACGGCGTCATAGAGGTCGGTGACAAATGCGGCACAACGCCGCTCTGCGTCCTCACACATCCGGATTAAATTGGACAGAACGCGGAACGGCGTTCAATTTTGCATAGTTAATATAGGAGACATGTGATTACTGTCACGGATTGTGTGCAATAGGTTGGTGTAGTGTCGTTTTCTTGAATAAAATATCGGTTTAAATCTCCACCAGCCAGAATTTGACTTTCCCAAGTTCGTCACAACGCCGCGCGACGTCGTTTTTGCCATAAGATACTCATATATTTGTATTTGCTGTGTCATGCGATGTATAATTTTTTGAGTTATTGTTTTTTGAAAGATTAGAATAATATAAAATTTTTTGGAGTTACGATTTTTTTTTGGAAGATACAAATATTTTATTTTAGTACGATATTTTCCCAAAAATACTTAGGATAATATTTTCTTCGAGTTATGAATGTTAAGACAAATATACAAATCTGTCTGTGTCACAATGAGAACGATTTCAGATTTCCCTGTGTCCTTCAACGTGTTAAAGAGGGTATTTGTAGAATATTTGACGAAACATTTGATTTTGGAGTGATAGCCCTGAGTTTTCTGTTGATTTCATCGATGTAGTTTTTTCATGTTATATACTGATGAAAAATCAGCCCTAAGTATTCAATTTGTGCATCCCAAACAATTTCTGCTGCGATTACTCCTAATAACTCCTAGAAGACAGTCGCAAAAGAGTTTTCAATGCCAAAATACGTTTTTTTGGGCAATTTTCTGGTTATAAATTAGTTGCCCATGTATCTCAAGTCTATCAATCAAGGCATATTTTGCAAAGATATGATATAGAAAAGCCGTATCGTCAACGAGTGTGAATATTTTTCCATGCAAAGAATCCTGCAGAAATCATTTATATATAACGAAAAAAGTAATGATTGTTATGCTGATCCCCCGGGACATCATTTTTTATTCTATTACCAGCACTGAAATGTTCAAGAAGATTTCAATGGAAATACTACCTATTGAGGACGTCATCACAAGACTTTAATTTTTCATTGACATATCTCCACCGATCATGATCCCCAGAACAAAAAAATAACATCATTTTAAAACTTTATACTGAAGGAAACGAAATTTGGCACAAAAACACTCTTTATCGATGCTTCGGATGAGCTCGAAAATGGGCAGTTTTCAGTAGAATCAAAATGATATCGTTGAAAAATTAAAAAAAAACAATCGTTCATTGCCCTACCGATATCGGCCACTTATAGGTTTTTTGATGAGCTCCAGGATTTTATTCAAGGAGTTTTTTCTAACAAATTACCAATTTTTGTATACCCTGTTTGCTCCCTTCATTTGAGGTTCATTCGCTTGAGTCAATTTGGCACTGGTTATACTTCTTTCATTTGATTTGAGTCAGAATTCATAGAAAGCATTCAGGGAGATTTGAATACTCCCCCAATTTTTTATTTGAGGTTTATACAATAAACGTGTTTTTGTTTCCGTTTGATGGCAATTTCAAATCTATTAGTACATCCTACCTTTACGACTGGCCCCGCCATTTTGAATTCCATTAGTGTATCGTGTGAAATCTTATCGACTGCCAAGAAAAATTGTTAATACGTTATAGCTTTTATCTAAGCATATATTTATCTCTGTTTATAGTTTTTTAATGATGCTGCTTCAGTAAATTTTTCCTCACAGAAACCAATTTATTTAAGTTGGTTGATTTTGAATTTCGTATTTCGGTTATAGTACTATATGTATCAAGTATTTCTATATGATTTGTTTTCCCTTTCTATTTTTCTGTTGGGTATTCAGATACTTTTTTGAATATCTCTTCTTTCCACACTTCCGAGGAGCCCTGTGGCAAACCATGGTTTCAAATTCATAAGTTGTTTCTAAAAACCACTCGAATGGACGTTTCTTCCAGTAGTTATTAATTTTTCATCGAGACACTTTTTTTCGACAACATTCGGGTTAGTCCAGCAATCCGTTTTTTTTTGATAATCGTATTTTGTTTTCGAAAATACGCATGGATTTTGTCGTAAACTCATTCAAAATGATAATAGAAGTTGTGGAATGATCAGTTGTACTTTTTTGAATAACTAGAAAAATAATCCATAGGACAATTCGATTATCATCTGGTTACCTTGTCACATTTTATGTAACCCTTCGAATGTATGGATTACCATTCTGAAGAGACTGCGCTCAATATATCTATATTCACTGCGCATATAACGAATACTTCTTTATGAAATTCATTCAACGAGTGTTCCATCCCAACTAAAAACTCTTCTGTTGTTCAAAGGTGAGATCTATACATCGCTATAAAAACAGCATGTTCAATTATTGTCTGTCCGAATTATTGAACATCCAGCTGTTTGCATATTCAAACGACCCATCCTAGTAATTTCGATTGACTCTTGTTTGGCGTCAACTCAAAATTAGTTACTTAGGAGATTAGTTATTAGGACTAAAAAGGTTCATTTTATTCACGCTACTCAGGCCCTTTTTTGACGGTTTGATTTTTTTGAAAGCGTCCCCGTTCACCAGGTGGGGGGTACAAAAGGTATGCAAAATCTCACTCAACTACTTTGAGTATTCAGTATAACCGAGATAGCCAAGCGCTCCAAGGCGCCAGGTTCAAATTCAAGCTCTAGCTCTCACAAGGGAGCGTGGGCTCAAATCTTACACCTGGCAGTTTTTCTTCTGTCATTTTTCTCTTCAAAATTGGGAAATTATGTTTTGATCCCAAACCAAATTCCTCACGACTGAGAACTGACGCAGAAAACATGGCTGATTTTATTACAAAAAGATTACTCAGAGTTAATTTCAAGTTCAATCAGAGGAGAAGCTTTTCTATGACGGTTTGATATAGATCAAACTGAAGATTGGTAGATGGAGAGCAGAAAACAACTACCTTCCTGGCTAATACCACGAAAAATGTTGAATTATATTTGCTCGACATATAAATGAATACTAAATTCCAAATATTTCTTTCTAAAAGACATGATTGTTTTTAGTTTGAATCAGTCTCACCTGACACCTTCGGACTGGTTTCAAGCTGTTAGCCCTCCTCAGTACCGGGCAGTCCCAGCCAAAGACCTGAAGATCCCAGGCTGAAGCGAGACTGGATTAAACATCAACACATCCATGTTTTAGTCAACAATCCGTACAAGTAACGAAGTGAATTTCAAAATCACCTGCGACACGGCACCTGGTGACAAAAAAAACTCCCCAGAAAAGTAATAACAACCTATTTCGGATGAAGTTGGAATAGGAGTGGCTACTTGGCCGACTACCATATGGAATACAGAGGGAAGCCACTGATTTAGCAAAATGTAGAGAAACATTCAACAATGAGTAAAAACTCACAAAGTCTTCTCCATGATGATTTGATATAAATCAAACTAAAAGTTGGTAGATGAAGAGAAGAAAACAACTTCTTTCCTGGCTAATACCACGCAGAATGTTGAATGATATCTGCTCGACATCTATTGTGTTATTGAGTTTCTGGGGTGTTTTTTCTGTCACCAGGTGCCGTTTCGCAGGTCATTTTGAAATTCACCTCATTACTTGTACCCATTGCGTTGCCCAAAGTTGTGTTAAAGTCTCGCTTCAGGGTGAACAGCCCGAAACCGGTCTTAAGGGTGTCAGGCTAGACTGATTTGATTGAACTAAACACAATCATGTCTTTAAGAAAGAAACATTTGTAATTTAGTATTTATTTATATGAATTATTGCATAGATGTCGAGCAGATATCATTCAACATTCTGCGTGGTATTTTCAGAAAAGTAGTTGTTTTCTGCTCTTCATCTACCAACCTTCAGTTATAATAATAATAATAATAATAGCGTCTTTATTTTCCATGTGAATTTACAATAATAAACAATTTGATGGAAAAAAAGTTGAGAGGTGTCAAGGGACAACCGGATGGAACGAAGTTCCTTTCGATCAATTAGTGAAGGAATTGTAATAATTTTTTTTATTTTTAGAGTTATAATAATATTTTTTTTATTATTAACAAATATTATGTAATATAAACTCAATCAGTAGGCTCAATTTTAGTACATACGCATTGATATTGTAATATTAAAATATAATTTGCTTTTAAATTCATCAAAGTTATGACGCGTTCACTTGCTAAACACACAATAATGGAGAGATTATAACGCGTATGACTTGGTTAGCACAATAGTAAAGAGAGGTTATGATGCGTACTTGCTAAAAATACATAAGCATTTATTATTGTCTGTATAAAATCTCTACTTACCTAACTCCATCAGCAATATCCGGAACTTGTGCAGAAACACTGTCAGGATTCATTATTGTTAATATTTTTTATTATTTATTATGTACAAAAAACCTGTATACACTCAACAAAAATAATCGTCGCGACACCACACTGTTCAATGCGAAATAGGAAGACGGAACGAAAATAACTGGTTTGCTTTCTATGAGAGAGAGAGAGAGAGAGGGAGAGAGAGAGAGACAGAGAAACACGCGCACGCCGCACGGTTTACCACTATAGCAAAAAGTGTCGTTACAACTTTTGGTCTTGATTTATTTCGTCTAGCCCCCTTTCGCAACGCGCGATAAGGAACTTTGTTCCAATAATGATCTTGGCATAATAGGCGTAGTTCAGCTTTGAAATATAAATTTAAAACACAAATAATTATGACACAGAGAAAAAAAAATATAGCCGCTCTTCTGTAGTAACCCTGCCTAGTCATAATCAATTAGAAAAAGAAATAACCATTATCAAGTTCTAACACATGCACCATCAATTTTCAAAGGAAGGCATAATTCTCTCAGATTGTTCATTTAATGACCTATTACGGTTGAAGAGTAACTCTTTGTGTCGCGGTGAATATCATAGGAGACATTCTTGTTCTGTAATAAATTAACTTGTTAATGTGACCGACATGTCTATGCACGGATGCCGACGGCACATAAAAATCTATAAATACATCATTGGATGGGCGGTCTATTTGAAGTATTCTTACGCGCTGGTATAATAAACACCATTAATGAGTACACATAAAAATCACGCATTAAATTACTGAAATAACCCAAACGAGATGGAGGAATCGAGACTATCTATATAAAGAAACTGGAATCTAAAAGGATAGATAGATATAATTCGACAGTCATCCGATATACTTGACTCCATGTACGCGAGCATTTAATTAGAAATCTTTATTACAAGTATAATTAAATTCAAGTCTGAAATAAGTGATGTAAAACATACAAGAAATTCAAGAAAATTCATAATGAAGCTAAAATGGTTGCATCATCAATCTCTACCTTAGTGCGAAATCAGTTTTGATTCAAAGAGAAATCTACAATGTCAAATCGGCTCGACTAATACAATAACTACCGGGTCATCATCTGTTTATTAGTGCTACCATAAACTTTGCATATTTTCAACGCCAATTTCATAATCTCTATTCATAGTCCAGGAAAAGTAGCTAAATAAAGTCAAGACACGAAAGTAAATAATAAAACCATAATAACCCAACTTAATGAAGGCGCGAATAAAATTAATAATTTCTATTCGTCTAATCAATTGTTAATGTGAGTGCCA
Source organism: Gonioctena quinquepunctata (assembly GCA_018342105.1). Taxonomy (NCBI): domain Eukaryota; kingdom Metazoa; phylum Arthropoda; class Insecta; order Coleoptera; family Chrysomelidae; genus Gonioctena; species Gonioctena quinquepunctata. Next base: position 56,667 of record JAFIRS010001485.1, on the reverse strand, counting down.
GTGAATTACCTGAGAGTTATGTAAGTACGTTTGAAAGATCATGTTTGGAAAGTCAATTCTCCAAGTACCTTATTCATAAATATTTTGGTTACTATCATATACAAGGTTATGCGTTATGCCTTAGTCGAAAGTAAAAAGGATAAGAATGAAGAGAAATATTGATATTAGTGACTACCCTTTTGTAGACCGAAACTTGACATACTATCATCTTCTATAATTGTTTAATATCGAAATAGCCCATTTTGTTTTGATTGGTTATGTTGTACGATTGTGCATGTATTTTAAGATTAGATTAATTATATTCATTTTTATAACTTTTTCCCGTGCTTTATTTCCTGTGAATTCGAATAATAGTAAGGTCTGTAAATCTGAATTATAAATGAACAACTCACCCTCAACTATCTCTCAGGGCAGAGAGGAAGACTAAAGCCGCTCTTAGATCTTCTTCTATGTTATTCGAAGATCTCTTTGATTAACAACTCCCTGGGTGATTAAGATCTCCCTTTCAATACATACTTGGGGTAATTATTAAAACCACCGACCATCTACCCATTTGGTAGGCGGTTAGGTACTTTATTAATTAACATCCCGAGTGTGGAGCAACCCATAACAATTGGCGAGCAGGTGTGTAGGTTTTTTACTAACACCTGGGAGCCACGACACTTCCACTCAACCTCAGAACACACGCATAATAGAATGAATCTAGAATCTATATATAATTTTGAAACGGAAAGAAAAAAGAAGAAAGAAAAAAAAATAACAATAATTAAATAATACAATTCAATTTTTCAAAATCCTTGTAGGAAGCACAATCACGGGAACTAACTGGGGGGAAGTTTGTTCTCTGAACAACCTTTTTTTTTAGATTAAATTCAAAATTGTTTTCATTTCTTTCAAGTTATTCGGAATATCATTATACATTTTCGAAATCTGATATCTATAGGAAACCTTGTATTCCTCAGTTCTATGCATAGGGGGTGTTAATAGTCCTTTGAATCTCAAATTCAATGTATGAACATCAGTGCGGAACTTAATTTCATTGTGAAGATAAATTGGGCATTTACTCTTGATAATTTGATGATACAAGCATGCCGAGTGCAACAACCTTCGACTCTCATCCATCCTACAACATGTAATTTATGCGAAATATGTTCGCGTCTGCGGATACCAAAAATCAACCTTAAACAAGAATTTTGCAACTTCTGTATTTTCAGCTTATAGATATTGGTAAGATTCGGAAGGTACAAACAGTCTGCAAAGTTAAGTTCAAATTGAACTGTCATGGAGGAGACTCTGGGAATTTTTACTCTTTCTTGAATATTCCTCTCCATTTTGCGAAAACAGTGTTTTTCTCCTGTATTTCATATAGTAGTCGGCCAAGTAGCCACTCTCATTTCAACTCCATACAAAATAGGTTGTTATTCAGTTTCTGCGGTGTTTCTTTTTGTCACCAGGTGCCGTTTTGCAGAAGATTCTAAAATTCACCTCGTTACTTGTACCCATTGTTGGCTAGATGACTGTGTTGATGTTTAAATCAGGTTTGCTTCAACCTGGGATCTTCGGATCATTGGCTGGCACTGCCCTGTACTGATGAGGGCCAACAGTCCAAAACCGGTCTATAGGTGTCGAACTGAACTGATTCAAACTAAACACAATCATGTCTTTAAGAAAAAAACATTTGCAATTTAGTATTCATTTACATGAATCATTGCATAGATGACGAGGGAATTTTCACTCTTTTTTTAATATTCCTCTCTATTTTGCGAAACCAGTGGCTTTCCTGTGTGAATAATAAATATTTACTTTCTGCTTTTTCAGCGTTATTTTTATGAATTAATGAGAAAAATTGTTACAAAATATTATATTTGTCTTTAAATAATGAATATCAATTGAAAATACCCCACTGTCCATTATTATGAAATATTCGCTATAGGTGCCGTGATAGGGTCGTATAATCCTCTTTGCCTTGTGTCGGTCAAGTCGCGTGTTGTAAGTATTTATTTTTGTGTAATGGAAGTGTAATTCAAAATCCAACAATCTATTCAAAGTTTCAGGGGACAAAAACCCAATAACACTAGTTTTATGATTATGATTTGCGTGGTTGCTGAATCTATCCTATGAGATAATGAAATCATAGATTCTGTTGTGAATAACGCAGTGCATCAAGGCTTCCGTATTGCCGAAATGGGGAAGGACCAGATTGTGAATTAGATAACAAACTTTTATTGTAAATAAATAAAACACTTATAATAAAAATGTGTTTATTAATTGCTTATAAAATATGTGATATCAATAAACATAATTTATCACAAGTAATATTATATTTACACTCAATAAGTCTATAGCGAGATCAATATTTATTGGAAAAACATTTTTTCTTAGACATGAGAAATGATTTGTTTTGGAACGAAACCAAATAATTGTCAATAAATTATAAATTAGGAAAATGTGTTCATTGATCACTAATGAAATATATAATATCCGTAAACATTCTTTATTTATCACAAGTGATGTTTCAATAACACTTAATAAGTATATAGCGGGATCTATATTCATTGGAAATATTTTTTTTCTGCAGTCAGCTCTTCGAGATGAGAAATTATATGTTTTGGGACAAAAACAAATCATTTCCCAATTTCGAAGGGAAAAATAAAAAAAAAACTTCCAGGTGTGGGATTTGAACCCACGCTCCCTTGCGAGAGCTTGAACTTGAACCTGAGTTATACTGAATACTGAAGGTATTATCATACATCAACGTAAGTGAGTAAGATTTGATATGTCTTCTGTACCTTCTACCTGTTGAACGAGGCCGCTTTCGAGCAAGCAAGTACGCATACGTTCTTAACTACAATCATACAATTCATACCAAAATTTAAAGCTTTGTGAAAATGACGTAGGTCTGGCAGTTCTGGTATCCTACTCTATATGCTCCTTGGTGCGGATCAGTCATAGCCATAGACAAATTAAAAATAAAGAGACTGTTTGAAACATTGGCGATCTTGACCACCAAGTTTTTGGTACGGCCAGTCGCGCATGGAGGCGCTGCCCACAATCAACAGACGACTGACATGATAATTTTCCAATTTCGACATTTGTCAGAAAATGACAAACCACGTAATAATTTCAGAATAATTCTACTGTTAATTGTCATCGAAAAATTAATTATAGAAATTATACTAATGGACTTGAATTATGAACCCAACGTCGAAAATGGAATGTTTTGTTATTCGAGTTGACGCTGAAATTCCTCGAAATATTCTTTCACAAAGTAAAATATAAGCTGCTTTTCACAAACTATGCTTGCATGCTCATTTCCATCCATCAGTTGCAGAAAGTTTTTCACAAACTGATACTTATTTCCGTCCATCAGTTTCCATTTCCTATCACCATTCGAGGAAGTACGAAGATTATCATCAAACTGGAGTATTTGTTAAGTATATCTACTCGTTCTCCTTCGTGCTAATAAATGAACAAAATTATTGAAGGTTTGTTGTAAATGTAATTTGTTTTTATTTTGGTTGATTTGATGATAAGACTGAAGAATATTACTAATTTTGTTGTTTTTCGGAGTTTTATTATTGTTTTGTCTGTAGTTGTACCTTGTCCTAGATACAATAAAATGTGTTTTTACAGTGTCCAACTTATTATTCTTGTTTTATAAGATCTTTAATTTTGTTCTTGATATCATGAAATAAAGATTTACTTTGAAATTTTATTTTAACCACGAACGAACTAACAGATTCTACGAATCGATTACTGTATATATTTTATTAGTGATCGATTTGCCATTCCTGTATTTCATATGATACAACCATTCATATGGAATACAAGAATCACTTATAAAATATATACCATATCAATCATATAAAAGTAACACATTTGAAAAACCCGCCTTATCTCAATCGGTTTTACCAACTGTATTTAGTTCGGCCAGTTGCGAGATATGTCGCCACTGTCTAAACGTGGTGCCAACTTTTACTGCAGGTTTGACAACTCTCTTTATTTTTAGTTTCTCTATGGTCATAGCTATGAAGATTCTGCTAAAAAAAAAACAAGAATTTGTTTGCCGAACACGTAACGTGACTGCACCAATATGTTAACGCAGAAGCATGATTTTAGCGTCAGCTTGTTGCTGGGAGCTCTATGTTTGTTGCCTTCAACTGTACACATATAGATGGAATAAAAATGAAAAACAAGCCTGATTTGGGAAAATGTGTAATTCAGCGGGGTTTTTTAATCAACCACTGGCCTGACATCAATGACAGTCAACATGAAATGCGGCCTGCTATTGACGGGATACGAACAGCGAGAGTTCGGAGAACGAGCTGTCAGGTGTGGACGTATATCCAGCCGGATGTCCTGTCTGTTTGAATTATATGGAAGGGATCAACGCGTGTGCATGTAAACAGCTAGCAATGAAAGGAACTCTAACAAGGTCCCGAATAAATATGACAGAAACACGTGAGCTGATTACGATTCGGCAGTGACGACACTTCATGTCGCTTTGAGTTCACAGACGTGTGTAGTAAATGTCAGGATATAATAATCCATCATCATTCTGTTGTGATGGAGGAATCATTCTGAATCTCAACTGAAATTACTGATTTTGAATTGAAGGAAATATGGGTGGTTTGGAGCTCATATCTGGAATCTAGATATCAACGATATATACAAAAAGGCGTGGTAATATGCCCCTTGTCGGGACAAAACAGAGAAATTCTGTCAATTTATCCTGACGGGAGAATTTTATGTGAATATCCAGTAATAGAGTTTTAATTTTGTAGAGGATATACATACAATTGGTATTCTCGTTTTTTCCATTTCTCGAAATCCCTGACTAGAAATTCCACCATCAATTATTTTCAATGCCTGAAAACACGATTCTATGAATGAGGTGACGAGATCAATATCTTACAATTCATTCATTCGATATTAAACAATACAATATATTCCATCTTAGAGTACTATTGGTTAACAGGCACAGAATCTGTTGAAGTTAACATATTTATTTTGAATTGAGGTGAATAGTATCAATATCAACATAATATTGGAGTCATAGTAACAACATTCACAGTAGCTTCACATATGTTGAGTTATTCCCAAAACCATGACGATAACTGCCTTGATAATAGTTTATACTGTCTCTGGTTGAAGCTACAAAACTCACAAATAGTTGGTTTGCATCTTTACGATAGAAAGGCACTGATATATTTTCATCGGTAATTTGCCTTCATTTTATAGGAAATTATAATTTTCATGTTATGATCCTTTCATATGAAGAGACTGTCACTATGGAACTATAACATTCTGACCTTGAATATATCAGAATCATATAAGTTATTAGAAGGATATATTCTATCCTTCTGAAATATAATCCTCAATACATACCACCCCAAATTACAACACCATTTCCTTAAATAGATTCAACGAGCGCTTTATAAATCAAAATTAGAATTTTTGTGTCATTGACTGTTGATAGAATTTTGGGAATAATCTCCGGATTTTTTTACATAGTCTTGTTACGTGATCATATCAGGTAAAATGATTCCCCTCAATAATTCAGAGATCAGTGAAGCAATATGTTAACTGAACGTTGAAAAACGCTCTTGTGTATTCGTGCATTTGTGGACAACCACGTGTGAATAGTTTTGTTGATGATCTTGGTGAGTATACTAGTGTTCTGTTTTCCGCATTTTCAATCTAACTTTAAGACTTTTTCACAATGCATAATAATACCTTATAGAATATTTATATCCAGAAAATTGTGGTAATTTATTTATTATTTTTTATCTATTTAGCTTTACGCCACCCCAACAGCTGATGCCGTGAGCAGGTTGGGAAAAATACAGTGATTACAAATTACAATACAATAATGAATAATACAATAATTCAGACAAAATCAACAAGCCTTACGTGCAACTATGCATATGAACTGAAAAAAGAACGTAATCAAGAAAAAAGTTCATATGCCGAGTTACAGGTATTATGAATACATAGGTGAGTGTTACAGGATTACTTTCTTGATTTCACCTAATGTGGTGTTGAATATGTCAATCACATACTGAAAATTCATATAATTCACACAAATTTGACCCAAAGGAGGAAACATGAGTAAGTTCATGTTGGGTGGCGGTAAATGAAACATGTTATGTGATCAACAAGGAGAGTAACCGGGGAGAATCTATGTTGTTATTCAGGAGTTTGAAAAGGCAAACTGTGCTATGGCATGTACGACGTGCCTGCAGCGAGTTACAACAAAAACGTTCCAATGCTGATTGTTGAGGAGAACCTCGTGCAGGATACTCCCCATCTACTCTATAACATATTGTTTGGAAAAAACGTCTCTGTATATTTTCGATATTATTCAGGTGGACATTATAGCCCGGAGACCAAATAATGGAGGCGTATTCAAGCTTATTTCCCACAGATGTGTCGAATAGGAGCTCCAGAGTATTGGGGTCGGAAAATTGCTTTGAGTTCCTGGTTACGAAGCTAAGCGTTTCATAAGCAGATGAAACGATATTGCACTTATGTTCCACGAACGTAATTCATTGTTAAATTTCACTCCTAAGTCTGTGAAACTTGTGCACCTTTCGAGATTGGTGCCATCAATACTGTTATCAGAAATAATAGGTTGTTTTTCGCGCGCGAAAGATATAACATTGCATTTCCCTATATTTGAAAAGAGTATATTTGACTCGCACCACTTATGTAGATTATTCAGATCATTTCGAAGTTTCAATCTGTTATTTAGGTTTTTAATTTGTCCATATAGCTTATAGTCATCCGCGTATGGTAGAAGATTACAGTTTAGTCCAATGCCGATGTCATTTACAAATATTATGAATAACAAGGGGCCTAAAACTGAGCCTTGTGGGATACCGGAAGTCGCAGTTATTTTAGATGATCGTTGACCATGGTATTCCACTCTGAGGATTCTGTTGGATTGATAAGAGTGGAAAAATATTATGAAACCGTGAGTAAGACCAAAGTTGGAGAGTTTTTTGAGGAGAATACCATGATTGAGCCGATCAAATGCTTTGGATGAGTCAGTGTAAACAACATTGACCTGTCCTGAGTTGTCCAAATTATTTAAAATAAATTGTGTAATTTCGAGCAGGTTGGTGACTGTTGATCGGCCTGATACAAAGCCGTGCTGATGATGCACTAATTGTGAGTTGACTTAAGCTGATGGAAACACAGATATACCATTTCAAAAACTTTACTGAAGTAACGAAGGATGACGATGGGCCTATAATTTCAATGTCTTTTTTGAATATAGGGCATATTTTATCTTCTTTCCAGATATCAGGAAATGAACACGTTCATAATGCAAGATAAAAAATTTTAGTAAGTGGCTTTGCGAAAACGATGACACAGTCCTTCACAATGAATGATGGAATACCATCTGGCCCAGATATTGATTTGGGTTTAAGCCGTTTCAGACATTGCACTACAAGCTCCTCCGGAATGAAAGGGGTAGAAAGTGTGGGTACATTAGGCTCTTCATCCCCTAAGTTATTCAGGGGTGTCGAGTTGATGAACGCTGATTGGAAGAAGTAAGCAAATGCATTAATTATTATTTCGTGATCAGATCTTTGTATCTTCATAGTTTCGAGAATGTGAGATTCATTCAGCAATGTATTTAAATATGACCAAAATTTGGAAGGGTTGCTTTTTATGTTAGTTTCGACGGAAGTTGCAAGGTTACTTCGAGCTCCAGATATGTCCTTCTTAACTTCCCTGCGAATAACTTTAAATTTTTATTGATAAGCTAAATCACCGCTTGCTTTGAATTTACGAAGGTATCTATTTATCTTTTCTAATTTCCCAATCATACTACCAGTGAACCAGGAGGGGTAGGAAGAGTTTGCAGGAAGTTTCTTGGGAACGTGCTCTGAAAAAAACTGATCTATGTGCAGATTAAATTCACCGCCAGTAGAATTGACATCGACAGCATGATCAAGAAAGGACCAATCTGCCTTGAGAAGGTCTTCGTAAAGTCAAGGAAAGTTTGCTTTGCGAAAGTTATATGTTAGTAAAGACTTTTTTCCGAATTTTTCAGATGTTATATCCAATTTCAATAGGATCTCTAGTGGCGGGTGATGCAGATCAAGTCACTAGGTGCTCATTCAGTTGAGAGACTACAACTTCAGTTCTACTCATTACTAGTCTAGAACACGCCCATTGTGATTAGTGAGGAAATTGTAATTTTGAATTCAAAAAAAACATGAAATTCACATGTCTCGAAACTATTCTAGGATAAGTGGTTTTGTTGTGATAGCTTATATATTTGGGTATGTTAAAGTCTCCGATGATTACAAGATTGTTAGATTCATTCAATTGTTTGGCATTGCATATAGAAGATTGTTTCTTGTAGGATATATGATGAGTTGGGAGGTATGTAGACATTAACCACATATGCTGACGTTCTCTCATTGTTGATTTTGATGCCAATAACATCTACATTTGGAGCAATGTGTAAGAGATACTTTAGGTTGATTTGTCATGATTGAAATCAGGTCCTTACGGCTAGTAAGACTCAACCCCCTGGTCGCATTCGTGAGATTGGGATTTTTGTCCTTTCTGTAGAGAACATAATTTGTGTTGACTATTCCACCATCGAATATATCAGATCAGGTATGTTGATCTATTGAATCACGTATTCGTTTCTAGATAATTTGTAGGTTAGGTCAATTGGGAAAGTGCATTAGGGGTTAATTGTCACTTGAGTTCGGGGTGGAATGATCCTTACTGTAACATAATAATATAAATGCCATTCGGTCCTGGTGATTATTACAGTTGAGATGAGTTGATTACCTGTTTCGTTTTTCACATCTTCAACCTTCTTTCGAGTTCTGCCATTTTTCCTGGAGGCCCCTTGAGGGCGGTTTCACTTCTAAGTGTCTCCAGGCCTCGGGTGATATGTTTGTGTTTTGATCCTGGGAAGTATATCCTGTACAGTTCTTCCAGGGTATCTTTCCAATTCTGCGTGTTGGCCCCTGACACTGCCCCAATGGTTTGGATCATTTGTTGAAGTTGTATGGAGATTATTTTGTGGAGTCTTGCTCCCTCATGAATGCCCTCCACTTCCTCACAGAACCTCCTCCACGATTCTCGTTTGGATTGCCCCAATATCCGGTGAGGGGGTTCTTGTATTCCATTCACCTGGGACTTTGGCTTTGATGGAGAGTTTCTTGACCAGTTTTCTTTTCTTAGCAAGGACTTCATTCCACCAGGACACGTTCCTTGCTCACAGGTGGACAATCGTCATAAAATTCTGAGGTGATTGCGTCATGTAGCTGTCCAGGCCAAGATCATTTGTATTCGATATTGTTTGTATCCCCTTCTGTAGGTCTATCCTGTATCCATCCCAGTTGGTTCTGCAGTGATTGCAATACATTTCTTTTTTGGAACCACTTCCCGATACTTTGAATTGGATGTGTCTATGGTCTGAACAGCTCACCTCATCGATCACTTGCTAATTTTTACCGAAGTTGCTTATATAACTAGTTCCCCTTGTTATGTCAATAACATATTTCCTATTCGCTGTTATGGAAGTAGGTTCATTGCCTATATTTAGTATGTCTAGATTGTTAGTCATAATGAATTGCAGTGGAGATTCACGTTGGTGTTTCTGCTTTCCCACGCTGCTTCATGTTGTGCCTTAGAGTCGCAGCCGATTACTCACTGTGAGTCATTCGCTCTACGTTCAGCCACCAGTTCCTCTATTTCTTTGGTGGGTGGAGGGTCGGGATCATCATACGGAAGGAAGGCTGATGATATCACTCCTTTATCAGCCCCTTCTTTCCCACTATATTCACTTTCACCTACCAATTCCTTCGAGTACCATAATTTTTCCTTTGTTAATCCAGAGTTCTTGAACAAGGGTTACATTGAATTTTCATTCAGTTGGAGCAAAGACTGCCGAAGCTTCCTTGAAGGTCTTCGACCGCCCTTATTGTCCCCATCGGATAGACCTCTCAGGACCCGAAACGTCACCTGTTTGGCTTGTAGTCAGCCTTAAACAGGTCCCTTTCCAGGGCCCTCTGGGCTATCCCGTCAATTGAGTACGCCAGCTGATATCCGTCTTTTTTCGATTTTCTGCTAAAGTGTAGCCAGCCTACCACTCTTAGGTCCCAATCATGTACGCCCTGTCTCCTCCTGATCGCTTTCAGGTCCCGGAAAGGAAGCTGAGACCCTGTCTTTTTGGGAGGTCTTTTGACTCTACGACAATGATGTCAGCACCCAACCTAGTTGCCCCTCCCCCCCCTATCGTTTTTGAGCCGTTCTTTTGTTTTTTCGTTTGCGCAGGTTATCCAGAGCTCTTTCCCGCTGAACGTTGTTTTGAGGAACTGAATCTGATTTTGGCTCTCTGGAGGTACTCCGTCTATTTCCTCAATCAATTTCTCCTGAATCAGGTCCGCCTGTCACTGATGAAAGGAAATCTCAGGGTGCCGACTTTCAATCACCGCCATCCTGAATTCATTCGCAACGTGGCTGTATGCACCAGAGGGTTGAGTCGCCTTCCTGGGTTTTTTGACAAATTCGTCCGGTGTCTTAGATTCGTTCCGAGTTTTTTTTCACCCTTGGTTCCTTCATTGTTACCGGGTTGCGGATCGCTGCTTTTTTTCCCTGTGGCGTCACCATTGTCCATGTCCCTGCAGCAATTTCACCTGCCTCAACTATCTTCCCCCACTGGGCGCCTGATATCCTAGAGAGTCTTCTTTACAGTCTTAGGTTTGAAACTCCCTAATTGTCGGTTCCTTGCGTTTTTGTTCATTTGATACTACCGTGGTGCGTCTCCACGTAGTATTGGTTCAGGTGTTTGCCAATTCATCTGAGTCCACCCCAGCTCTATCCCTCTTGAGTTTGGTTTTAAGTACTTCGCCCATCAAATTTCCACAGATATGGGATAAAAGGTGTCCGGCTCTGATATTCCACCCGTTGTCCCAGAGGCTCCGTTCTTGGTGCGTGATAGGCCAAGGTCGCGATTCAACTTGAATTGATCCGTCTTGAGGTGTCCTTAATTCCACCGCCCCTCCCCGTCCCGTCAGGCTCGAAGAGGGGCGGCTACTCGGCTTCCTCACTAACGACGAGGGCTCACAGCTCCGTGAGATATGATTGCTCGCTACTATCATCATCATAACAGGAAAACAAATGATTAGACGAAAAAAAAGCAAGTAATTATTGCATTGTCATCCAGTTTTGGGCTTTGTTTGAATTTTCAAGTCTCCAGCTCATTGGTAGGTAAGTTCAATCGATTGTTCTTTATTATTATTATTATTACTATAGGCGAACAAATGGACTCACCGACAAGGGAGCGAATTAATATTGCATTGTTATCCAGTTCTGAGTTATGTCTGATATTACAAGTCTCGAGCTCATCGAGAAGTTGATTCAAAGTTGATTGCAAAATCCTTACGGAGTAGACGAAATTATTATTTGATTCATATCTCCACAAACAAATTCACTGTTCTTCCTTTTTTCGATGATTCTGTAATTTTTACTGATTTGAATTCAGCTCTCTGACTGCTCATTCCATTACTGAAATAAAACATCTTGAAAAATGTATGAGATATCAATTTACAGAGGAATCCGCAATGTTCAATAATTCAAGAATAATACTGCTAGTGCAAAATGAATGGAGGATACTCTGTTTTGTATTCCGAAACCTGATTTATTCATCCACTCCAGATTCTCTTTATGTTTCATATTCAATTTTATCTGGAAAATAGAATCGGGATGAACTCGTCAATTGATATTCTATGATATTATTTCCGCAAACCGTATGGTCGGAATGAAAAATGTATCTTGGAGGGATAAAAACATAATGAAATACAAATACAGATGATCCACTACTTCCATTATAGTAGCAAACCCCATTATAGTCTGTTATTCAAGAAAAGATAGAAATTGTCTGAATACGCTGTAATTTCATAACAATTGAATACCGTCGGAATAACTTCAGTTCCATGAACTTCCTCTATGGGTCTAATGGTAGATTTTGACGACACGCTCTTAGTTTTTATAGTTAGTGCATTTGAACAGAAGCTTGTCTTTAATAAGGTTTTTTATTAATTATTTTGATAATTTTATAGTACTCCTCAGGTCTATACCATGAAACCACGATGAAACTGGCAACGAATATCTATTGTGATTTTATCATTCCTCCTATAAAATCAATACATGTAACTATTTCATCTTTAATTAGACTTATAAATAACCTGAAACCTTGCAAGGCTCCGACGACCCAAGATCGTTTCTGAAACTGAAACCTATGTTCCGTTTCCAAATGAAAATTTTGTAGAAAAAATGGGCTGAACACAATCAAATTTTATATATGGGGTAACAAATGAAATTTTATTCAATTATACCTAGGGAAATTAGGAATGAAAATAACTGTTGAATACGATGAATTGATACCTTCTGAAAATATTGTATCAATACGACAATATCTGAAATGATTTTCTTGGGGACAATTTCTACAGTATAACTCATTTCGTTAATACAAAATAAAACAAAACACATGTGTGTATTACCTCGTTCAACGCTGGACAACTACTCGTTCACTTCAATGTTGGACCCTAGAGATTGAAGTCGAGCGCCAGATTCCACAGTTGGAACCCATGAGATTAAAGTCAGGATTTCAAAAAGAAATGCCTGTGGCCCTTCTACGTTTTCGTCGAAACCTTTCCAGAGTTCTCTCCATAAACAATACGATACCACATAGCCCCCAGTTGATAATTCTCAATATAATTCGTTCTAATTCCATTCATGAAATGAAGATATTCCAATGCATTCTCACTTGAACTCTGTACAATCTGGAAAATAATAAAGGCATTGGTGAAAAAAGTGTTGTTTGTCATTGGTAAAATGATAATTCAATAAAAATAATAAATTGAATACTTTACACTGAACTCATAACATTTCATGATATTTATCTCTATTTCTTTCCTCAAATTATGTTTTTTTTTTCGCAACCCCTATGTCGCTCCTGCTAGCCATTATGTCGTCTCCGAAAAAACTATTGACACACGGGGATCAGGAACATGAAAACGAAATAGTGGAAAATAAACGCGTCGACTAGAGAACCCCCTCCTTTTTGGTTTCATCGGTTGAAAAGCGACAATATGACTGTGCTGGCCAAATTACGTTCGAAAGAGGAAGTGTCGGGCTGACCAATATACCATTTTTACATGAAAAATCGATATATCTCATCTCATTTTCCACTCTCATTGTTGAGAATTATGCTTCTCTTCATCTCCTTAAGAGAGACATATTGGATCTTCTGATGTATGCAAATGATATTTTTTTTCACTTTCAGTATTCTAAAACTGAATTTGTTCTGGCATAAATCACAGGTTATGAACAACTGCAAATTTTTTATTTTCATTGGGAGACTCAATTGTCACGGAAATATGCAGATAGAAAGAATCGTGAAATTTTATTCAATGAGATCCAGCAATCCATCTGATAGTCTGACAAGATGTATATGATTTTCGACATAGTATCATTTCCGGAATTCATTTATTCAATTCACCAATGACTTTTCCATTTCAAATATTTTGTGTTACAATGTCATGATTGGAACGTTTAGCTTATTCCCAAAACGGACCGGAAAAGAATTGTATACTCAGAATTTCTGGACGTCATTTTCATCATATTCCACATTTTGATCATATTCCACATTTTGCAGAAATATTGACCACAAGGATAGGAATGAATATAGAAATATATGACCCAAATCGCCTTCTCCTCATTTCTCAGTGATGGCAATTTCTGAGATAACCAAGATATATTCATGACTTTGATAGTGTATGCCTGAGGTGGTGTACGAAAATAGCGCCGCACACTGCGGCAAAGAAGATCCAAAGTTGACATTAAATCGCAAACACTGTGAATTAATTTTTGAATAGAATATTTTTTTGTATATGTAATATTGGACTATTTAATAAAGAATATGAATGAACCCATTCGATATTATGAATAAAAATACTAACAATCGATATTATAATTAATGACATAATTTTGAACATTCCTCATCTTACTCAGTATTATCATCGTTTTACTGTTATCATCATCATCGTCATCACTATCAATATCGGCCCTCACATTATCTTGATTGTTCTCATTATTAATGTCACCTTGATCAAGGAAATGAACGTTTGGCGATTTCAACGAATTCAAGTCTTTTTCATGTTGGTGCAGTAATTTTTTTCGGTAATCTCCATTTGAACGGATTGATTATATATATGTACTATGAGTCCAGTATGTTTTCGCCCTACAAAAAGTAGGGTGAAAACAATTCCGATAAATATTGAAACCGAATTCATCCCGGTCATGTATGATTGATACAATTTCTGATTGTTTTTTTTTTTTGTGTAATCGTCCACAGTTAGCTCCACTTCTCAGGTAGCGGGATCCGCAATCCATCTGCTCTCAGAAGATAGCTTGTATTTTTTCTTCTCACAGCCTACTATAGTAGTATTTTTTACCGGCACACAGCCCTATATAGATAAACCCTTGGGACTATAGACCCTCAATATTTCCACGTTGTGTATATAATTTTTTTTGTGTTCTTTAGAATACAAAATTCTGTTCAGCTGGAGAGAAATGGAAAACGAAAGGTGAATCAACTTGTTTGGAAACTAATTCAACGATTCTACGTTTATATTGAAAATTATAAGAGTTCAGCTTATAATGAAATCGTCTTCTGTTCCAAATCTAATTTGGTACAACTATGTAAAGTGTTTCTGAAGTGGTGAAACTTGGACTATAGAAATGTATCTGTATCGCTTTGATTGTTGATTCCCCAAAAGATATTGCTGGTATATTTCTTGGGTATATTCATAGATCTGTCATCACCAATTGAGAGAGTAAAGAGACCCAACCAAGAAATTGCTATGACCATTGACCTAGTGACCGGTCGCAATCTTTTTGTGGGTATACGTAACAGATCAACCCGTTACCATCCTCGGCCACTCTTTACAGTACGTTCTATTTATATATATATATATATATATATATATATATATATATATGAATTTATTAGACATAGCCCTCAAAGAGAAGTGTTAGCCGTAGGCACGTGTTTCGGGCTCTCGGCCCTCATCAATACGATGAAGAAGTGCAAGGATGAACAACACTTGGTAGAAAACGACAGGTAGCTATAGCTGCCTCCGTGGTGACGTTGGTTGTTGCCCTGGAATGCAGGGTCTGGTAACCGAAACCACAACTGTGCGGCTGGCTTCTGTTTGTTGGAAAACTTCAGGGGGTGATTTTGCATGAAAAAATACTGACAGTTTGCTATATATTTGTCCGCAAATGCTTGGTATTCCGAGATACGGGGTGTTAAAGTTTTTCTTAAAAACTGAGCATTTATTTATTGCTCTGAAACCGGTAGAGATAAGCAAATTAAATTTAATGAGTTTCAAGGGGTTGTTTTTTGACATACAATTTAAAATAATTTTTATTTTTCTCGTTCAATTTGCGGCAAAAAATCTTGTCTGCCTTTTTTTGTATGGGGCGCCGTTTATATGCAAGAAAATAAAACATCTTAACGCGTATTTTTCATTTCTTCAATACATTATCAGGAACTATCTAATACGTTAAACTAGAACAATAACAGAAAATAACACCAATAAATAGATAGGCGCGAAGCTACAACGAATCCCTCAGACGTGATACAAGATCCAACTCTTCGCCTCATTGATTGTCATATTCGCGCAAATATTTCTGGTGTATTTCTTATTGTCTCACAGCCGGCTATTAGTCGATTCCTCAGGTCTTCAACATTTTCGACGGGAGTGGAATGAACTAATGACTATAGAAAACCCCAGATGCAAAAATATAGAGGATTCAAATTCGGCGATCGAGCAGGCCAATGTTCCGTACCTCTCCTACCTATCCATCATGCATGAACCAGAAGTGTTGTCTCAGCTGTAGAGGAATTTCTTCAAGAAGAACAGGTAACTCTACCTGTAGGAAATTGAGGTGAGAGTCGCTCGTGAGTGTTCATACTCACCTTGTCCTCTTCATACAGTCCCAGACATTTCATCAGTTGTTGTGCTATTTCATAATTTCAGGTACAGGAGAGAAAAAGAAACAATTGAAGGAATTGTACTTACTTTCTGCTAGATTATTGTCATCGGAAAACTTGTTTGTGGAAGCCGATGATGGTTTTATCGGTTTGCTATGCTCTTCTTCTAAACGATATTTCCATTCTCAGTTAATGCTCTGATGTTGACTCAATTCATGAAACTAGTTTGAATATGAAAAAAAAACACTTTTCCTACCCACCAACATCAAGGAATTCATGTAAGTTTTCGACCTTGGGGGGTGGGGTGGGGGGGATTGGGTTTGCAGAAGACTAACTTCCCAACCAATATTTTTTGTACGAACACTTTTTTCCTAAGTCTGATGTGTAAAGATGCGATGGAAACGTGAACATCCTTTCAAAATCCGTCCAACTGCTCGTATTACACATTTTGAGAAATAATTTGATAATTTATAGCTACTAACTCAATAATTATGATTTTGTTGATTCAAAGTCAACTCATTTCTACAGCACCATGAGCTAGAGTGAACTGCGCGTCTTTTTTAATTGTGTTAGGCCTAATCCGCAGATCTTTTTTTTTTTGAATTGGGAATGGCTCTTATTCCGTTATTCTTTTCTTTTTGAGGGTCCTGCTAGATTGATGTTGATGTCTGCATTGTCAGTATCATCCTTCTATCCATTTTCTGAACTAGTCCTATTAACCAAATATCTAGCAGTGTGTGTGCATTGTTTCTGAATTTTTCGACATCAATTTCATGACAAATAAAACGAACTAACGCTGTTCGCTCTGATCTCAATTGAAAAAAACTAGGCGACCACGTTTCTTTTCTTGTGATCAAGAAAATGGAATGGATGTAATCTATCAATCAATTATCATTATTTTCGAAAAATACTTTTCTACATGCCACTTTCCAACGGGATTCGAATCTGACTGAAAATGGGATGATTAATTCTTCAAGTCCCCCCTCCATAATTCGTCGTTTGATTTGCAAATGGTTAGCTTCTTGTATTCTGATAAAATCCGAAAATACTTTAAGTTATTATTGAGGTGTCTGAACTTGGGTAAAGAAGCTCTAAACTTTTCCAAATAACAACGAGAAGTGCAAATAGGTGCAAACAATGAAAATGTTCACAGAATATACAATTATCACACAATCAACAAAAACTGACTTCTGATCCGACTTGGAACAACAGCAGCAGTCTGCATAGTTCTGAGACTAACTTCAGGAAAATAATATTCATCAGTCATTCCATTCCACAATAATTTCCATTGCTACATGAACTTTCCATGTGAACAATTATCATCCAAATAATGACATATACCTGAACTTAAATGTTCCATCTAGAAAAGGTTCGACCCTATTAAATTTTCCTGCAGAAACAGCTCACAAAATTATCCAAGAATAACGTGATGTGAGCACATGTAAATAATCCTCCCGAGTATCGGCTGTACGGAAGTACTTATTGGAGTTTTTCGACGAGATCATTCGATTTATTGTGCGTAGGACCCTGTCACACACAACAGCCTTGAAAAAAACGTCTTAATACAATTTAATTTTTCGATTTAATGCCAACTTTGGAGTTCCTTTGCGCCAGTGTGCGCTGCTCTCAGTAATATGTAGTATACTAAGTAGTGGGAAAACTTGAAATAATTATCCTTTTGGTTCCTACAGAAAAACTGTCTCAAATGTATTTTTTTGTAATATTTTCTCAAAAATAATGATTGTAAAAAAAAAAATTATGAAAGAAAAAAATATTTTTTCACAAAAGACACATAGTCCAGCTAGCCTTCACCAGGATCCAGATTGACAATTATGATAATTATGAATTTTTTGTATTCCGAAATTGATTTCGTTTACTCTTCAATACTTTGTAGTATATTCATTCATTCAAAAACATGAAAACATACATACATTGATATCGAGTTATTCCTTTGCAGTTTTTGTTGCAACATGAATTTATTTTTGTTTTCTACAGCACATGTTGCTAAATGCTTGTTTGGCGATTTCCTAACGTCATCAGGAGAAATAGTTTTAGATTCAAATGCGTTTCTTGATCGAAGATATTCCAGGGTCAGTATCAGTATCAATTTGATTTGTTATTGGATAATCTGCATACATGGCAAGACCTTCACCTATGTGAATTTTGAATGCCAGTATATCCATTATGTTGCGATTGAAAACACCCATAGATTTTTCATCCAGTCGGTAACCAAGAATTTACAATTTTCAAATCAATATAGTGGAAAATGAAGCGGAATAGCCATTTCTCAGTTTTTTGTGACGTTTTGTAGTGGAGTTTCATCCAGTCATTCAGATCCACCCATCCCATTGCATGCATCAACACAGTTTTGGTGAAATATTATTATGTGTCATCCAGTTTTCTTGTCCCAACGTTGATTATCAGTAATTGGCACACTTCTTTCTGATGAAGACAACATCAACACTGATCTATTATCTATCAATTTGGTAACTGTGAGTCGCCCATCACGCCTAACGATTTCTCAAAAAGCGCCCCTTTCACTTTCATCAGATCTCTGTAGACCGAATATTATTTGCCAAAGCAAGAACTCTCTCACTCGTGGTAGTTGCTTGAACGCCTCTGTCCTTCGAATAATCGAAAACAGGACACAAGTGGAATATCTCTCTATAAAAATTATCATTCCAGGAACAACATTTTAAGTCAGTCGTTCCACAACACTCTTCCCAATACCTAATTCTGGTTTGAATTCACCTGCAATCCATGTGCTAGCACCATGGTAACCGAAGAAATCCAGGACCAATCCCTGAGGAGTAGTCAAAACAAAATTTTTCAAGCCTACTGGATTGGGCTTGTTTTTGACGTACTGCCTCAAAACAGAATTTTTCCGAAAATTATATCATTTTTTCATCAATACTGAGATATTTCGTATGCGGAAGAATCTTGCTCTTTTTTTTATTGAACCTTCCACAACCTATTATAATTTTTTTTCGTCAGCAGTAATTCTCAAACTATTCTCCAAATGCAGTGATAACGGAGTTTGAATAGTCTATCACGTGGTGATACTATCGCTGCAGGAAAATTCAACGTCTTTTTGTAGTACGTACGTACTCTTGGCATCTTGAAGCAACTCCTGATTTCATCTCTCATTACTGACAAGGAGATAGTATCATCGTCGGAGTCTGAATTGCCTTCAGATTCAAGAGTGTCGATAGGATCTTGATCTTGAGTCTGTACTCGACTTTCATCAAAATTGACACCTTCCGAGTTTTGATCTTGTGCATCGCTTTTATCCCATATTCTCCCCAGCTACTCGTCACTCAATGGTTTTTTATGTACAGCACTATCTGGAAAGTGACAAATAATTACACTCGCCACACTGAAATTGAGAGTCTAGCTGACAGGATCACAAAATGAATAAGTTCCTAACAAGCAAAAATGTAGCTATTGACATTACAATTAGGTATACTGACTCTGGGAAGCCTGAATTTTTCTACTTGTATCAATTCACTTTTGATTTTTCATAAAAATTACAAAAATTTTCACTAACATTTCGAGTTGTTGGAGTTCGCCGTAACCGCTTACTGCGTAATTAAAAGTACATGCGTTCAGGCTGCTGAACAAGTGGATTCGAGTAACACAAATTATGTAGATTTTGTATTAGAACACAAATAAAATGTGTTTAGTAGGCTGTACAGGGAGACCAAGAAAGTCATACCATGGTCTGGCAGGGCCGACCCTGCGACCTGCACTTATATATTGGAATTATAGACGTGGACCGCTGCAAAATTCATGTTTCATTGGATGTTACAGTATCTAGTTCTCCCGACTAGAAACTAACGGATGAATAAAGGTATCTTTCACCTCAATTGTGGATATATTGGAGGTATCTCCATCAGTATAGCATTCAGACTTCAAATCACTTAGACTCTTTTCATTTTCACTATCACCCACAGGTTTATTTTCCACCCTTGAAAGTTGGATTTGAGAATACACAGCCTAGAATTGACTGATAAGAAGCCAACTGATTATATCTTCTCGTGATATATATCAGATGTACTGGAATAACTTTCCGAAAGATGCAGTTTGCTTAGAGCCAGCCAATATGTTGTTCAGTGTTTTTATGTTTTCAAATCATTATGAGTTCACCTACTTTGCATTTTCTGCTACTCCATAATCCAACCAATTTTTTCACTATTTTCTCTCGTTACTTTCATGAGTTATGGCAAGTGGATTCTAATTTCTCCTCTGGAAATGATTATTCTCCAGAATGAGTGTGGAGTCAACATATCCCCTTTCCTGATATAATTATAATAACCCCCCTGTGATATTAAGGGAAACATCATCTCTTGTAATTCAACTCCTCTCCGCAGCAGACTTACTGAATTTCACATAATTTAATTTCACTGTTTACTTGACGTGAATAGTTTGATGACATTTTCTGGAGGATATTCTGTGAGTTCTCCCTCTGCAATAACGCTTTGAAATGTCATCGAATCTTTCTTGACAATTAGAAACGTCTTTCATTACATTTTGCCGGCGGTGGCAGGTATGGAAGTGAAGGCTTTTCATGCCGAACTCGAACAACGTCATGCGTCTTTTTAAAAAGGTGTAGAATAAAATCAATTGCTGTGTGGGATGTGGAGCAGAATTACTTTTTCTGTTTCTTTTCTACGAGTTATTCCTTTCGTCAAGCTGTTGAGAATAGTATTGATTCTTCAGCGATATAGACCAACAACTGTTCACCGGCACCAGATTGCAGAGCATACAAAAAAAAGTCATTTGCATAGTTCCGAGTGCTAGACATGAACATACTCATGGAATTTCATTATCTTTGGGAGAACTTCTGTTCAGAAAGTTGCATGATTCCCAGCTAAACTCATTATGTTTCAACTCCAGAATTTATTTTTTCCAAGTTTACCTTCCAATTCTATTGTCTGCCTGTGATAGACATTGGAGTGCATGGAGTTTTAAATTATTCAAATAAAACCTGACTCCCGCTTAACCTTCGTAATCATTCAGGCGGCGCACAATGTGAATTGCATCTGATTGGTCGACCTAACACCTATCGCCAGACTATTCTTGAAGTATTAGGTAGTGAAATACAATTTCATCGCCACAATAAATATTGATATTGTGGGAACTATTCCACCACAATGAATCCATTTTCAAAAATGATACAAAGAAATTAACTCTATGATTTTGAAATCGAATAATGTAGAAGTTTGGTTGATAAAAATATTGATTACTTCTTACGGGATATCTCCTGATGAAATCTGACAACGCTGAGTTTCGACGGTTGACACTAACAGGTGCTAACAGGTTATAGGTTATGGCTCTATGGCGGCCTGTGTATTCGAGTTTCGGTTTGTTCGTGCTTTTGTGCTGCCATTTGCTTGCTTTGGGGCGTTTTGATTATGATATAAATGTGTTTAGTTTTCCAGTGTCTTTGAACATACTTTTTCAAGGTGAGTACTTACAGCGAGATTCATTGAATTCACGGATTAAAATATAGGTAGGTAGATTTGTTTGAAAATATGAACAGGATGTTCATAAAATCAGACGTGGAATCATCTGCGGCTGAAAGATGAGATAAACTTCAGTGACTATCTTCCATCGTTCAAGATAACCTCTGGTGAGGTATTCATGCTGAAAAGGAAAACATTCCTAATTGAATATTGAATAGAAAGATTTTTCTGTGAATTGAAAAATCGGTGAAAATCAAATGTTTCCAACCTTTTTCCATCTTTTCAAAGTGAGATTGCTCCTAGCAAATGTGTTTTCCATTTCTTCTGGTCTTCCTGATGATCGTGGAAGCGTAAGATAGATTTTCGTCGACCAAAATGTATTGAAGACCTCGTGAATGCGATGCCTCTCTTGCATCATTGTTATAAATAATTTCTGGTGAGTACTCTCTTTTGGAAAACATTCTTGTTCGTCTCATTCATGTATATGAGTTCTCAATTAAGATTGGAATAGAAAGTCAAATAACTACCTGAATAAAGAAAATCAATTTCAGATTTTTTCTTTTGAGTTAGGGATGTAGTTCAATGTCCAGCGTGGTTCAAGCCGGGAAATTGGTTGTTTTCTGTAAGACATTCTCAAAAAATAACCTCATTTTTATTGGGAATTTTTCAATTCACAGAAAAATATTTCTATTCAATATTCAATTGAGTATGTTCTCCTTTTCAATAGGTAGGTAGTCAGTAATTTTGGGAATACTTTGAAACCATTGTTTGATTTGAGTTTTGGTGAATTTCTGATACATTTTGATCCATCATAAGGTGAATAGTCACTCCAATAACTTTACCTGAGCTCAACAGCCATGCACATTCCTTATGCAAAAATTAATTTAGATATGTCATAGTGTTAAAGTTAAAGGAATACAACTAGCTATAAAACTTGTATAAGTAAAGCTCACATTGATTGAATAACATGAAAATACACATGTGTTGCAATTTGATAAGTTCCACCCAAGTATCTCCACATTATTTGAACTATTGGATTTTTTTCTCTTTTCATAATACACTTATCAAAATATATCTTATTCAGAAGAAAATGATCATTAATCAGCCCTTCACGGCCTCCTATGATCAGAAAAAGCTCAGCATGAATTGAAAAAATTCGAGGCATTTTAAGCAGAATTTTGAATGGAGCATTTGAATCAAATATTATCAAAGGCCTCTTTATGGAATTCATCTCTTATTTGCTAATACCTTCGTTTCCGCAAGCAATGGTATTTCACCCCTGTAGGGTTGAAGTGGTGTGATAAAACTACCATGAATGTTACTCCTGCACAAAATCTATCACCATGGCAAATTTGGGTCGATTCGTGGATTGGTTGTAGTGTGATGGGGTAACAAATACACGAAGCATCTTTTAGATCTATTGTATTTGGCTATCTCATTTTATCCTTTGTTAGAAATTATCATAACTTAGGTTTTCTCAGGAATCATGTGTTTGTTGATTCATTAACAGTTGATTCATTAAAAATCTAGAATCATTATTCAGATGGTGAGAAATCAATGGCCACAAGAAATTTTTTGAATATCATATTTTTTTTTCAGCATTTCCGTAGCTTATTCCATTAGAGAGCATTGAGCCAATATTTCATCTCTTCTACAGACCAGAAATGGCATTTGCTTGTTTTGAGGTATATTCTAACTTCTAGTTTAATTTACCTGAAGTTCCAGTGAAGCTGATAAAACCAACAAACGAAATCATATTCAATCTTCTTCATTAATTTTCAGATGCAATTTCTGGGAAATACCCCACAACACTGAAGGAGTACGAAATATCAACAAGAGATTGGCATCGTCATGCCAAGCAGAGAAAAGAACGGGAAGCACCGTTGGCGCCCTAAAATTGTATTAATATATTCAATATTGATGTTTTCGGCTGGAAATTATTTTGAATTTATTCCCAGAATTTTTATGGAAATGTTTGAGTAAATTTTGTTTAGTAATATTTTTTTTTTCATACTCATCTCATTTTTACTGCAACCTCTATCGGAACCCACTATAGAATATGTCTCCAGAAAGCTAGGAAAGCAAGGTGAGCAGAACTTATTTTTTCATTACTGGAAAATTATAAGCTAATTAGAGATTTGAATGCTCTATTCCGAAATTTTGTGCTCACATATATTTTTTAACCTGACATGTTCTGCTGGCTGAACAAAAATTAGCAGATCAAGGTGAACGGATTATAATTTCCTTCAAACAGAAAATCATAAGTTATCAAGGAGTAGCGATTTGAGTGCTCTTTTCTGAAACTTCCTGTCCCTTTTTGAAAATATGTATAATGTATGTTGTTAAGGTAGCAGAATATGTTCTATTAAAGAAATGAGTACATCACTTGAATAGCTCATAATTTTTCAATCATGAAAAAAATTCTGCATTCCTTGTTCTGCTGGCTTTATCACATCTGTAGAATGTGAGTTCCATGAAATCCCTAGTGAGATGTAATCTGATTCAAAATGTGATTCACTTTCAAGTAAAATTTAGCATCCTTGTGAAACCTCGGATTGCTCTATGTGACAGAAAGTTGAGGTCCATTAGTCTTCTCATTGAATATCTTCATCGATCTACATGTTATTGCGATAGATACATCAGGATTAAAGGTGTATGTAATATTCTTGGGGAGCACAATTTATTTCTCTCAGGGCTTCCCTGACGTCAGAATATGACACAATCAACGAGTAGAAAAGTACCTCCCGTTCAGAAATGGTGGATGGTCTTCCCAACTTCACATTGTGATTACAATGTTTCCTACCTCAATGTGACTCAAAATGTGATGTAAAATAGGGAGTCGCATTCAGGTAACTGCGAGTTCCATTTGTCATCAGAATGTGAAGTAGAAAATGACCAATAGGGCCCGGAATAGAAGTGCTGGAGATGGCAATATGAGTCGCAATTTGACTTACAGATGAGATCTGAAACGTGGATGTGGGTTCCCCTAACATATCTGAGATCAATGTGTGTCTACTGGGGAGAACCACATATGTCCCCCAAAATATTTATATACAAATCGGTTATATTTCACGGAAACTCTATATATTTTCTATATAAATTGTAATGATAATTGTTCGACAGAGAAAAAAAACGTTATGATACGAGCTATACCACTTCACAATCATTTGAAATGATATGAACCCATATTAGCAGCGTCTATCATAGATAACGTATAAGAAATTTAATTCCATGAAAATTATGTTTATGATATTATAACTTCATCCTTATCTGAAAATTTGATTAATGAGATTCTAGATGAATTCATCAGCTACGATCCACACATCCTGTTCAAAATTTAAACTGATAACGACGAACATTTCGTAACATTTCTAGATGAAAAACTTCTACGGACAACCGCTTGGTACAAGAAACCATCCAGCTTCGGCAGATAATTGAATTATTATCTAGCAAGCATTGTTTCATTGATGTAAACACAAATCATTTTGAATGATTGTTGATGTGTTTTCACTCGTACCATAACTTTTTTCTTTCTCACAATTGTCAAAATCTACCAATAAAATCAATTCCAAAATGACTGAAACCAATCTCAATAAAAAAGTGAGTACGACTTTACGTTATGTTACGAATGGAAATAATGACGATTTGCTATTTCCTCAATTGCAGTTGCTCCGATGAGTTGATAAATATTCTAAAATCTGCATTTGATTTGATGTATAGAAACCATGTACTATGTGCTAACTATAACCTCATTTGGCTATCAAATATGATGGCTGGTTATTTAGAGGATGAAAGAAGTTTGTAAGGAATTCGAATGCGATCACCTTTAATAACCGAAATGCAATCAACTGATTGAATTCTTCCAACACAAAATAACGTCGAAATTCATTTCCATCCAAAACGGTTGACGAATATGGTGAAAACTAATGTGATCTTTCGTATTCAATCAGCCGGTGATCATTCAAGCTGGAACAACAGCACTATGATAATGATGATTATTGCTTGATGACTGGCAATAAATAGTGTTGATTATCTCTATTCAAGTAAACATAGGGAGTTTGATTGAGTGACAATAGAAAGTGATTTGATGTGTGTGATATCATTATCGTGGTGGCCTCTCACTACCCGCACTTGTTGTCATCTTATGTGATTGTCTGATGCATGCACAGTACAATCAGAATGAGCCCGATGTGTTTCTCGAGTGAGTGATTCTTAGGAATTCGCCATATTTATAATGCAACCTAGTCAGTCGAGAAATGGGCTGAAATTTGGTGTGTTTGAGTGGGGCGATGACACCAAAAATAGGGTGAGCCCTAGAGAAATTGGAATAGATAGGGAAGGGGGAGAACAAAACAATTATGGAGACTCCAACGTTGAATATTCTCGATCAATCGATCAGTTGATTTTCCTTGTGACATATATAGGAACTATATTTCAAAGAAGATGAAACATTTGCAATTGTAGCACACACCCATGAACAAAATTCACTTAATTTAATTTTTATTCGAATGCCACAAAGTAACAAATAGCTGATTTCAAAGTTTTGGTTTTCCTCAAATATTCTGGTATTCTAATTTATGAGCTCTTCATCATTTCTAGTCGATTGAATTTACAAATTAATAATGTTATCCCCTAAATCTCATTTCAATGATCCAAAATCAGTTTATCACATTCCTTCTTTTTTCTACTTTCTTGAGCTCATCTATCACTCTTATTTCTTCTAGGTTTCATCGCCGTATGTTACCATTTCATTCAATTTTTTTTTCCTCTCATAGAAGGAAGAACCTTGCTGTGTTGCCTAATCATCGCATTTCGTTTGCAACCACGACTCTAGTTATTGAAATGCATGTCAAAAAATTACCAAATGAAGTATATTTTTCGATATATTTGGATGTATTTGAGTTACTTGGGCAAAACATAGTTTTATGATACCTTCGTTGTCAGTAACGTTGAGAATCACGTGAAAAGAAATGTAAAGTTGTTCTTAACTGCTTTCTTAGTTGTTCCACCAACTCTCAGAAGTTAATAAAAAGTTGAAAGAGTTGAGATCACGGGGGCCTTACCTTCTATAGTGGGTCACGAAACCACTCTTTAGGGCCTTGAAACATTTTTCACCGGCTACTGGAGTCGAACTCGCGTCGGGTGGAAACAGTGAGTATAAGACTTATGCTCGTACCACTAAGCCACCAGCCCCAAGGTTCCTATATTCAAAGTTCAAAAAAAGCAATAATATAACAGGAAAAATTCACCAATATGACCTTTCAGGCTAGATGAAATCTTCACTCCCAGGAAAGAGAACACGAAAATATAACGCCATCCCACCAAAATACAACGCCATCCCCCCAAAAGATATTCAGAATCTCGTTCAGATTCACTTCATGTAACTCCTAGAAGTGGTAACGTAGTCAATAATTAACAGTTCGAAACTGATTTCGAATACCCACTATAACTCCAGCATGGTCCTCATTTGAAAATTCACGGAAAGTTGATAGACCGAAATTCCTGTAAACGGAATTAAAATGTAATTTGCCAAACTTGTTACTTGTTGATAATTTCAGACAGAGTTCAACCTCTCGAAGAGTACATATTAGCCAGACTCTATTCTCTGATGTTTATTAGTAAACTCAACTTGGAACATAATTTCAGAAGTTGGAATTCCCTAACTCCCAGATGATAAATTAGTAAATCAATCGATAGAATGATCTTTCTCGGGGGATTGGTTGAGAAGACACAGTGTTATGAAATAGCAATTTGATAATTTCATAAAACTCTTCTATATAATTGAATTGAATTATCTTACATATATTACATATACAGAACAATTGATATCCAAACTTCAACAAAATATTAAACAAGCAACCAATAAGTCAGAAGATCAGAAATGAAAAAGAAACCTTGGATAACTAGAAGACTGATAACATCCATAAAGGAATGAGATAGACTCTATAGAGTCATGCAAAATGATCCCTGTGATAATAAAATGAAGATGAAAAATTTCGAAATAAATTGACAGGACTGGTGAAACAGGCTGAAAAAAGGCATATTCAGGCGCAAAATATAGAATCTTTAAACTCTACAAAAAAACTATGGTCATGTGTCAATGAAATTTGTAATTCAAAGTTAAAAAAAAAGATATTAATTGAATGAAAAACGAGACGTGGGATAAAAACCAAAAGTGATATATCTAGGGCATTTGTGAATTTTTTTACAAATATCGGTAAAAACTTGGTACAGCAGATTAAAGTCGATCAGAGAAAAAAAATTAAGGAAAATATAATGATGAAAATGAAATAGATTTCATTATATATTTCTCTAAGGACAGGAAAGTGACACAAATAGACAACAATCGGGCAGAAACTCTAAAATATATGTGTCGGCACCCCTAAACTATTCAATAAATGAAACATTTGAAGGCGGAGTATTTCCAAATGTTTTGAGAGTTGCTGTTATCAAACCTCTCTTCAAAAAAAGGAAATAAAATGGAAAATGAAAATCATCGACTGATACCATATATCTCTAGCATTGCCAAAGTTTCTTGACATGATTTTTGGGTAACCTTCCACAGTCTGAAAATGTAAATATAATCAGAAAAATCTATACAAAGTGTAGAAAGACAAACTAATCAGTTCACCCCGATAAGTTACTGCTTCACCAAATTATATTTCCTATAGAAAAATGATTCGATTTGTCAGTAACTTCTCGTTCCCTGAATATGCCTATGAAAAAATAGTGAAAATTCAAATGATACTTCTCTATATAGTTTTTGATTGACGTTTCAGGGACTATATCTGCCCCAGTTCTCAAAATTTTCTAAATCTCCTTCAATTGTTTTAATAATTCGGATTTTTTCTTGCAGAGTCTCTCTCGCTTTTTCAACTGACGGATGTCAATTGAGATCTGCCAAAAAAAATTGAGAGTGACGTATTGCTCATTTGATATATGGGGTGTTGCTCAGATCAGTTCATTAGCATTCTACCATATCTCACTTCCTCTCTGAGTAGAGGTAACCATGTATGATCCATTTTAACAGAATTTGTTGAAGAGCAGTTGTTATTGGAAAGGAGAATACAGGCCGTTTCTCTCAATTTTCTACTCTCTATCTATGTGGTTCATTCATCAAGATGTTTGTCCTATTCCATTCAATCGTATGATCGCCATTGGATGTGAGGATATGTTCTGCAATTTTCGATTCGGTTATTTGCCGATTTCTGATGTAACTCTGATGTTCACTTTGGCGCACTTCCAATGGTCTTCACGTTAT
Source organism: Gonioctena quinquepunctata (assembly GCA_018342105.1). Classification (NCBI taxonomy): domain Eukaryota; kingdom Metazoa; phylum Arthropoda; class Insecta; order Coleoptera; family Chrysomelidae; genus Gonioctena; species Gonioctena quinquepunctata. The sequence continues at coordinate 27,899 of JAFIRS010001485.1, read as the reverse complement.
ACCTATATAACTATCCACACGAACAAACTATGTTGTGAACACAGTTTTTGGTACTTCTGCGTTTTTTGGTTTTGTTTGGGTTAGTTTATATCTCAGTGTGTTTGTTGTTCTAAATGATGTTCTCACATCATACCTATGTCCAATTCGTTCGATCTTTTTAGATAATCCGGGGACATAAGGTATTATGTTGGTTGTGAAATGTGTGGGTGGTGGGAGTACTCCTGTTGGTTGTGTCAATTGGTTGTTTGATGGATTTTTGTTTTCAATGTCAGTGATTGTTTTTTCCACGAACTGATCTGGATATGCATTTTCCTAGAGAGCAGATATTATGAGGTTTATTTCTTCCTGTAGATTCTGGTTGGAATTGCAAACTGTTTGGGCTCGATTATAGGGACATTCAACTATGCCTTTTTCCACACTGGCATGATGGTTTGGGTTGTAGTGTACATATCGATTGGTATGTGTCTTCTTTCTGTGTACAGATGTTTCCATTCGGGATGATGATTTTTGGATCATGACATCTGAAAAGGGGAGTTGGTGGTTTTGTTTTGATTCTAACGTGATTTTGATCGTCGGTTCTTGACCGTTTATATGATCCAAGAAAATGTTTGATTCTTCTTCAGTTCGATTCCAGATGAAAGAAACATCATCCACGTATCTCCACCATATTTTTGGACCATTGTGGAATATTTCAAGGAAGGATTCTTCAAAGTATTTCATGAATATTTTACTCAAAATATGTGACAAAGGAGAACCCATCGCCATACCGAACTCTTGTTGATAAAATTCGTTCTTGAATTGGAAATATGTTTTTTCTGTGCATAGTTTGAGTAATTCAATGATGACACTGATATCCGGTTTTGTTTCTGTCTTCAGTGATGTGTCATATTCTGATCTTTCTTTCATGATTCCTAGAGTAAACAAACTTTCGACATCAAAACTTGCTAGAAGATCTCCATCTTGGATTTGTAATTCATTCAATTCCTCCAGAAAGTGAGGGGTATTCCTTATAAAACTTTTTCCATTTCCAGATAGTGGTTTCAGAATGTTGAGTAGGTATCTAGCGAATTTTTGTGAAGGAGATCCAATGGAACTCACAATAGAAACGTCGAGACCATTGGAAGTGTGCCAAAGTGAACATCAGAGTTACATCAGAAATGGACAAATAACTGGATCAAAAATTGCAGAACATATCCTCACATCCAATGGCGATCATATGATTGAATGGAATTATACGAAAATTTCGATGAAAGAACCACATAACGAGAGGAGAAAATTGAAACCTAAAATAGGTAGAAATGACTTAAAATTAACCATCAGTCGCAAGTCTGAAGGCAATTTCAACCATCCATGCCGTTGACTTATCAGGCAAAATGTTCTGATTGCCCAATTTTCGGCTTCTGGATTACTTCCATTTTTCCCACATTGGTAAATTTAAGGTAATTATTACGTAAGAATAACCTTCGCCAATTTGGTTGCTGACCTATTCGAAGGTCGAAAGGTTGTTGGGCCTGCGAATCCAAAGCCATATACCCCCTTCCCGCTTCCATCACGTATTATTATTACATATGTAACAGATAGTAAATTGAGATGAAATATACGGTGAACTCTGTGTTCTTTTTGTTACCCAAGTTTCTTCCATCTCTCACTTTGAACTTCAGGTATGAATCGTTAAAAGGAAACACTATTTAGGTGAATTTACTATCTTCGACCTATTGGGCAAAATGTCTTAATATCCCAATCCTAGACTTCTAAATTACTTCCATATTTTTCCCGTATTGGTAAATCTGACTCATTCTTCTATCCAATAACAACTGATTTTCAACCAATTCTGTTGAAATAGATCATACATGGTTACCTCTACTCAGAGAGAAAGTGAGATATGGTAGAATGCTAATAAACTGATCTGAACAACACCCCATATAGCAAATGGGCAATACGTCACTCTCAAACTTTTTTGGCAGATCTCAATTGACATCCGTCAGTTGAAAAAGCGGAAAAGACTCTGCAAGAAAAAATCCAAATTATTAAAACAAATAGAGGGGATTCAGAAGATTTTGAAAACGGTGGCAGATATAGTACCTGGAACGTCAATCAAAAACTATATCGAGAAGTATCTTCTGAATGTTTACTATTTTTTATAGACATATTCAGGAGACGAGAAGTTACTGACAAATCGAATCATTTTTCTATAGGAAATATAATTTGGTGAACGCAGTAACTTATCGGGGTGAACTGATCAGTTTGCCCTTTCTACACTTTTATAGATTTTCCTGATTATATTTTCATTTTCAGACCGTGGAAGGTTACTCATAAAAAATGTCAAAAACGTTGTTTCTCGACAAAAAACCACATTCATTCAATAACTGCCAAAGTCTATGAGAAAATACTTGAATAAACACTAACAAATTATCTGTCTGTCAATAAGTGTACTTACTTACATCAAAGTGCTACAATTCAATCAAAAAAAAAAAAATCCAACCGTTCGCATTTTTGTCGACTTGGTAAAAGCATTCGATACAATAAGTCATTTCGAGTCAGTCGAAACAATGGGAGATATAGGTTTCATAGAAATCTCACTTCAACTCATTCGTAACTACTTGAGCAACCGTTGGGAATGTTTGAAAATTGAAAATGAATATAGTAGAATTCAAAGAGGTGCAATATAGAGTTCCGCAGAGAACGACCTTGGGGCCAATTTTTTCCAATATTAATGTCAACGATCTATTCGTAATTTAGTCGAGGCTCCACCTGATCAGCTTTACCGATAATACAGTAAATATTTCAATCTAGTAGTTGGGCTGAGCTGAAAAATAATGTGGAAAAGGTTTCCAAAATAATAATAAACTAGTTTGGATCTATATTACTTACAATCAATTTCAACAAAACTAATTCCTTACTTTTCGCTTCCTACAATAACCACTTACCGACATACAGTGTTCTTGGCGAATCCACGAAACATTCTATCACAATCTGTTGAAGAACACACACAAACAAACTTTGTCACCACAAAAATTAGCTTTCAATTATTTATAGGAAAACTCACGTAAGATCAGCTGATAATGAGATATAGAGTTATCGCTTGAGGAGTGCACCCGAGAAACATGTCAGACAACTAAAAGTTATTCAACAATATATATTGAAAATTATCATGAAAAAACCTCATTATTACCCTACAAATGAACTATACGATGAATCACAAATATTCGACATCGAACAACTGTTCTGCCTCACAATTCTGACAGGAACTCACAAAACAGGAAATAACTCAATAGAGATTGATCACATATGTCGCAACCGACATGAAACTCGTATGTTTTCATTCCGTTCTTTCTCGAAAAATACTTATGTTTTGTATATGTGTGTATGTATGTTTGTATATATGTATATATATATATATATATATATATATATATATATATATCTATATAGACCAACTCAGCTTCCGTTTCATACTCGGCCCACCAAGCATCCACGTGTTTATACAAAGCAAACAGTTAATAGCCCACTCAGCCTCCGCTACTATCTCAGGCTAGTTAGCCTCCTCTGTATATGTTACATACGTTTTCTGGGAGTTTATGTAACTTGGCCTCCTTTTGAAGCTATTGTGTATTTACTGGGCCTCCTGACACTGTTGCCAATTTTTCAGTCAATATTCAATTCCACAGCATGATAACAAATCACACGGCCTGTTGAAAAGTTTATCCGGTAGTTGAAAGTTTGAATTTTGCTTCATACTCTGAAATGAAATTTATTTCAGTAGTATCGTATAACGAGAATATATAATCTACCTTCGATCATTCTGAAAATATTCAAGGAATAGTGGCTTAGAAGAGTTCCTAAAAATTATACTAGACAATAAGTATCCCATGATGAAAGCAGTAAACTATATTGGGTATATTTTTTTGCTTATTAGTCTTCATTAATAGTAAAAATTCCGGATTCAAATTCTAACGTTCCACGATCTTCCACTACGGTTGACCACTCTTATTTTATTTTTTATCGAAATTTACCAAAAATCCAGTTGGTATCTATACATCAGTAAGATTCCAGCAGAGTTCTTGAAACTGACAGATCCAAAGCTCTATACTGGTCACTGTTTTCGCCGGTCTTTGGTCACTTTACTGGTAAAAGAAAGTGCAAACTCAAGTACTATCAAAAGACACAAGCTATGGAAATTTTAAATACTAAATTCAATTGGAGATTCGCTGGATAATTAGTAAAATATTGCCAAAAGCCTTCTTTTGAAGGCGGCCACTACTGTTCATTCCATCCCTCCTACAAGAATACTTAATGACAAAAAAAACATAGGAAGTGCAGAAGGAATATTTCTAGTTGTTCAGATTGTATAATAAATATTAATGTCAATGAAATTCAAAAAAACATTTGAATGTTATATTATATTTGTAAATAATAAAAATTGTGAAGAAAATTGTTGACTCTTAACACCAGCATCTGAAGTAATCAACGTTCAATTCAACTGTTGACTTGAGATTACATTTCTAAAACTTACTTTGAAATTTATACTTTCAACACTTGCTCGCAATAACATCATAGAAACGCGCGCCGTCGATAGCAATTAGTTGGTAAATAGCCGCCACTAGTGAACAGTTATATTTATGTGTTGCATTTCGAGAAAAGTGACATAACTGCTTCGAGTGATTGTAGCGATCCACTGCGAATGGGCCTCTCGAACAAAAAATGTATTTTCGCTCTCAATACATACCTAATATTTGAACTCATAGTCAAACTGCAATGCTCATATCATACACTTCCTCATTAAATAGTGCGATCCATTAAAACCTCAGGCTATACCATTGAAGGTTGATTCTGAGTATCGATAAATAAATTATTTAGATTTGGAGAGATTTTCATGACTTTAACTTCAAAACTAACGGTATTTTCATTTTCACCCCTTTGGGGATGAAGTATCAAAACCTTCATAGTGGTTACTCATGTCATCATAGTCTAGTAAGAAGTGAGTTTCCGCGAAAATAGTTCCAAGCCTTCTGAATATATGAGCGATGACTCATTCGATTCGGGGTGTCATTCTGACGAAAATGTGCTAGTTTTTAACACAAAAAAAAATAAAAAAAGCCTTAGTTTTTGGTAGTAACTCAAGAACCTTGATGATAGATGAAATAAAAACAGATTCTTGAAGACGAGACTATTTACTATGAAAAAATTTTGTAACGGAAATCTATATCAATTATTTATAATTTTGATTCAATGTTGAAAATAGGGCTACGCGCGGGCGTTACGGCAGGAGTACAGCACCTCTTGAGAAAGCAATTCAAATACAATATTTTTTATACTATCGAAAATAAATTTAAAAATTCAAAAAAATCAAAGTATCAGCTGAACACCTGAAAAAATATAATTTCGTTATTTTGTTTTCATTGAATTTTGATAATCGGAGGCTATTGTTAATTAAGTAGTTTTGTGGGAATCACCGTTTTTATAAAAATTGTTTAGAGAATGACTCCATATTTTTTTTTGCTTTCTGGAGCACATTTTACATGTGTACTCAATGATATGCAGAAATTGATAAAAAATTGATTATTTTGTTAATTAAAAATTTCTTAAAATTACAAAATATGAGATATCGAATAAACATTGTATTTTTGATATTCCACATTATTATCAGTTTATGTCTGACAAAGACGTTTATTATATTCTTTTAAAATTGTTTTTTTCATTTTTCTCATCATTTAAATAATATATTTAGAATTTTTTTTCTTCAAAATGCGGAATTGGTTATTCCCACCTAATAGAAAAAATATATTTTTTATTAATAATTATTTAGTTAACAATTATCTTGATTAGGCTGATTTTTTTGGAGTAGTACAAAAATATCAAGAACAATTACATACAAATGCTGTGCCATATTTGTTATCTTTAGAAATTTATAATTATCACTGTCTTTAAACAATTTTATAGCGTGATATATCGAGTACACTGTAAAATGTGCTTCAGGAAGAAAATCATGGAGTCATTCGTGAACAATTATTCGGTTTTAATAAATCGGTTCCAAAAAACTACTCAAATAACGATAGCTTCCATTAATAAAATTGAATGAAAACAAAATTCAAAATTACATTTTTCCAATGATACATAATACAATAATTTTTGAATTTTTAAATTTATATTTAATAATATAAAAAATATGTTATGTGAATTGTCTCGAGAGGTGCGTGCAGTTCAGCGTAAGCCCACGCGAAGCCTCTGTTTAATTCATCGTTGAATTAAAATTATTAATAATGGGGATAGAGTTGCGAGAGTAACATTATCACAGGAAATTTCTCCTCTTTTAATTTTCCTTCGATAGTCGATAGTTTGAGATTTTTCCAAAACTAGAACCGTTTTATTTTTACTTTCCGTTTTTTTGTTAAAATCGAAAAATAGAGCTTTTAGAATGTCATCCTGAATCGATTGAGTTTGATACACGGATTTTTCCTAAACAACATATGTTATAAAAGGAAAAAAAATATTATCCCATAGCGCAATTGGAAAATATTTTTATTTGTGGAAATATTGGAGAGATTCAGTATATATAGTTGATATTACTTATCATTTCATTATGAAAAAAAAACTTCTCGATACCTACTTTCAATTTCGAAATGTGTTTTAATGGTACCTCAGTTTATTTGGATCTATTTTCTTAGTTTCCTTTCAAGAAGATTGAATATATTATTCATTGAGCATAATTATTTCTATTCAATTTCATTATTTCCTATTCTTTTCAAATCTCAATAACACAGTGAATAATTTTCTTCGGTAATATAAATAATAATTTGAGTAGTTTTCAAGATCTGTGAAATATCGTTCCTCTTCCATTCGATTTTCTCTGTACCATTTAGAACTCTCATTATAAGGTTTTCTTCCTAAAATATATTATTGTATTGTTATATTATTATCAACTAGCATTTTTTCCATATGTTTTCATCTAGCTATAGCTCAGGCTATTCCGTGATTTCGTTTCCCGTTATCTCTGTTATCCGTTATCTCGTTTGGGTGGCATAATTGATTTGACAGCGGAAGTAATGACGACCATTCAAATTACCTTCCCCTTCACCCCCGAAGGGGGCATTTTAAAAGGTTTAACACGAATTTTTTTTCGGACAAAAGCCAAAAAAACCAATTTTCCCTTTTTCTAACTTTAAAATTTAAGAACCTAATAAAAAAATTTCAATTTCTTTAGTGTGAATTTAAAAACACCGAAATGTCATATGTAAAATTTAAATTCATTTTTAATCCCAACTTATGTTACCCCATTTGACCGTTTGGCCGAAGCCGAAATTCATGGGGAACCGTCGGACCGGGCCCGTACAAATCGAAATTTACTTCCCCTTTGTGTTTCCCCCTTTCGGGTTCGTTTGGAGGGCCAAAAATAGCCCCAACTTCCCTTTCGGTGTGTGTTTTCGGAAGATGAAAAACTTTGTTATATACTGTCAAAGAATGCCATCTTTCGCTTGGTGAGTTGTTGTCTGGCGTTGGTTAGTGAATCAGTCGTCGCATTATATAAGGGGATATTCGGTTTTATTAAATGTTAGGGGATATGTTCTGTGACCTTGTGGTATTTTCTTTAGCTCGATTTACAACATACTTTACACACCCAAAATTATCTTTGTTTTTTGAAAAGTGATGTTTGATAAAATTGTCAGGGGCCCTTCCGTTTTTTCATGAATACTGTATCTGGGAAACCTGGAATGCCTTCAAAGTTATGATAATCCTCTGGGGAAAGTTACCCGTAATTTCTTATTTTACCCAAATAATAATACAAATCAAATACAACCTTAAGTATAGATTTTCGATATGAAATGCAAAACGTTTCAGGTCAAATACTTCTTTACACGGATATTTCCGGAGGAGGCATATGTTTCATTCAATGGTTAAATTTTTGCTTGAGAAGATACAGTTTGGTGTTTTGCTGGGATGGATGTTTGAGTGATTTGGTTTACGTCAAATTTCGAAATGGTGAAATATCGCATATTCCCCGGGAACGTATCGCATAATATAAATTCGGAATCAATGGAGTATTAATACTCAAATTGGGAGGCAGCTTTCCCCAAATTTTCGTCGTGCGCGGAATACATGTCTTCGATGACATCTAAATTTTTTGATATTTGTGTGGATCCGTGTGCCATTGGAGAAAGGGACCTTCATATACGTTTCAACACTATTAATAAAAAGTATATAGCAAAGAGGACTGGGCTTAGGTTATCACCGGAATCGACTTTCCCCCATTTTTTGTGGCAGTGTTTTTCTTTTGTTTCATTTATTTTTTAAAGGCGGGCGTTCGTAGGAGTCGGGAATCGGGGTTCAGTGAACTCAAATAAAGCGAGGCCCCCTTATACTATATATATATATATATATATATATATATATATATATATATATATATATATTTTATATATATATATATATATATATTTATATATATATATATTATATATATATATATATATATATATATTTATATATATATATATATATATATATATATATATATATATATATATATATATATATATATATATATATATATATATATATATGGTATAATACCTCCGGCCATGTTAATTTTGGAGGTTCACTGAGATTCGATGTCACCGAGCCTCGATATACGGACGCCCGGTAACCACTTTAAAAAATGTCGCATACGACATGTAACATAGTAACAAACACTTTGCCACAAAAAATATGGAGGAGTCCAAGTTCCCGATTTTTGATAGCCATTTAAAATTTAGTGCAGTCCCTCGCCGCGAAGTGCGCTGCTTATATACTTTGTTTATGTTATAGTGTTTGAAACGTATACTGAAGGTCACTGGCTTCCAATTTGGCAACACCGGGATGCAAAAAATATCATTCATTTTAGATTGTCAAGAAACATGTATTCTTTCCGCGCACGAACGAAATAAATTGTGGAAGCTGCAATTGCCTCCCAAATATTTGAGAATGAGCCTGGTAAATACTTTTCTCATCGATTTCGCAATTTATATTACTGCGATTACGTCAAGATTTATTCGGAGTCCACTGAAATATTGCGATATTTCACCATTTCAGAAAAGGTACTTGACAATGTAATACACAAATCACTCAAACAATTTCTCATGCAAGATTCAAAAAAGGACACCAAACTTTCGCCATCTCTCAAGCAAAAAAAAATTAATTTCTTTCATCGAATGAAAACAATCTTCATATAGAATCCCTACTTGAATATATTCCGTGTGAGTTGAGTATTTTGTGAACCTGAAAAACACTTGCATTGTTTTCCACATATCAGAAAATCTATATTCTCGTAATGTGTCTTGAATTTGATTTGTATTATTCAGTTTGGTTATTATATTGTGTACCACGAAAGTTACTGAATGAGGTTGCTTTAGAATGGATTATTAATTAACTGAATGTAGGAATCTGGGGTATTCCAAGGTTCAAGATTACAGATAAATCATGAAAATTTTCAGGTAAACGACTCAAATGAATTCAATTTTAATCAGAACATGCTACTGTTCAAATGTACAGAAAAAGGATGGAATTTTTGGGTGTGTGACAAAAGTTATGTTATAAAAATCAGTAGCCCATTGTTTTAGAAATATACCAACAAAAAATAGTCAACAGAACATATACATATAGACACTAATGAATTGAAATAATCTATACATATATAATTACATGTCCTGACTGACCGATTCACTAACTTCAACGCCCAGACCAAATAACTCAACACAAAGAGCTGAAATTTTGATAGCGTATTCCTATGATGACATGAGTATATAACCAAGTTTTTCAATACTCCATCCCTAAAGGTGAAATCACAATACCGTTAGTTTTGAAGTTCGAGTCATGGAAACTGCTATTTTGGCCTTTTCTTTCAAATAACGAAACACGTATTTTTAGATTATTGAAATTCAACCCCTAAAGGGTAAAAGGGTTAAATGGGTTCGAAAGTTTGTACTGGAGTACCCTTAGTTTCCGACTTGGGTTCATAAAATTGGTATTTCAGTGTCTTCAGCAATCCAAACCCTAAAGGAGTCAAATGGGGCGTGGAACATTTTAAGTTAGGATCATGAAAATGGATATTTGAGGTCTTTTACATATGAAGACATTTGTTTTCCAGTGTTTTTAGAAATTCAACTACTAACGGGCGAAATGGGGCTGAAAATGTTTATTAGGTTCCGTGAGTTTTTAGTTAGAATAATGGAAATTGGTGTTTTGGCTCTGTCACGAATAAATAAATCGTGTTAAACTTCATTCAAAATGCCATATCTACAGGGTGGAAAGGATTGTGAATTTGTAATAGTCGTCACAAAGTATTACTTCTGCACAATCAATCATGCCACCCAAACGAGATAACGAGATAACATGATAACGGGAAACGAAACCACGGAATAGCCTGAGCCATAAGCTAGATGAAACATATGGAAAAATGCTAGTTGATAATAATATAACAATACAATAATATATTTTAGGAGGAAAACCTTATAAGTGAGAGAGTTCTAAAGGGTACAGAAAATTGAATGGAAGAGGAACATTCTTCACAGATCTTGAAAACTACTCAAAATTATTTATTTATATTACTGAAGAAAATTATTCACTGTGTTATTGAGGATTTGGAAGAATAGAAATAATGGAATTGAATAGAAATCATTATGCTCAATGAATAATATATTCAATTCCTTCTTGAAGGAAACTATGAAAATAGATCCAAATAAACTGGGGTACCATTAAAACACATATTTGAAATTGAAAGTAGGTATCGAGAAGTTTTTTTTCATCATGAAATGATAAGTAATATTAATATATATTACTGAATCCTCAACCAATATTTCACAAATAAAAATATTTTCCAAACCATGCGCTATGGGATAATATTTTTTCCTTTATAACATATGTTGTTTAGAAAAATCCGTGTATCAAACTCAATCGATTCGGGATGACATTCTAAAAGTCGTATTTTCGATTTTTTAACAAAAAACGGAAATAAAATAAAATCGGTTCTAGTTCTTTGGAAAAAGCTCAAAACTATCGACTATCGGGAAACTTAAAAAAAGATAAATTTCCTGTGATAATGTTACTCTCGCAACTCTCATCCCAATTATAATAAATTTAATTCAACGATGAATTAAAACAGAGTTCGTGGGCGTTACGCTTGAACTACAGCACCTCTCGATAGAGCAATTCACATAACTATTTTTTATATTATTAAATATAAATTTAAAATTCCAAACAATTATTGTATTATGTATCATTGGAAAATGTAATTTTGGGAATTTTTTTCATTCAATTTTGATAATGTAAGCTATCGTTATTTGAGTAGTTTTTTGGACCGCCGATTTCATTAAAAACCGAATAATTGTTCACAGAATGACTCCATGATTTCTTGTTTCCTGAAGCACATTTTACAGTGTACTCTGATTATATCACTCTATAAAATTGTTTAAAAGTTACTTAGTTTGGTAATTATAAATTTCTTAAGATAACAAAATATGAGAAACACACATAGTTTGTTGTATATGGTTGTTCTTGTTACTTTTTGTACTACTCAAAAAAAATCAACGCCAATCAAAGTTTGTTTATAACTAATTGTTAACTAAATAAAGAATTATTAATAAAAAAAAAAAAATTTCCTATTAGGTGGAGAATAACTAATTCCGCATTTTGGAAGAAAAAAATTCTAAATATATTATTTAAATAATGAGAAAATGAAAAAAACAATTTTAAAAATAATATAATAAACGTTGTGAAATGTCTCTCGTCAGACATAAAACTGATAATAATGTGGAATATCGAAAAATACAATGTTTATTCGATATCTCATATTTTATAATTTTAGAAATTTATAATTAACAAAATAATCAATTTTTATCAATTTCTGCATGATATCATCAAGTACACATGTAAAATGTGCCCAGAAAGCAAAAAAAAATATGGAGTCATTCTCTAAACAACTATTCGGTTTCTATAAAACGGTGATTCCCACAAAACTACTTAATTAACAATAGCCTCCGATTATCAAAATTCAATGAAAACAAAATAACGAAATTATATTCTTTCAGGTGTTCAGTTCAGCTGATACTTCGATTTTTTGAATTTTTAAATTTATATTTGATAGTATAAAGAATATTGTATTTGAATTGCTCTTCTCAAGAGGTGCTGTACTCCTGCCGTAACGCCGCGCGTAGCCCTATTTTCAACGTTGAATCAAAATGATAAATAATTGATATAGATTTCCGTGACAAAATTTTCCATAGTAAATAGTCTCGTCTTCAAGAATCTGTTTTTTATTTCATCTATCATAAAGAGTTCTTGAGTAACTACCAAAAACTAAGGCTGTTTTTTTTTTTGTTTTGTGTTAAAAACTAGCACAATTTCGTCAGAATGACATCCCGAATCGAATGAGTCATCGCTCATATATTCAGAAGGCTTGGAACTATTTTCGTAGGAAATTCACTTCTCTACTAGACTATGATGACATGAGTAACCACTATGAAGGTATTTTGATACTTCATCCCCAAAGGGGTGAAAATGAAAATACCGTTAGTTTTGAAGTTAAAGTCATGGAAATCTCTCCAAATCTAAATAATGTATTTATTGATACTCAGAATCAACCTTCAATGGTATAGTCTGAGGTTTTAATGGATCGCACTATTTAATGAGGAAGTGTATGATATGAGCATTGCAGTTTGACTATGAGTTTAAATATTAGGTATGTATTGAGAGCGAAAATACATTTTGAGAGGCGCCATTCGCAGTGGATCGCTACAATCACTGAGAGCATTTATGTCACTTTTTCTCGAAATGCAACACATAAATATAACTGTTCACTTGTGGCGGCTATTTACCAACTATTTGCTATCGACGGGTCGCGTTTTTATGATGTTATTGCGAGCAAGTGTTGAAAGTATAAATTTCAAAGTAAGTTTTAGAAATGTAATTTCAAGTCAACAGTTGAATTGAAAGCTGATTACTTCAGATGCTGGTGTTAAGAGTCAACAATTTTCTTTACAATTTTTAATATTTACAAATATAATATAACATTCAAATGTTTTTTTGAATTTCATTGACATTAATATTTATTATACAATCTGAACAACTAGAAATATTCCTTCTGCACTTCCTATGGTTTTTTTGTCATTAAGTATTCTTGTAGGAGGGATGGAATGAACAGTAGTGGCTGCCTTCAAAAGAAGGCTTTTGGTAATATTTTACTAATTATCCAGCGAATCCCCAATTGAATTTAGTATTTAAAATTTCCATCGCCTGTGACTTTTGATAGTACTTAAGTTTGCACTTTTTTTTACCAGTAAAGTGACAAAAGACTGGCGGAAACAGTGACCAGTATAGAGCTTTGGATCTGTCAGATTCAAGAACTCTCCTGGAATTTTACTGATGTATAGATACCAACTGGATTTTTGGTAAATTTCGATAAAAAATAAAATAAGAGTGGTCAACCGTAGTGGAAGATCGTGGAACGTTAGAATTTGAATCGGGAATTCTCACTATTAATGAAGACTAATAAGCACAAAATATACCCAATATAGTTTACTGCTTTCATCATGGAATACTTATTGTCTAGTATAATTTTTAGGAACTCTTCTAAGCCACTATTTCTTGAATATTTTCAGAATGATCGAAGGTAGATTAGATATTCTCGTTATACGATACTACTGAAATAAATTTCATTTCAGAGTATGAAGCAAAATTCAAACTTTCAACTACCGGATAAACTTTTCAACAGGCCGTGTGATTTGTTATCATGCTGTGGAATTGAATATTGACTGAAAAATTGGCAACAGTGTCAGGAGGCCCAGTAAATACACAATAGCTTCAAAAGGAGGCCAAGTTACATAAACTCCCAAAAAACGTATGTAACATATACAGAGGAGGCTAACTAGCCTGAGATAGTGGCGGAAGCTGAGTGGGCTATTGACTGTTTGCTTTGTATAAACACGTGGATGCTTGGGGCCGAGTATGAAACGGAAGCTGAGTTGGTCCATATAGATATATATATATATTTTATATATATATATATATATTTATATATATATATATATTATATATATATATATATATATATATAAATATATTTATATATATATATATATATATATATATATATATATATATATATATATATATATATATATAGGGTTTCTTTACATGTTTCTTGGGTAACCTTCCACAGTCTGAAAATGAAAATATAATCAGGAAAATCTATACAAGTGTAGAAAGAGCAAACCAATTAGTTCACCCCGATAAGTTACTGCGTTCACCAAATTATATTTCCTATAGAAAAATGATTCGATTCGTCAGAAACTTCTCGTTCCCTGAATACGCCTATAAAAGAATTGTAAAAATTCAAAAGATACTTCTCTATATAGTTTTTGATTGACGTTTCGGGGACTATATCTGCCCCCGTTTCCAAAATCTTCTGAATCTCCTTTAATTGTTTGAATAATTTGGATTTGTTCTCGCAGAGCCATATTCGCTTTTTTAACTGACGGATGTCAATTGAGATCTGCTAAAAAAGTTTGAGAGTGACGTATTGCTCATTTGATATATGGGGTGTTGTTCAGATCAGTTTATTAGCATTCTACCATATCTCACTTCCTCTCTGAGTAAATATAACCATGTATGGTCCATTTCAACAGAGTTTGTTGAAAAGCAGTTGTTATTGGAATGAAGAATACAGGCCGTTTCTTTCAATTTTCTTCTCTTGATGTGGTTCTTTCATCAACATTTTTGTCCTATTCCATTCAATCGTATGATCGCCATTGGATGTGGGGATATGTTCTGCAATTTTTGATCCGGTTATTTGTCGATTTCTGATGTAACTCTGATGTTCATTTTGGCGCACTTCCAATGGTCTCGCCGTTTCACCTATATCACATCACGAACAAGGTATGTTGTAAACACAGTTTTTGGTACTTTCTTCTGCGTTTTGTTTGTGTTAGTATAGATCTCAGTGTATTTGTTGTTCTAAATGATGTTCAATTCGTTTGATCTTTTCAGATAATCCGGGGACATAAGGAATTATGTTGGTTGTGAAATGTGTAGGTGGTGGGAGTACTCATGTTGGTTGTGTTGATTAGTTGTTTAATGGATTTTTGTTTTCAATGTCAGTGATTGCTTTTTCAACAAACTGATCCAAAAACCACATTCATTCAATTTATACAGGATGTTACCGAATAAGTGCGACAAACTTCAGGGGGTGATCCTTCATGAAAAAATAATGATAGTATGCTATATAACTTTTGTCTGCAAATGCTTCATTTTCCAAGATACTGGGTGTCAAAGTTTTCTTAAAAACTGACTATTTATTTATTGATCTGAAACCGGTCGAGATATGAAGATGAAATTCGGTAAGTTTCAAGAAGTAGTTATTGCGCATTTTTTTACATGCAATTAAGAATTTTATGTTCATCAATGGCACGCATACGGGTAATGATCTCAATTTTTTTGAAGAAAAAATGTACGCCACTGAGATATTAAAAATAATCATTTTCAAAGTTGTTGTTCAATTTGTGACAAAAAATCTCTTCTGCCTTTTTCTCGTATATTGCGCCGTTTTTATACAAAAAAATAAAACATCTCAACGCGAATTTTTCATTTCTTTAATACATTTTCAAGACCCATCTAATACAATAACGTTAAACCAGAACAATAACAGAAAATAACACTAATAAATAAATAGGCGCAAAGCTACAACGAATGTTCAGAATGACCTCCCTCAGACGTGACACAAGATTCAACTCTTCGCCCCATTGACTGTCGTATTCGCGCAAATATTCCTGGTGTATTTCTTATTGTCTCACAGCCGGCTATAATTCGATTCCTCAGGTCTTCAACATTCTCGACGGGAGTGGAATAAACTGATGACTCAAGAAAACCCCAAATGCAAAATTCTAGAGGATTCAAATCCGAGATCGAGCAGGCCAATGTTCCCTACCTCCCTATCTATCCAACGATTTGGATATACTGTATCAAAGTGATTACGTACAATAATGCTTAAATGGACTGGTGCACCATCATGCATGAACCTGAAGTGTTGTCTCATCTGTAGAGGAATTTCTTCAAGAAGAAGAGGGTCACTCTTCCTGTAGAAAATCAAAATAAGAGTCGCCTGTTAGTCATTGTGGAAAAAATATAGACCGATTAAATGATCATCAAGTACCCCCAAGTCATACATTCACTGAAAACTGATGCTGAAAATGAGCTTCAAAGGTTCCATGTGGATTTTCCTCAGCCCAGAGGTGATTGTTATGGAAATTCCGTATACACTGTCGACCAAAATGAGTTTCGTCAGTAAACAAAACGCCATTTGAAAAATTAGGAATTTGAGCGATTTGATGGAGAATCCAATGGCAAAAGACTAGGCGCGGAAAAAAGTCTCCAGGTAGTAGAGCTTGCACACGTTCAATGTCAAACGGATACAATTGCTGTTCTTTAATAATTTCAATTACAGTGGAGTGGCTTACATTCAGTATGTTGGCAATTTTTCGAGAACTTGTTTCAGGTAACTCCGCAATTAACTCGAGAACTGCTTCTTCTAGTTGCACAGTTCGCACTTTTCGAGGGCGCCCGCAGTCAGCCGTTTGTTTCTTAAATGTACCATTTTTGCGCAAACGTTGGTGAAGACGAGCAAATATTGTATGATGGGGTACCCTACGTCCTGGATACAGCTCAGCATAAAATCGTCGAGCTTGCCGACCATTTCCATTACTTCGACCATAGACAAAATGCATGTCTGACAATTCCGCATTCGTATAATTTTCCATTTTTTTCGATAAAAAAATATAAATAAGTTATTATCATTAATTTTATACCAAACTTAAAGTTCAAAAATAATGGAACGCTAATTTGGCATTTCTCTGAAATATTCGTATTCGACAGAATGTTGATAGTGGCCTACTAGCATCGCTACTAGATAAAGTATTAAGTAATGACAAATACGCGTTAAGATATTTTTTTTTGCATAAAAACGGCGCCCCATACGAAAAATAGGCAGGAGAGATTTTTATCACAAATTGAACGAGGAATCTAAGAAAGATTTTTTATTCGAAATATCTCAGTGGCGTACCATTTTTTTTTCTTTGAAAAAATTGAAATTTCATTTGATATCTCGAGCGGTTTCAGAGCAAAAAATAAATAGTCAGTTTTTAAGAAAAACTTCAACACCCCGTACCTCGGAAAACGAAGCATTTGCGGACAATAGTTATATAGCAAACCGTTATTATTTTTTCATGCAGAATCACCCCCTGAAGTTTGTCGCTCTTATTCACTGACACGCTGTATATATATATATATATATATATTTCTTGACTACATATGTTTATATCCTTCATTTTCCCGAAATAAGGGCCTTAGTCAGTCTATATATTTTTTATTTCATTCGACGTTTCGACATTGTTTATGTCATCTTCAGGTAAACTTTAAAATAATGTAAAACATGTAAAGTTAAAAACATAATACGTTACATAACATCAAATACGAATGATATTAAAAGAGACATTCAAAACTTACAATATAATTCAACCATTATTCTTTCATTTCATTTCATGTTTCATGATTGAATGAACGTTGTTGAATGTCTGAGATTGCTGGTATCGGGTTTGTTTTATCTGTTATAGTTTTTTACATATATATATATATATATTTATATATATATATATATATATATATATATATAAATATATATATATATATATATTTATATATATATATATATATATATATATATATATATATACATATATTATATATATTCACCTAACTTTTGTGGTTATGTATTTATTGAGCTTCAATATATCTCTATCTGTATTTTCATATATATTGTTGGATAAATGTATTTATTATTATCATATTAAGAAGATTCTGCAACTTCTCATACATAATTTCTTGTGGGCAATATCTAAGGAAAAAATCAAGTTTATATAATTTTGCCCTGAATAAAAATCTAATGACTCACAGCGGGAAGATTTTCAATTTCTTTTTATCATCTTTGGATCTTTCATATCAGAAAAATCCACAAATTATTTCCTGAATATTTGTTTTGACATTTAAAAACTGAAACCTAGTTGATATTTCGAACATACCACCCGATATTTTGAAACTTACGATTTTATTCTTTCAAGTTAAATATTTAAAAATCTAATTTTTATAATTGTATGTGAAATATCCAAAACGCTCCCTACTTTCCAGAGGGGTTGATTTGAATTTTTGATTAGTAATCTGAAGGTAGCATTTGAATAGCTTCGAACCTGGTAAAGGGGTTGACCATCGAAATAACGTTGTACGATGTTATTGTACTTTGGAAACATTTTCATTTCTTGCTGAATAATTTCGGACAATTGGAATTGGTTCAAAACTCAGATTCACGCAATGTTACATAGAGCAAACAGTTGTGAATGTAAGAAAGATGCTGGTGAATTTTTGTTGTCTATCGAATCTGCGTGAATCTGTGTGATGAAAACATGGGGATGATCCGCTTCTGAGCTGTGAAAGCGTAGTAAACAATTCCTGAAAATTTTGTAGATATTGATTTAAACACCGACAGTTTATTGATTTCAACATTTATTGAGGTATCATTGGCGGAAAGAGATACCAATAAATATAAACAAAAGTGAAGATCTTGACACTGAGTCCATTCGAAGCCGAATGTCTACGTTGATTTGTCGTTTTTTACCAAGTGTTGTTCATCCTGCACTTCTCCACCGTACTGATGAGGGCCGAGAGCCCGAAACACGTGTCTACGGTTAGCACTTTTCTCTGAGGGCTATGTCCATCAAATTCCTTCCATTTTGTTTTCAACAGTCCCCTCGATATTACTCTTTCATATATATATATATATATATATATATATATATATATATATATATATATATATATATATATATATATATATATATATATTTCTAGGGGATGGAGGGGAAGGAGGGGAAGGAAGTTTGCATGGGGGTTCCGTTAGTTTAATTTAGGGTCCTGGAATGAGTATTTGAGGTCATTGTTACAAATGTTTCAGTGTTCTCAGAAATTGAATCCCTAACGGGTGAACATTTCATGGGTTTCCGTTAGTGTTTAAGCTGGATCATGGAAATTGATGTTTGGCTGTTTTTTTCAAATGAATGAATCATGTCAAACCTTATTTGAAAATTCCATTCGCGAAGTACTTAAATGCGGTTAGTGAATTAGAAATAGTAGTCACGAATCATTACTCTCGCTGTCATATCGATTATGCCAGCCAAACGAGATAACGGCATAACGGGATACCGAGATATTAGTTTTGAAGTAGCAGCACGAAAATTGGTACTCGAGCTTTTCTTCTCAATTGATGTTAGGGTTTTCTAAAATTCAACGCTAAAGGTGTTTAAATGGGGGTTGAAAATTTGTATAGGAAGACCGTTAGTTTTGGAGTTGAGGTGATGAAAAATGATGTTTGAGGTCTTTGTAATAAATGAAAAAATACTTTTTTCAGTGCTTTTGAAAATTCAACCCCTAAAGAGGTGAAATGGGGGGCTTAATGGGGAGTGGAAGTTTGTATAGGGATTCTGTTAGTTTTCAAGTTAGTCAGAAAAATTGGTATCTGACGGCATTGTTACAAATGAAGTAAACTGTGTGTTGATGTCTTTTTGGGTGAAATGGGGTGTGAAAATTTGTATAGGTGTTCCGTTAGTTTTCAAGTTAGAGTCATTGGCATTTGAGGTCGTTGTTACAAAAAAATTACATATTCCATTGTTTTTAGAAATTCAATTCCTGGAGGGGTGAGAGTTTGTATGAGGTTCCTGTTAGTTTTTTTTGTCCCGTATGCGTTTCAATACCATTAATCCGATTGAGATAAAACTTTGGCGAGTTGTGTATACGCCCGCGAAATCATTCTGAATCAGTACAACCAGTAGTTGTTTTGAAAAATGAGTGTATTTCATATAGTTTGGTGGCAGTTCATGTGTTTTCGTAATATTGCCTGTGTAACATAACAAGTAATTTTGATTGTGAAATTTTAATTGATGGTCGCCATTAGATAATTTGAAAAATGAGTGTATTTCATATAGTTTGGTTGTTGATTATGCCTCACAAACGGATAACACACTCTTTCCCTCTTTGCTTTTGGCAAATTAATTTCTAGAAGTCGTCACAAAGCATTATTTTCAGTGTCAAATTAATTATGCCACACAAACGACAAGCGATTGGTTGATCTACACCTGAAGCACTCAAGAAAAAGGATAACGAGCTCCAGAAACAGACGAGCAAGAGGAAGCAAGACTGGAATCCGATCGAGTACGCACTGCCCAAGCTAGTTCGTCCAAAACAGTCGGGTAGCGAAGAACAAGACTGAAAACCGTTCAATAATCCTAAAATACCACGATTAGTTTATCAACATTGATGTCATGAGTGTCAAATTCATTCATTTCACTGGTACTGAAATCATGCCCAATGATAGGTAACTGTTTTGAATTCAGGCTCTAGATAACTGGGTGAAATGAATTGGCTTATATTTCACTTATATTTCACCTTGTACTTATATATTTCACTTATATTTCACCTTGTAACCAAACCTTCCTCAGGAGCTCCAGATAACAAGAGAAAACAGTGAACAATCCGAATCCAAATAATATTGATTGACATAGTAATAATGACCACCTAAAATGTAAATAGACAATCGAGACGACTGATTGATACGTTATTCATCCGTTCCCATCTACCGTCTCGATGTTTATTCTAGAAATTATATTAATAATTCTCCTGAGTCAGTATGGACTTGTTATTAATCCCATGTTTACATCCAATAATGAATTTCATGTTTATCTAGCCGGAGATGTTGATGTTTATTGGCTGCAAAATTAAAAAGGAAGTTTACATAGGGATAAAAGGTTTAACATAATATTGGCTATAATGTATTTTATTCCATCGTTACTTCCTCCGAAGCTGGAAAGTTTGATATGTTTGTCTTTACGATGTTTTCTCCATAGATAATTCCAGAATGTATATATATATATATATATATATTGTTCTCGCCCTTTGTTATATTTAATTAAGTAAAGGAAAACTATAGACACAGTCCGGCAGCATTGTATCTCTCCGCTGGCGAGAGAGTGGAAAAACAATAATTCAGTACCATCTAAAAAGTAAGTGCACATCGGAGTGTACAGGTTTCGGCGGTTTTTTAGCTGTTCTAAAAACTCTGTAACGGTGCTAGGTTCGGCTAGCTGGTCCTTTCGATTGACGAAATTGTGAAATTGCTCATACTTCCTTATCCCAACTTTCCTTCCCAACCACGTTTACCCAGTGAACAAAAATTGGACTTATAAGCCAAGGAAAAGTCTCACCAACGAAATATCTGTGAGTATAATTTGGATTTAACAAATTTCAAATTGAGCTAAGAGAGAACATATATATATATGTATATATATATATATGTATATATATATATATATATATATATATATATATATATATATATATATACAGGGTGATTCAATAGTACTTTGACAAACTTCAGGAGGTGATTCTTCACAATATTATAATATGAATTGTTCAAATAAATATATCCCCAGAAACGCTTCTGCTCTGAAGATACAGGGTGTTGAAATTTAATTATTATTTTCGTTTTTTTAACTTTCGAATAACTGACCTTAATTTAATTGGGGGTTTTTGAGGTGTCGAAGTCGAACCTGATATTATTATTACTCTTACTAATGGGGGCCTACCTACACGTCTTTTTCCTTCTTGAAGATTCATAACTTTTAATAACAAACTTCTAGCACATTTTTCAGAAAAAAAACAATCCTCTATCATATCATCGTAAAAGCTTCTTCTGTTACAAGTCGCTATAAGCAACCGTTTTCTAGATATTTGAACTTGAAATTTCAAGTCGATTATTGGGTAATCGATGCGTGTTGAAGTTACCATTATTTTGCATTTTTCACAAGAATGCTTGGGAAATGAATTTGACGTTTACGTTAGTAGTTTTGGTTTCTTGTAGGGGGCGCCACCTATTCTATTTATTTTTACTCGTCTGAAATAGTTATTTTTGTATCAGGGGTGCCGAATCTGTATTTGTTTCAATAAAATTTGCAAGAAATATCAACATTTTATTTCAAGAAATTTTGAATATGTAGAATAAAATAGAATGAAGGAAACTGAATTGTATTCAAATGAATTGTTCAAAGTGTTCACCTTCACGGAAATACAGGTAATCAGTCCTCTAGTCATTGAATCTCTAACCCTCAAAAATTATTGGTGTGTTTCTTATTGTTTCACAGGCGTCTACTATTCGGTTTCTCAGAACTTCCGTTCTCTACTGGAGTTTTATGAACTGATGACTTCAAATGTCCCCAAAAATAAAAATCTAGCGGAGTTGGATCTGGTACCTTGGTGCCCACGCCTGATAGGTTCTTACACCATATCGATCCATCGATTTGATAGACAGTGTGAAGGAATTCCCTGGTACAACGCCGAAATGGGCCGGAGCCCCATCATGCATAAACACATGCGGATACGAATTTCTAATGATACATTCTGAAGTAGTCCCGGCAATTAATTTTCTAAAAGTCTTTGTAAATTGCACATCAGTCCTAACGGAAGGAAAGAAGGACCTATCAAGCAGAGATTCACGGCTTGACTTGATATTCAGGTCTTGACTTGACTGACTTGAAATCAAGTCAAGTTCAAGTCAAGTAGTAGTTTTCAATGTCAAGTCAAGTCAAGTATTCATTTATCAAATTGAAAAATCAAGTACTTCTATCAAGATACTTGATTTTTAGCAGTTTTATAAATGATGAAAATAATGAGAATTAACGTTGCGAAAAACACTTTTATTTGTGAAACTTATTGTATAAAGATCCAAAAATATAGACTATTTCCAAATGCAAACACAAGTTGAATCGCTATAAAACATAACAAAATACAAAATATTGAAAAAAAAAATCTCAATATTGAGAAACTTTCCAAGCACTGTTTGATTTCATCATTTTCCATCCAGGATTTAAGGCACATGAGGCATCTTATGGATTTGTCACCTAATCTATTGCGGGTTTTTTGTAACAGTCAGAGCAGCTCTGGAGAACTGTCTTTCAACGGGAGCTGATAAAAAATCTTTGGCCATGTTGGCCAAGTTTTTCGTGCCTCTTCCACCATTCTAATATATCTTCAGAACTGTTAGCACGTGGTTCAGACAGGAATTTGTCTATACCATAATGCCAAGCCATTTCATTTGCTCGATTCACAGGAGATGTCTTGAATAAACTAAGAAGATCGATGTCAAACTCACTGTATTTATCCTTTGAAGATGAAGATTACGTAGTTGTGCTCTGTAGACCTGGCTGGAAATATTTTGTTTTAAAAATTTCTTCAAAGTGTTTGACGGCTTCTTTTTCCGAATCTTTTCTCCAACTTGTATTGGAGAATGTTTCCACTCAATGCCGGGGATCTAAGATTAATACAACACAGTCCATCCAGTTGTTTCTTTGGTAATGTTTGATGATTTTATCTTTAGCCGCTTGAATACTGTGAATGCATTTTTTATCAGTCTCATTTCTACTTGGATTATTAACGAGTTCAACAGCCCATTGTTCTAGCTTATCCAGGAGCATATTCATACCAATTATCATCATCGGAAGTGTGCAATATGCTTCACCCTCTAATGTTTTGGAAATTGTCTTGAAACTGTTCAGATATTTACAAACTCGATCTATTATCGACCACTCCGTGTTTGTAGGCTCCAAAGTTTTCATATTTTCTGTGTTATCACAGAGAATGTTTATAGACTTTTTCGTATTGAGGCCCCATCGCAGCATATCCAAAGTTGAATTCCATCTTGTTATGACATCTTATTTTGGCATAGCCATTGTTAAATTCAGAGTAGTTCAAAATTTTTCGAAATCGTTGCGCAGATTTTCAGAATTTTTCAACTTCTTTCCAAGACAATATTTTTTTTATTGGTTATAAAAAGGAATCTAGATCTCCAGTTATTTCATCACTGTCCGATAGGGTAGCATCTGTCTCTGTCTCTTGGAACTCAGAATTCGAATTAAGTATGTTTATAAAATATCTTGCCCCCAAATTTAAAATATGCGCAAAACATACGAAGTGACTATTTTTTTTGGTCAATGTCGGAAATAAAGCCTGTAAGCTCATTCATAAATGTGAAATTACTGTTTGTATTGTCGGTTGTAATTCCTTGCACAGAATTTTTAAATCGTAAAATTCCAATGTATCAGCAAAAACTTTCTATCCATCTGCAATATGTTGTCCATGCGCCGAAACAAAATCCAAAATGGAAGGCATGCAGTTTCCAATCATTATCAATGAAATGAGCAGTAATTCCATAGTATCCTTCCATACTAAAAGAAGACCAACCATCTATTGTGAATGAGATTTTTGATTTATATTTCTTTAGTAAACTTTTGAGGGGATTCTGTTGACCCGAACATTTCCATTCCAAAGAATTCATTTTATTCCTACCAGCCAAAATTGGGTTAGGATTTAAATACTTATTAACTTGTAACCCCATTTCGTCCTCGAAAAAAAATTTAAAGAGGTACTTTTCGCCATATACTCCACAAAAAGGCCAAACTTATCTTGCTTTGGGAAAACCCGGACATGAAAAAATCCCCCCCTTTTAAAATATATTAATGTATTTTTTCGAATCATAATTTTTTTAAAAAGTAGTCATAAGTAGTTTTCTATTAAAGCGTGTACCCAGTTTTCAAACTATTATTTCTTTTTTTAAAACTGTAGCACCCTGTAGTTCAAAAAAATTTTGGGGCTTCAGGACCTTTTACTCATATTTTCTCAAAATGGAGCCGGGAAAAACCTACCCCAAATATTAGCCCTGTTATTTTAAAAACCCCGTACCCCCAAAGTCCCGAATGGTTTTGAGAGGTATCCCGAATATTTTTTTCATATTGTGGGTTTTTTCTCCCTCTGGAAGTAAAAAAAAAAAAAATAAAAAAAGCAGGTAATCGTGGCAAAATTTTGTATCTTGCTTTTTTTTTTTAAAGGGCATTTAAAATTTTTTATTGGTTTTGTTGTCATTTGTTCCCTTTTAGAGGGAAAGCCATAGCAATAAATTGATAGAAAAGATAATTTTAAGGGATGAAGTACATAATACAAGATGTTGAAAATTTTAAAACTGAGAGATTTAGGAAATATCACCTGGAAAGAAATCAAAAAAATATAATGAAAAAAACCGAGTATTATGGTTTTTGGCAGAATGTATTAGCAGGTTTTTAGACTGAAATCTTGGTGAGTTGCATAGTCTTATAAACTAGGTATTTGGTTTTTCGTTTATCATTAAAATTTTATCAATTTTTTCCCCAAAAATATAAACTGAGAAACTCACAAGAAGTCAATAGACATTTATATTTGCATACACCTCAAGACTATTAGTTGTCAGTTAGAATCTCAGAATATTTTCTCGAGTAAAAATTCATTTTATTTACTAAAGATATACAATTCGAGGGGGTCTGAAAGGACAATCCCCGCCAGTCCAGTTTTCGCTATTCAAGAATCGGCAAAAATTTTTAAATTTAATGTTGTTTTTTCAAGAGTCTGTTTTAATAAAATTTTATTAGGGGAAAATTTCAAAATTTAAATCAAACACGTTTCAAAGTTATAAACAGTCATCTCCAGATTCCAATTCATTCAAGAGGCAGAAAATGCGACAACCATATAAAGTTTAAAAAAAACTGGTATTGGTGATTTTCCATATTCATTGAATTACTGATACCCCCTCAAATAGTCATCCCAAAATATATTAGCTCTGATCTTTGAAATCATTTCAGGGAAAAAAAAAATGGGAAAAAAGGGCATCTTCATCCCATCTAATGTTCATAGTGCCTTCAGCTAATTCATGATTTTTTTTCATCGAGGGAAAAAACAGCTTTATTTAAAAACCATCTCCTGCACCTCTAGTTTCAAAACTATGCATTTAAATTCATAGTAATATTTCTTGCACATTTGTGTTACATGCACCATTTTTATATCAATATCCAAACAATTGATTTTAATCAACTAGGGCAAAAAATCCGCTTTTTGGTTCGGTGATTGTGTAGTTGAAGAGGGGCATTACTGAAAACACATGGGACGAGTATGTGTATTTTCGAGAAAAAGGATCCTATATATCGTTGGGGAAATTTTGACACCTATATTCTGATGAACAATGATTGGTCGTGATATTCACAACTTTCGAGGGATATTTTGGTTCTGACGAAACATCGATACGGTTAACTTGTCGCAACGATAATTCAAATACCGCATTGACAGGGATTGAAATATTTTTCGAATTTAAAAAATCGACGATAGACATGAAGAAATTTTTTCCGAATATCAAATGAAAACAACTATTTTCCCCGACTAACGCCACGCTGGACATCTTTTTCCATTATTCCGTCTTCCCGATGACGTTGGGAAGGTGAAACATATTTTGTCGAAAAAAATGTATCGAAGTAAATTTGCATGGCATTTTTGCATTAAATTTTACGAATTATTTCTCATCTAAAAGGTTCTTTTTGAGACTGAAACAAAAAAGCAAATAATATTCTGCATGAAAATCAGATGTAGTTCATTATCAGCGTGGCTTCAAAAAGGGAAAAGGAGATGTTAGATATTCACGAAAAATAACTTTTTTTTCATCGTAATTTTTTAAATTTTCGAGAATAATCTTTCTATTCAAAATCAATCGATAATGTTTCCCATTTCAATTAGAGTTTATCTTTGAGTCCAGGGATTCGACATCTGATTTTATGAACCCCCTTTTATATTTTAAAAAATCAATCAATACCACATATAAAAATCCGGTTAGTTGAAGAAAGTAAATTATCATTGGTGCTAAAACCCCCTTTTTCCAATATTCTGTTCCTAGATTTCAAACTAAAACTAACAATACTTTTTTAAATTTTTCGTCTCCAATAAAAATGACCACAAATGTATGCTGTTTGTTAAAAAAAAAAAAGGGAAAATTTTTTTTTTTGAAATAACTTCAATATGTTACACCTCACAACGTATATGGATCGGGGGAATTTGGGTTGATGGAAGAGAACAGACAGTATGAGGGTTTGGGTGGATAGAAATTGTATCCATGAACAGTTTTCCAGGTTATGGTACGAACTCAGCATCTGAGGGTGTGCTGAGTCTGGGCTTTCCGACGCAGGAGAATATATTTTTTTTTTATTTCTGATTCCCCCGAAAAGGGGTATCCTGTAATGTTCAGAGAACATCGTGGAACCAAGGGAAAAAGGCGGGATGTTCTCCCCAAATTTCTGGAGGTTGATGCCTCGGGGGAAAACCTCCTAGGCAATGAGTTCCCAAAACCACGCTGTTGGTTGGATGAACAGTCTTTAAATGATGTTCGCAGGTTAAAGTGACCACGAAAGGGGGGATTGAACTTGACGGTTAGTCTCGAAGGATGCCAAAGCAGGAACGTTTTTGATATTTCAGAAGAGCATCGCCCATGAAAAAATCTATAAAATAAAGACAAATCGCCAACTTTTTTTTCGGTTTCCAGACAATAGCGAGTTTGTAAGCGAGGCATCACCAACAGACGAATTGCCCTTTTTTTGGGCAGAATCCCAAAAGCCTCAGGATATGTTTAGGTGCCGCACTCCAAATTGGGGAAAAGTATTCCAAGACAGGTCGGATCTGTGCCTTTAAAAACATAAGCAGCTGGTGGGGTAAAAGCTCTTGGCTCGAAACAAAAAACCAAGTTTTGGGATGCCTTTTGGCAATGGACCTCACGTGATTTTCCCCGGGAAAAGGGTTTTTGGATAGTAATACCAAGCATCGATATGGATGCTTCAGTGGTATGGTTACTCCTGGGAAAGTAATGTTAAAGTGAGATCGGCTTTTTTTAGGAAAAATGCGTTTTTGTTTGCATTGAAATTTTACCAAGTTATTAGATC